>CM076579.1:76950607-77336838 GCA_034641835.2 Pinus albicaulis | reverse complement strand
TCAGGGTATGAAACACCCTAGTGCTGAAAAAGAATTATCAGCAGAACCAGAAGACCAGCAGACTCAGTACAATGCAGATGACAGAACTGAAAAGAGCCTCTCTCAGAGAAGTAAAAATAGAAATTATAATGAGGCAGAATCGGGCAATTTGTCTGGACAGCAAGACTCTAAAAGACAAAGGGTGGAGCTGCAGGGAGAATTTTGAAAGATTAAGCCACCGACATTTGATGGTGAGGCAGAAGAAGCAGCTGAAGCTTGGCTGATAAATATAAACAAATATTTCCAGGTCTATGAATACAGCAGCAACTTGAAGGCCAGACTGGCCATATATCAATTACGGGAAAACGCCACCCTGTGGTGGGAAGAAGTGAAGAATGTGTGCATCATTGATGAACGCGACATAACCTGGGAACTGTTCTAGCAGTACTTTAAAGATAAATACCTGACAGAAAGATTTTATGATGATAAGGCGAAGGAATTCCATGATCTTCGTCTGGGACAAATGCCGATAGAAGAATTTGTGTCAAATTTCACTTCACTGCTGCGTTATGTACCTTATCTCCGAGAAGAGAAGGCTAAGGTATAGAGATTTTTAAGCAGCCTACCTACTCATATGAGAGAACAGATAGAATTCGTTAACCCCCAGACCATGGATGAGGCTATCCGAAAAGCATGGTTGTGTTATCAGCAAAATAAAATCAAGAGTGAAGTGGGAAAAGGCTGGCAGCCTAAAAAAGGGCAGAAAAGTAACTCTACCTTTAAGAATAATAAAAACAGCAGCTTCAGGAATACAGCACGAAGCACAATCAGCAAGCAGTTTGGGAGAAACCACCAAAGAATCAAGTGGCCAGCTGAGGAGAAGCCCACGGAAGCATCAAGTAAACCTGATTTAGGACAGAATTCCAAACCTCCCTTACAGTGCTGGGGATGTGGGGAAGCTCACTATTTTAAGAATTTTCCCAGATGAAACAAAATTGAAACTGTAGCAAATTTACAGGAAGCATCTACAGTAGGAGACGTGGCGCGTAGCGTGCATCGCATCAATGCAGCGCTAGAAGATCGACAGGCTGATTTTCAACCTACGATGATTGAACTTGAAGGTATATTACTAACCAAACCTGTTTCAATTCTGGTTGATCCTGGAGCAAGTCTGAGTTATATCAGTCCTAAGTTAGTAGAGTTATGTAAATTAAAAGAACAGAAATTTAAAAATTCATGGCTGGTACAGTTAGCCACCGGGGCGAAACGTAAGGTAACAGCGAAAATTCCTAACTGTGTGCTGGAAGTGGCAGAACAACAGATTGAGGTAGATCTAAATATCTTACCATTAGGATCGTACGATGTGTTGTTGGGTATGGATTGGCTGGAAAGACATTGGACAATAGTAGACTGTAAGGAAAAGACCATCTCATTCAGAAAGCAAGATGGTACGCAGAAAGTGGTTCAAGGAGTTAAAAATCCTGTACAATTACGACCAATAACAGCATCTCAGATGGGTAAGTGTATTAGAAAAGGGTGCCAGTTATATGCTATTCAAGTGGGATACTCAGATTCTAAGGAAAAGGCCCCAATATTGGAAGATATTCCTGTGGTGCAGGAATTTTTGGACGTATTCCCAGAAGAAATTCCTGGACTACCACCCAAAAGGGATATTGATTTCACTATCAAGCTGCTGCTGGGTGCTTCACCAGTATCAAGAGCCCCGTATAGGATGAGTGTGCCGGAGTTAACTGAATTGAAAATACAATTACAAGAATTATTAGACAAAGGCTATATCCGCCCAAGTGTGTCACCATGGGGCGCACCAGTTCTTTTTGTTAAAAATAAAGATGGGACATTGCGCATGTGTATGGATTACAGGCAGCTTAATAAGCTGACTGTTAAAAACAAGTACCCTCTACCAAGAATCGATGATTTGTTTGACCAGGTAAGAGGGGCTAAGGTATTTTCCAAGATTGATTTAAGATCCGGATATCATCAAGTTCGGATTAAAGATGAAGATATCTGCAAGATAGCTTTCCGCACCCGATATGGTCATTATGAATTTGTTGTACTGCCCTTTGGATTAACAAATGCGCCAGCAACTTTTATGAGATTAATGAATGGTGTTTTTCATCGTTTCCTAGATAATTTTGTACTCATATTTATTGACGATATTCTGGTGTACTCTAAAAATGAGGCAGATCATAAGGAGCATTTGCGCATTGTATTGGAAACGCTAAGGAAGCATCAGCTCTATGCGAAATTTAGCAAGTGCGATTTCTTTAAAACAGAAATTCAGTACTTGGGACACGTCATAACAGCTGAAGGAATAGCTGTTGATCCCGAAAATATCAAAGCCATTATGGAATGGAAAGTTCCTCGGAATGTGGCGGACATTAGATCATTCATGGGCTTAGCCGGGTATTATAGAAGATTCATAGCAGGGTTCTCAAAAATTGCCTTTCCCATTACATCCTTGCAGAGGAAGGGCAAGCTTTTTAGATGGACAAAATAATGCCAAGAAAGCTTTGAAAAGCTAAAAGAACTTCTAACCACAGCTCCAGTACTGAAGGTAGCTGACCCGAAAAAAGATTACGAAGTCTGTACGGATGCCAGTAAAGAAGGAGTTGGAGCAGTATTAACCCAAGATGGAAAAGTAATAGCTTACGAGTCAAGGAAACTTAAGGAATATGAGCAGAAACATTCTGCTTATGATTTGGAGCTTACGGCAGTAGTCCACGCTCTCCGAGTATGGAGGCATTATCTCCTGGGTAAAAGATTTGTGCTGAAAACAGATCATAGCAGCCTGACTAGCTATTTTAAACAAGTAGATTTAAACTCTAGACAGGCGAGATGGAATGCATTTCTGAGCGAGTTCGACATAGACATTCAGCACGTTAAAGGAAAAGAGAATAGAGTTGCCGACGTTTTAAGTCAGAAATTGCACAGTCTGTTTGCTCTATATTTTAACCAGTTGGAAAGCCAATTGTTGAAGCAACTGAAGGAAGAAGCTCAAGAAGACCCAGAGTATAAGTTTTTTTGGCAGCAGATGAAGAATGACAAATAGCATAACAAAGCAACAGAGTTTGGAGAAAGTGAGGATCAGGCCTTGACCTTTCGCGGGAAGATCTATGTGCCTAACCACATCAATCTTAAAGAATTAATCCTGAATGAATTTCACCGTAGCAATTATGCTGGTCATCCTGGATATCAAAAATGCTTACAGCAGTAAGGAAAGTTTATTACTGGCCAGGAATGCGTAAGGAAATTGCCGAATACATAAACAAGTGTTTAGAGTGTCAGTAGGTTAAAGCTGAGCATCAACATCCAGCCGGGTTATTGCAGCCTATACCCATTCCTGAAAGGAAGTGGGAAGTGATCTCTTTAGATTTCATCACAGGGTTACCGCGAACAAGGAGACAGAATGATTCTATTATGGTGGTGGTGGATAGACTAAGCAAATCCGCTCATTTTATACCCATGCAATCTACCTATAAGACGATACAAATTGCGGATATATTTATGAAGGAGATCTTTAGGTTGCATGGCATACCAAAAACTGTGATTTCAGATCGAGACGTCAAATTTACATCTTCTTTCTGGAAAACTTTATTTTCTGGATTAGGGACCCAGATACACTTTAGTACTGCTTATCATCCTCAAACAAATGGGCAGACAGAGCGTGTAAATTAGGTTCTAGAAGACATGCTGGGAATGTATGTAATGCAGCAACCTACCAAGTGGGAAGATTACTTGCACTTGGTAGAATTTGCATACAACAATGGGTATCAGGAGTCTCTGAAAATGAGCCCCTTCGAAGCATTATATGGTAGGCAATGTCGCACGCCTATAAACTAGACCAGTCCCGAAACAAAATTGTTATTGGGACCTGAAATGTTGGCTGAAATGGAGGCAGAGGTAAAACGAATAAGACAGAATTTGAAAGCCGCGCAGGATAGGCAGAAAGTTTATGCAGATCGGAAAAGATCCTACCGAGAATTCGGGGTAGGAGACCACGTATATGTACGAATTAAGCCTAAAAGAAGCACTATGAGGTGGACCTCTTGTGCTAAGCTGGCTCCCCGGTACTGCGGTCCTTTCCAAATATTGGAAAGAATTGGACCAGTAGCCTATAGATTGGAATTTCCCAGTCACATTTGGGTACATAATGTGTTTCATGTATCCTTACTAAAGCGATACATACATGATGAGAAACATGTAATTCATTGGCAGAATATTCAGGTAGAACCGGACGGAGAGTTCCTGGTAGAGCCTCTACGCATACTTGATCGAAGGGAAATTGAGCTCCGCAAAAGAGTAGTCGTTCAGGTGAAAGTGCAGTGGAAGCACTTGGCACCAGACGAAGCTACTTGGGAGGAAGAAAAGTTTATGCAGGAAGCATACGCCAAACTCTTTCCAGAGAGGGGCTGAAACACCGAGGATGGTGTTACTTTTAGGGGGGGAAACTGTGACACCCTCATTAAAGAGATAAATTAATTACAGTTAGTTAAAAGATTATTAGTTAATTATTCTCTTTTAGTTTTGTTTTATTTTCTTTTGTTATTATGGACAAGGAAAAACTTGATGGAAATTTCTCAAGACATTAAACATTATTTGGTTACTGAGTTAATAAATGAAAACAGAAAATAAAATTAAAGAAAAGGAATCCCTAAAAGTTGTTGCAAAAGTGTTTCTATGAATAGGAGGTGGTTGGATTGACAGTTAGGAGATACAGTTACCCACCCCTTTAGGATAAAAAGAGAATCCTGGAAAGGGGTGAGGGTTCTGAAAACTTTTGGAAAAAGGGGAAAAGAATTTTCTTGAGCTGGGGAAGCCCAGTGGAATATTGTTTTCCCGAAATCCATTGACTGATCAGATTCCTGTTAGTGACTGGATAGGCCAGCTAGAGGTCACAGCAGAGGTATCTCCACTTTTAACCCGTGGCACCGTCCAGAATTCAGGAGCTAGGGGGAAAGTGGAGGACGTAATAGCCTCCCTTGAAAGGTTGGGAGGATAACAGCTGAAAAGGAAGGATTACCTAAGACTCAGATAAGTAAATGCTGTGTGATTTGTAAATAGATTTATTCAGTTTTCTGTGTGCTATTGTTAACTGGATAAATAGTTTAGAGTGATATGGTTGATTGTATAAACATCTTGGAATAATTTCAGCAAATTTATGAATGTAGTTTACAAGGGTTTGAGCTAGTTTGTTTTTAGCAAACCCAAAATATCAAATAGAGTAAATAAATCTGTTTAGGATATTGTATAAATTTCAGGAAAGGAACAGTACAGGCTCTAATAGTTTAAATAACAAAACTATGAAAACATTATGTTCTCTTTGTATTTCTTTTGCCCTGAAGCCTCTAGAATGAAGAAAGAAGTATTCTTTTTCCTTTTCTGGTCAAAATATTATTATTATTTCCTGTGATTGTAATATCAATAGCGAAATCTCATTTATGGCAAGCAAACAGGAAAGTAAGATAAAAACGTTCTGTAAGTGAAATAGAGAACATAACAAAGTGCATGGCAAATTATCGTAGTGCCTGATAGTTTTAGCCATAAGCCGAAAGAACAAATCAGAGAACATAATATCTTTTTACATAAAGAAAAACCCTAACTTCTGTAGGAAGATAGCATCCTCAGAGTAAAAGGGCAGGAAAGCAAATTTCTTGAGGTAACCCTCAAGCTCGAGCGGAACCGATGCCTGACAATTACAGGTTCAATGTACAAACACAAGCTAATATCTTTAAGGAAGGAGAAAGCACAGAAAATATAAACCATAAGAACTTCCGCCAAGAAGAATCGATACAAGGAAGTAGATTTACACCTTATAAGTCAACCATAACAGAACGCAGAGATAGATAATTGCGGTTACAATATGAAAGATATGCTTTAAAACTATAAAAACTGAGATTGCATGCAAATCGACTATCTCTTTAATTTCATTTCAAAACAGTTTAAAGTATCAAGATCATGCAGAAAACTTAAATAATAGGCACAGTACAACCAGTGCAAAGATCTGACCCCATTATACAAATTCGGGCCGGAACTTAATTCCGTTAACCCATTTACTCTTCATCGTTCGATAAATGCGATAAACCTAGAAAAACCCCTATGGATAGAAACTGCAAATACTGCCGAGGGGTATAGGAAAAATCTATGAGTAGCTAGCAGGTTAATCCACAGAGAAGACTAACAGCACAAGGCCTGTTTCGACGCAGACCATAGCAACCGAACCCTTGAAGTTTTCGACAGAGCAATAGGATTAAATACCTGTACAGGGTAAACGTTTAGTTTAGCCATGGACTTACTGAAAGTGGCAGCCAAGGAAAGGCGTCGGAGGGTCGATTAATCCACTTACCCATTCTGCACAAGAACGACAGAGATGGAGTCAGTAAAATAAACAAGGGAAAAATTTCCTGTATGGAGGGTTTGTACATTAACTGTAAACAAAAACAAAAAAAAAACTATTTTCGTGTGAGAATTACCTGATGAGGGGTTGAGACCAGTAGCATACCCTGTAAGAAAACAGTCAAGAAATAATGTAAGGCATTCCCTGAATAACCAAGAATTAGAGGAACACACAGAAGTTCAACTAGAGCATTTTACTTGGGAAAGGGGCAACAAACGTTTACCTCGATATGAAGGAAACATTGACAGAAGACTGCCATAACCAGCAAGGTTTGTTGTAGTGTCCATGAAGAACTCTGCACGTCAAACTTGTTGAGTTAGATAAAGCCCTGAGACTGTAAACAGAGAGATAAGGTAAAAGACAGCCGAAAATGGTAACCAGAGAGCTTTGCGCTAAGTTTACTGCATACCTGCAATGGGTTTATCCTTTAAATATTTGCCAGAGCGGAGATTGCTAAGTCCGTCGCACAATCAGAGGGATTCCGGGAGAAAAATCCTGAAGCTGTGAACTCTGAGTTGAACAAAGAGCTAATGTCGACGAGCACATCGACTACACTTGGAGAAAATGACAAAGGGTAGACCGACGGGAAACCAAAGACTGCCGAGCGAGGTTATCGCTGCCATCCGGACGAGGTAATGAATGTACTTGCCAGGTGGTACAATTACAGAATTTTCATGCATATAGAAATTAAGGCCCGTTTAATTGATGCGCGCCAAACTTGTAGTGAGTCATCCAAAGACCTGACTGTAAACCCATCTTGTGACTCATCAACCCTACACATGTTAATCAGACATCATTCTTTTTAACTCGGAGACTGTGTTGGTTTGGCCTACGTGGTATGCCTCGTAGGTTACATGTGGCATTGGCGCAACATAATAACACTCTTCTAGCAAACGTTAAAACTATATTTTTTGCCACAAAAGAAAACTTAGCCTTGTGTAAATTGCTGTAATAGTTATGGTTCGGTAATTTTTTTTTATGTGTTAATTTTTATATATATGACAAGTGTTGAATATGTGTCATATATATATATATAAACTAGCATAATTTCAACAATGATATCACTATGGATTATTATCATGTTTTATTATAAAAAACATAAATATAAATAATATGTTATTATATTTATCATTCATAAAAATATTATGATGTTGATAATTATATTTATTTTATTTACTAGTTTTAAAACAATGTTTGTGAATAGAAAATTTTAGATTTTTTTTTTTGTGTATATATTATTAAATATAATAGCATGTTATTATTATTATTATATATTATTAAATTATTTTATATTTAGTTTAATTTATAATTTTTTTATTATCATTTATAAGATATTATATTACGTTACAATATTTTTATCATATTAAACTATATAATGTCACTTTAAATATACATCTACTTTAATTTTCATATTTGCAATTATATTTTATATATTTTAAATTTTGATAAAAACACATAATAATAAGTATTTAAATTTATTTTATAATAAATCATCATAATAATCCTTAGTTGTACCATTGTTAAATTATGTTAGTTTATTATTCTAATTATTATAATTGTTAATTAATATAGATATATACCTAATTTATTATATATATATATATATATATATATATAATTTTTATTAATATTTAAATTTATTTTATTATCTTTCATTTTTTTAATGTTATTTTATATATTTTTATGATAATAAAAGTATTATTTAAATACGATTAAAAAAATTATTTTAATATTTTGAATTAAATGTTATGTTTTAAATCAATTAAAAATTACTCTATAGAAGGCTCTTTTTTATTTGGAGATGTAAAATCTCTACTAATAAGGTCAATCACCTGAAAGTGAGAGCTTATATGACCCATAAAACTGTATATATGCATACAAGGACACAACAAACAAAGGGTGCACACAAGCCTACATGCATACAAGCACACAACAAACAAATTGTGCACACAAGCCTACACATACATACAAACATTATACACCTTAATTAACAAGGTGACATGTCGACACACATAACATTTATTATGAATCTTAGAATTAACATTATTTTATGCATTTGATTAAGATTGAATAAAAATATTATTATGTTGACAATTTCATTTATTTTGTAATTTAATTTTATGTTACTAAAACTAATAAATATTTATTTTATTTGTTATTTTAAAACATTATCATTACAAAAATTTTAAAATTAATATTTTTAGTTATATTATTTATTTTTTTAATTTTAGTAGGACCTTTCATTCATTCAAATTTAAAGGACCTTTCACCCATTCAAATTTAAAGAATCTTATGCCATAATAGACGTTTCATTCATTCAAATTTAAAGCATGTTACACCATAATAGACATTACGTGGCCTCAACGTGCCTAGTGAGAAACAAGGTTTGTTGGCCATCGAAAGGCATTATAAGCTATCCAAAATCTGATGTTTTTGAGCCTATCAAATTCGGCCTTGTAAGCCTTAATGTATAAAATCGAGTTCCCACTTACTAAAATACCTATAATAATTCTAACTGACAAAGAAACATCAAAATTTAACCATACTTAAAGAAAATTAAATTTACTATATAGTCCTCATAGAACTCAACCAGTGCAAGATCCTTTGCACTAGAACCTAGAATCTCCGAGTAGCGAGGAAACTACAGGTTCCTCTCAATTCGTCCCAAACGAACATTTTTTTTGTTGAATCTCAAAATTGGACAAGCTCGATGTCCTTCTGGATCTCCTAGAGTCCAATCAATTTTGAAATATTAATTTGAATACATGATATCTAATACCATGATATTCTTCATCAAAAAATAAAAATTAATGGTATGTTTATCGAGAAACTATGCCATGAGAGAGTGGCCTCGGTTGAGGACCAAAATTTCTTAATCCTCCTCTTCAGTCTCTTGCTTTGCTTGGTGGTTGAGGTCATCCTCCCCTTCTACTGTTATTTTTCTCGCTTGTTTAGGAGGACTTGTGATATAGGCTTTTATTGCATCAATCATGCTTTGGGCATGTGATGCCTCGACCATATATAACAGTGTCAAATGAGCCACAAAATATGTAATAAGATAGAAACACGGGCAAGCAACCACCCACAACACTGCCAATGGGCCACCTCTCGCTATAATGGCACAGAAATTTTTTAGTGACAAACAAAGTACATATAATGTTAGCACCATGGGTTTTATAATTGCATCTAAGTTGAACATCCAACCTCCTTTGGTGCTTTTCTTCCTTTACCAACACTATATGCTCAAACATTTCCCTGGGTGAGTATACACTAAAGTGGTTTGGGGTTCTTCAGAAAAACATATTAATTAATTATCGACATCATAATATTTTTACTTATATAATTATCAATGATAAACATAATAACATATTATTGATATTTATACTTTTTATAATAAAAAATGATAATAATCCATACTGATACAATTGCTGAAATTATGCTAGTTTATTTTTATAATATATATATATAATTTTTCAAATTCTAAATTCTAAATAATATTTAATAATTAAATTTAAATATTTTTATAATTATGTTAGTTTATTTTTATCATTAATTTAATTTTCAATTTATTTAATTATTATATTTTAAATTTCAAATAATGATAAATATTGTTTTATAAAATTTATATCTTTTTAATATAAAAAAATATTATTAAAAAAAAATATTTTAATATTTCCAAATTAATGTTATGTTTTAAATAAACCAAAAATCTATATATAGAAAGCTCATCTTAGTTTTGATATGTAAAATCTCTATTAATAGGGTTAACCAAATGAAGGTGAGAGCTTATATGACCCCAAAAACTGTTCATCATTGGCATGGGACTAACCACATACGTAGACCCACACAATCCTGGCATTCAGGCATAATCACTCACATGCATACATGCACACAACAAATATGGGATGCACACAAACATACACATAGCCACAAACATTACACATAATGACTCACAAGGTGACATGTTCACACATATCACACATATAATTAATTTTAGAATTAATACTATTTTATGCATGTGTTTAAGATTGAGTATAAATATTATGATGTTGATAATTAAAATTATTTTATACGTTAATTAGTATAAAATTAATAAGTATTTATATTTTTTATTATATTTAAAACCATTCATATTCTAAACAAAAATTTAGAATTAATATTTTTTCCCTATATTATTAAATTATAGTATTATGAAAAACAAAATTATAAATAAGTGAAATTAATGAAAATTTTTAATTAAAATTAATTGAGTTTATTTATTGTATTGATTTTAGTATTAAATAGTTAATTGATATGTGTTATTATAAATTGATGTTGTTATAAATATTTTTTTTTATAAGTAAGTTTAATCTATTATAATGGCACATAATGTACATAGCCGTCTTCTCCTCATTGCAAAACTAGCAAATGCCGGAGGGAAGCAAGTTCATAAAATCCAAAATATAAGTCGCCCATGACCGGGAAACCGACTCAAAAGTGCTGCCCATAAGCAAGAAACCAGCATACATTGTTCTAAACAAGAAACTGAAAATACAGAAAGAGCTAGCATGACTGAAACAGACAGCTTTTCCATAGCTACTTTGATGGTGAAGCCAAAAAACCAAAAAGAGTTAAGGAGGCCCATGAACCTACTATGTCACGTCTCCCAAACCCATTTTTTTTTTTCATGGGATTCTGTTATTATTTAATAACATCCATTATACCTCATAGTTACTCCTCCTAAATTTCTTAACTCTTCTTCTATAAGTGGTTCATTTTTCTCAGAATGAGATTCAACATGTCTCTTTTAAGGTCTATATTCATAATATGTCTATATTCGTCACCCCTATGATGAGTGCTACCCATATACCATAACTTAATATTCTCTGCTTGATGCGTCGATAACAATTATAGTTTTTCTACTGCATCTCCTATAATGCAGACTGTTATCCGGGGTTTAGATTCTTTTCAGTACTTACAGACAACCCTGGAATACAAGAATTTCCCGGG
Organism: Pinus albicaulis; assembly: GCA_034641835.2. NCBI lineage: Eukaryota > Viridiplantae > Streptophyta > Pinopsida > Pinales > Pinaceae > Pinus > Pinus albicaulis. Next base: position 77,325,455 of record CM076579.1, on the reverse strand, counting down.
ATTTTGGGCTTAACCTCCCCTCTTCTCAGTTCATATAGTAGACTTTATATCTACGTATTTTACCTTGTATGTCTCAGGTTTTCAGTGCAGGATGATCACTAGACCCTTAATCAAACTTCCCAGTTTGCCGGCCTGCTAATATTTTCAATATGTTAAAGTTTTAGCATCGAAGTATAGATGTATGCCTCCTCGCATACATCCATCTCTCTGTGATTCACCACCGGTGACATACAGTTGGTTTGGTAGTTCTAGCCATCTTCCCTCACACAGACTGTTATTACACAATAGATTTTGCAATAGGCTTTTTCCCCCCTTATTTGTCGGTTATAACCATTCAGCATGTATGACACTATGGTACAGCTTCAGTTGTTCCATGGAAACTAGGAAAACAGCTCCTCTTGCTTCACTCCAAGGGAAGGAGAGAATACTGAATTGGATAGTTTTGAATCCCTAGTGTTAGATCCTCGTACTTAGTTAGGATTCAACTTCTACTTTCAGATGATTATACTTACATTTAATAGAATAATTTAAATTCTAACTGTTACCATTCTCTCCATTGGAACATACATACTGAACCCCATACGACTATCACAGGGTTATTGTTTCTTACTTTTTGTTATTGGTTACAGGGGGTTCTGTGCCATCCGTATTGTATGATAGGTTTAGTTGTTTGGAACTTACTGTTCATGGTTACGGGTTTGTTACCATTTTCTGTTTCTACACACAGAACTTAAATACTCCTTTCCAAGATATCAAGCTATACCTATACATAGTTATTAGATTGGCTGTTTAACTAATCTATCATCTCAAATCTCATTATTACCAGGTACTCATACCTACACCCAACCATTTGTCTCTACTGTCAATAGTTGTATTTGCAATTACATAAGTTACTGAACCATTAATCCATCTAACAGTGGCATACTTCAACTTAACATACAATTCATACATTCCATAATGCACTATAACATTGCAATTTCATAAATTGCATAAAGGACTATAACCTCACAATTTCATAAATTGCATAAAGGAATATAACATCACAATTTTATAATTTGCATAAAGGAATATAACATCACAATTTCATAAATTGAATAAGGAATAGAACATTACAATTTCATAAATTGCATAAAGGAAATATAATATCACAATTTCATAAATTGAATAAAGGAATAGAGAACATGCAGGTGTTCATAAAGCAGGGATATGATTAACACGGACTTACGAGATATCTCCAAATTTATGCATGCACACCTCTACTATGACCGAGTCCTCCCAACCTTAGAATCCTCCTTTATCTCCCGGGATTCACCCACAGCGAGAGATCCTCCCGAACGGACTAGCCTTAATGCGATTTCTCGAGCGGCTATTTAATGTGCTTTCTAGCTTTGTTCCAATTCGTCTAATTTCAGGATGATTTATTCCTGTTTAGCCTAGGCTTCCCATTCTGGGACTCTTTAAAGCTGCTTTAAGCTTTTCCTCGGCTTTTCCAGCTTTTTTCTCACCTCTTCCCAACTACTCCTCTTCATTGGGGAAATTTAGATTTTTCCTCAAAATCTAAATTAGAAATAATTTCTTTCAAGGATTTTTTGAAAGATTTGGGGAAAGTATTTTTCCTTTTCCATTACCTCATGGATTAGGCATGTGATCTCACTTTCTCATCTGGACATAGTGCACGCACAATATTTTATTTATTTTTCATAATTAAGTATTTAACCATATCCACATAACAATTATCCATTGGGGTCCACTCCCTTATGGATGTATGTTCAAATGTCAAATTTGAAAAGCATAGAACTTGGGGGTGTTACATATTCCCCCTCTGAAAATGAACACCGTCCTCGGTGTTGACAACTATCGACTTAGTTCATTTTGAACTTAATTATGAATGCTTTTCCATCATCTTAGCTTCTCTGTTCCATGTAGCTTTTCAGCAGTAAAGTGCTCCACTGCACCTTTACTCTAGCTAATGTTCGTTTTCGCAATTCAATTCCTTCTCGCTTTCATCTTTGAAGCGACTCTGGAAGGAAATTCCTCTTCTGGTTCCACCTGGACCACATTTCAAATCAATCATGTGAGAAGCATCATGTAACAATTATAAATTTTCTTTTCCAACAAGGAGACATGAAATATATCAGGAAATTTTGTAAGCAATGGTAGGGCTAATTTATAAGCCATTAGTTCCCAGCAGAGTACTCTCCTGCCTCCACTCTATTTACTGATGCCTTATGCAGTTGGTTTTCTTCCTACTTCTTTGCAAGAAGTCTGTATGGAAGATCTTTTATTCTGGTTTCTCTCTCCACAATTCATACCAAGGTAAGTAATATCAGGTACATATAATTGATAATTCACAACAGCGCTCTGCATTTCAATAACTTAAGACATTCAGTTATTAATCAAACCGTTCAGGTTCGTAATAGTTTAGTGCACTTTTAGTACACTACTTATCCTTTCTTGTTTTTCAGTGAGATTCTTTCCTCATGCAGCCTGGTTCAGTTCAGCTTTTCTGGATTTTCTAGGTGATTTATCTTCACCTTTTTCTTCTTTGTTTCCCGAGTGCGCAATTTCCTATTACACACTTGGCTAAACAATTTTTTTCCAACTTTTTCATTAGTACTCATAAATGAAAGAAAACAATTGCATCATATGCATGGTTATGCTTACCCTTTCTCATTTTATAGTTGTACTTCTAGTATCTTTTCATTGTTTCTTTTGTTAGTTAATCAATTTAATTTGCAACAACTAGACTCATTAATAATCTTTACCATTCCATGCTTACCTCTCACATGAAATGGTATCCACTAGTTCAAAACTTAAGTGAACAATTTTGGAACTGATGGGTTTCCCCCACACCCAAGTCCAAAATACAACTCATCCTCTTTTCTCTCGGTTTGTAGCTGTATGATTTCACATCCTTTCTCTGTCTTTGAATTTAAGACTCAAGAAATTTAACTTTAATAAAATTTTCACCACAAAATTTTATAGTGTGAATACATGGTTCCTTTTCTAGTGATAAATGAAATTTCTAAAATTCATCACATTCACAATTATTAATACTTGATAATGCCAAAAATAAATTTGACACAGTTTCCCCTTTTTCAAAGACTCATCAGCTTATATAGAATTAATTAAAATGGAAAAGATTTCATAATCATAAAAGTATTCCAACTTTTTCCTGAGTCATAAAAGAATTCCTTCTTTTCTAATGCATAAAAGCATTCTATTTTTTTTTTTTTTTTTTTTACAAAAGCAACCCATAAATCTCTCATGCTTTTAATTTTTTTTTTTCTTATGAGAGAAATATCACTTCTCCATTTTTTTTTTTTCCAATTCTTTTACTCATTATCTCTAAACTTATAAAATATACCAACTGGAAGAATATAAATAAATAATTAAGAATCATTCTTCCACTATCACAAGAATATTCTTCCTTAAGTAATTCATTAGGAAAATTTTAATTTACCCCTTCATTCATTCATGCTTAACTCTATGTAATGGTTCCATAGTTACTAAATCAACCATTTAATTGTAATTAAAACTTGTACTTCAATCTTCTTTTCTTTTATAGCAGTATACAGGCCTTATTTATAGAATACATTTTCCACTTACTCATATACTACTTACATCTCAAGCCTTGGGCAATATACATCTCATGAGCATGTATATATATATCCACTAGGTTTGTATATATCATATATATTTCCAAACCTTATTGTATAAGTAACCATGATATATATATATATATATATATATATATAGCCTTAGAAATATTAATTTTATGAACATATGAATATATATATATATCCCCATATTTATATATATTCATATATAAATTCAAAGCCTTTTTGAAAGTGCTACCACATATATATTACACATAATTTAAAATAATCCTTTTTTTTTTTTTTGAACCATTATATTTCCTATCATTAAATCCACTCTTTTTCATATATATATAGAACCACTCTATATATATATAATCCACAATATATAAACTCCATCATATATATAAAATCCACCACATTTTTCCACCATATATTATTTAAAAGGGTAAGTGTATAAGTGTAGATCTTAGGCTCAGTCATCCCTTTTCTTTTTATACCTGCATACCAGATATACCTACATATATCACTTACAATTATACCACATATATATTTTTTTTTATACTAGGGCTTCCCTTCTATTCCCATGATTAATGAATACTCATATCGAAATTAATATGGGACACTTATATGTCTTCACACCCTATATTTACATTTATATATATCGTTATAATATTAAAAAATGAGGTTCCTTTACTCTTCCATAGTATAACCATAATTCTATTGTGAGACATGGTTGTTCACTAACCTCACTTACTTCTTTTTGTATTCCATCCATACATTTGGGAAACTCTCTATCTACTGCACACATACATTGGTGTGTGTCCATATCTATATAAATTTAATGCCATTACTACACCTATATATGTATGAGTGGAGATCATTATATAGATATATATATATATATCTATCTCCTATAGTAATTGTATATGGTCCTTTGCATTTCTTTCCTTTAAGGAACTATAGATAGATCTAACATATATAGGCTCGACCCCTTTATTTTTATAAATTATTTTGCATGCCAAATTCCTTGGCGATATTAACTTAAGAACTATCACATTATAATGCGCATCTACATTTATATATATATGTCATATATTCCTTCCACTAACCCATAGAATATATCTCAAAAAGGCGCATCGATCATTAGACATGTAACTCTTATTCGTTCAACCCTCGGTTATGATGTAGTTGAAGTGACGTTAGGTATATTTCATGTTATTAACATGACCCCCCCCCCATTATTGTTTATTATGGGGATCTTCCGCGTCATTTTAACTATTTATATATATATGTTGTTCCGACGTGGGCGAACTGGTCCGACGGCAATATGTGGTTTGACTTACCTACGTGGCTCTGCCACGTACTTTCCTCCTTCCGTCTTCATTATATGATAAATTCGGTGGAGTTACGTGAATTCGTATGGTAGCATGCGCACCATTCTCTAAACTCAAGTTGACCGAGCCACGTAATTTGACTGACATGGTTTTTTTTCGGTTTTCACTATTGAATATATCTGTCAATCCATGACTAACTCTACAGGGTCAGGTTCAATTTGAAATTGTACACCACTGGTCACGCTTCAGCGCGTCATACCCCGGCAAGAATTACAACAGACGGCTCGGCAGCGTTTTTTCGTACTGTCATGAGACCCGACAACGGTGGATTCTGTATTGTTGTCTATACCCTCCGCCCAATTGCGTTGTTTCTCCATGGATCAGTACACAGTGGTTGTACTAATTAAGTTTGCGTGCAAGTCTCCTATCACCAGAATTTGGTCGACGGATTTGGCGATTATAGTTTTGTGTTAACGCTTCTTATTTCGTGGTTGCAGGTATAATATTTCTCCCGAAGTAAGAGGGTAGCCCTCGGAGGCGTAGGTTGTACCCCAGTCCTTTACACCCCGACAGGTGGCTTTCGATGTTACATTTTGACGGTTGCAGGTACTGAGAATGCCGAGCCTCCTCCTATTCTGGCCGGCGTTAGCTGTAGGGTTACTCAACAACCCCTGTGCCTACGCTTTCAGATCTTCCCGGCTCCAGTTGATATCGACTGGTACAAATCGGATGACAGGCTGTATATACTCAATCCTCCTCGGGATTTTCTGAAATAGGGTTTCGGGAGTATTAACCTACAGTATACGCTACCAAGCTATTCCCTGCTTACCTTCTTTAGGCGTTCGTTGTGACATGTTCTATTTTGTTGCAAAGATTTATTTCTTACGTTCCCTGGGGTCTGGCGTATTATTTTGCTGGTGAATGGTTTCCTATTGCCTCCTATTGTGCTAACTTTCGTGTTCTGTTATGGTTGATATTACGACCCTCATTCGGCGCTGGTAGACTACGCAGAGGGAATGTAGATCTGCAGGGTAGCCGATTTAATCCTAGACAGAGCACGAACGTTATTCTTTGGCCGCGCTCTCTTCTACCCGCGTTTAACTCCATTCCCACTGGCTCAATAGGTTACCATCTAAGCGTTCATTCCATTCTTAAGTGGCCATTGTCAATATGCCTTCAGAGGGGGTAATCTTTACCCACGATCCTCTGTTTGGTTTCAGCAACCTGGCCATCAGACATCCTATTATGGCTTTCTCCTTTTTCTTCGATGTTGGGTTTTTTTTTTTTTTTCTGGATAGAATACCCTCCGTGCTTGGATTTTTGAAAAGCAACTTTCGGGAGGGTTACCCTACACCTCGGCCTTAGAAAACTAGTTTACCTTGTTTGCAGGTCGTTCAATACGGCCCGGCTTCATATTTTCGAACAGCACCGTAGATGTATTATTTTGTTTTTCACAGTTAAATTTTATTTTGTTTTTGTAACCAAATTTGAGGCTGAAATGGTCTTGTTTGCGCAGCCTGGACCTAGAAGTTTTTCTTTGCTATCCCTTTTGATTTTTCCGAATGATAACAATTTGACCCTAACACCGTAAATCCATTACGCTTTGTCTGGAAAGAATTTCAGTTAACGTTCTCTCTGAACCAATGTTAATTTGTGCTAATAATTTGCCTGTGTTAGGTTCATATATATATATCCAAGCATATAATAATCGTCAGGTTACAAAGAGCTGGGATTAGCTCACGGCTTTCCTTCGCATAGTAATATTCTGACTATGCGAACGTAGGTCACTTTGTATGTCCACGATTTGTTTCACATATCGACAGAAATTGTATATGAAATTTAATGTGTCAACCTAATTGCTTTGGTCGGCATATCTAGGGTTTCTTTCCTTACGAAATTCATATCTATATATATAGACTGCGTTTTCGTGTCGTTTTATCCTTTGCTCTAATTCTGTACATTCCTATGTTAAGTTCAGGATCGAATGCACTAATACCTATAGTTCGGCGCCTTCACGTTTTATGGACAGGCGATTAAAGTTCTCATGTCCCTATGTGGGAGTTTTTTATTTTTTTTCATTTAATTCGAATTTAGTTATATTACCATGGTTATTACTTTAAAGGTTTGAGTTAGAGGTAGTTTACATATTGCGGTCAAAAGGGTTTAATAGACAATACCTTCGTCTATATATATATATTATGTTTGGCCCCTAACTTCTTCCATAGGGCTTGTATGGAATTCTGTGGCTATAAATAAGGTTTTGGTTTGTTTTTTTTTTTTAATACTCCAGATAGCATTACAAGTGAAATCTACTACTTCTGCATCCTATCAAAATTCTAGAGAGTAAAATTTCCATTTTCTAGTATCATTATAAATGTTAGAATTCTCATACAGGAAATCTATAAATGTTATAAATATTAGAATGTTCAGATCCCTACTCTACATTCTAAAAATCTTAATTTATTACTTTCTGCTACCTGCCATGTATATTTCAGTACTATTATAATGTTTATATAGCATGCAATAAATTATATCAGTTTGGTGTCTACAGGAACATAACAAAACTTATCCTCGGTAGAGGTCCAATGACTGCAGATTTAAACTGACTCTGGTTTAGAGGTTCTGGAGTTTCTGTTCTACAGAATTCTAGTCTACAACTAAACAGATTCGGGAAGGTGGTTACCTTGTTATGAACTCTGTTAAATGTAGTACTACCAGAATCAAGCAATTTTTCTTCAGTTTTATATGTAGCTAATTCATACCATCATAACATAGAGAAATGAAATTTTTTCAGAACATACCAAATTCTGCAATTGACCAACCTCCTGTTACATGTACGCCTGAAAGTATATCCAAGATAATTGTATACTTGAAGTAATATTTTTAATATTCATAAATTTTATAACAATTAACCATTTCCTTGTGAGCACATATCTTGCCCAATTTTTGAACTTTAGCTCCGATACCATTTGTCACGTCTCCCAAAACCATTTTTTTTTTATGGGATTCTGTTATTATTTAATAACATCCATTATACCTCATGGTTACTACTCCTAAATTTCTTAATTCCTCTTCTATAAGTGGTTCATTTTACTCCGAATGAGATTCAACATGTCTCTCTTAAGGTCTATATTCATAATATGTCTATATTCATCACCCCTATGATGAGTGCTACCCATATAACATAACTCAATATTCTCCGCTTTATGCGTCGATAACAATTATAGTTTTTATACTGCATCACCTACAATGCAGCCTGTTATCCGGGGTTTAGATTCTTTTCAGTACTTACAGACAGCCCTGGAATACAAGAATTTCCATGAGGATTTTTGGGCTTAACCTCCCCTCTTCTCAGTTCATATAGTAGACTTATATATCTACATATTTTACCTTGTATTTCTCAGGTTTTCTGTGCAGGATGATCACTAGGCCCTTCATCAAACTTCCCAGTTTGCCGGCCTGCTAATATTTTCCATATGTTAAAGTTCCAGCATCGAAGTATAGATGTATGCCTCCTCACATACATCTATCTCTACGAAATTCACCGCCATTGCTCCACTACTTTCCCAGTAGTTCTATGGATGGTAACCAGATGCTCTGTTCAGGGTATTTTACACATGCTTACCATCTTCCCTCACACAGACTGTTAGTACACAATAGATTTTGCAATAGGCTTTTTCCCCCCTTATTTGTCTGTTATAACCATTCAACCTGTATGACACTATGGTACAGATTCAACTGTTCCAGGGAAACTAGGAACAGCTCCTCTTGCTTCACTCCAAGGGAAGGAGAGAATACTGAATTGGATAGTTTTGAATCCCTAGTGTTAGATCCTCGTACTTAGTTAGGATTCAACTTCTACTTTCAGATGATTATACTTACATTTAATAGAATAATTTAAATTCTAACTGTTACCATTCTCTCCATTGGAACATACATACTGAACCCCATACGACTATCACAGGGTTATTGTTTCTTACTTTTTGTTATTGGTTACAGGGGGTTCTGTGCCATCCGTATTGTTATGATAGGTTTAGTTGTTTGGAACTTACTGTTCATGGTTACTGGTTTGTTACCATTTTCTGTTTCTACACACAGAACTTAAATACTCCTTTCAAAGATATCAAGCTATACCTATACATAGTTATTAGATTGGCTGTTTAACTAATCTATCATCTCAAATCTCATTATTACCAGGTACTCATACCTACACCCAACCATTTGTCTCTACTGTCAATAGTTGTATTTGCAATTACATAAGTTACTGAACCATTAATCCATCTAACAGTGGCATACTTCAACTTATAACAGTGGCATACTGCAGCTTAACATACAATTCATACATTCCATAATGCACTATAACATCACAATTTCATAAATTGCATAAAGGAATATAATATCAAAATTTCATAAATTGAATAAATGAGTAGAACATTACAATTTCATAAATTGCATAAAGGAATATTATATCACAATTTCATAAATTGAATAAAGAGAATAGAACATTACAATTTCATAAATTATGAGAATATAATATCACAATTTCATAAATTGAATAAAGGAATAGAACATCACAATTTCATAAAGCAGGGTATGATTAACACGGACTTCTGAATATCTCCAAATTTATGCATGCACACCTCTACTATGACCCGGTCTCCCAACCAACCTCTTTATCTCCAGGATTCACCCAGAAGCGATCCTCCCAGACGGACTAGCCTTAATGCGATTCTTGACGGCTATTTATTGTGCTTTCCCTTTATTTCCAGTCCTAAAGATAGAATTTCAGGATGCTTTATTCCTGTTTAGCCTAGGCTTCCCATTTTGGGACTCTTTAAAGCTGCTTTAAGCTTTTCCTCAGCTTTTCCAGCTTTTTTCTCACCTCTTCACAACTACTCCTCTTCATTGGGGAAATTTAGATTTTTCCTCAAAATCTAAATTAGAAATATTTTCTTTCAAGTATTTTTGAAATATTTTAGGGAAAGTCTTTTCCTTTTCCATCACCTCATGGATTACGCATGTGATCTCACTTTCTCATCTGGTCATAGTGCATGCACAATATTTTATTTATTTTTCATAATTAAGTATTTAACCATATCCACATAACAATTATCCATTGGGGTCCACTCCCTTATGGATGTATGTTCAAATGTCAAATTTGAAAAGCATAGAACTTGGGGGTGTTACATTTTCAACACTTCTTGAACATATTTTTCTTGGGAAATAAAAATCCCATTTTCATTTTTCTCTACTTCTTTTCCAAGAAAATATGTCAAAAAACCCAAATCAGACATTTCAAATTCAGTCTTCATGTCTGCTTTAAAATCAATAATGAGAGAAACTTCATTGGCAGTAAAAATTAAATCATCTACATATAAAACAAAAATAAGTATCTTACCATAATTTTCTTTTATGTAGAGTGTGGCTTCTCCATCACATTTCTCAAATCCATTTTCAGTCAGGTAAGCATCTATCCTATTGTACCATGCTCTTGGTGCTTACTTCAGCCCATAAAAAGCTTTCTTCAACTTGCATACTTTGTGCTCTTGTCCTTCAATCTCATAGCCTAGAGGTTTTTCAACATATACCTCTTCTTTCAACACTCCATTCAAGAATGCAGATTTCACATTCATTTGGTAAACCTTCCATTTTTGTTTTGCTGCTATGGACAACACTGTTCTCACTATTTCCATTCTTGAAACTGGTACAAAAGTTTCCTCATAGTCTCTTCCTTGTTGCTGCTTGTAGCCTTTGACAGCAAGTCTTGCTTTGTTCCTTTCAATCTTTCCTTCAACATTGCTCTTGGTCTTATAGACCCATTTTACTCCAATAACTTCTTTACCTTTAGTGAGGTCTACTAACTCCCATGTATTACTTTTTTCTGTTGCACCAATCTCTTCGTTCATTGCTTCAATCCATTTTTCTTCTTCAATCCATTAATATTTATCTTTTACTTCACCAATTACTTCGGTTTATAATATTAAAGTCTTGGCTTTATTAATTATTTTTATTTAAAATATTAATAATCCCTTGGGATATTGGTAAGAGATATACACTTATTATAAATATTAATAAAATATCTTTATTGTGTTATTTTTTAATAATAATATAGTTTGAGTTAAAACTATTAATATATTGAAATTATTTAGAAATATATTTTTATTATATATTTTACTATTGAATAATATAATATTATATATTTTAATATATTAAATTTTTTTGTTTTATAATATTAATAACCATTTGGGTTTATTAATCTATTCAGTTTAAATTATTATTGATTATAATTTATTAATTTCTTAGGTTTTTGAGTTTAAAATATTAATTATTAGGTTTTATTAATCTTTATTGTTATTAATATTGATCCCTTGGCTTTATTGATCCTTTAGATTTTTAATATTTATCCCTTGGGTTCAACCATTCCTTTTGTTTATAATAATAAACCCTTGGGTTTATTAGTTCTTTTGGGTTATAATGTTAATCACCCTGGCTTTATTAATTTCTTGAGTTTAAAATATTAATTCTTAGGGTTTATTAATATCTATTATTTTAATATTCATACCTTGTACTTACTCATACCTTAGGTTTATAATATTTATTCCTTGGGTTCGCTGATTCATTTGGTTTATAACATTAAACCCTTGGGTTTATTAGTTATTTTGGTTTATAATGTTAATAATACAGTTGGTTTATTAATATCTTAAGTTTAAGATAATTTGTATATTTTTTAGTTTAAAATATCAATTCTTAGAATTTATTAATCTCTTGTATTTTTAATATTCATCCCCTTATATTTTTAATATTTATCCCATGGGTTCACCAATTTCTTTGGCTTATAATATTTAAACCTTGGGTTTATTACTTTTTTGGTTTATATGATTAATAATCTATTGGGCTTATGGGTTTATTAATTTCTTATGTTTTTGGGTTTTAAATATTATTTCATATGCTTTATTAATATGTTGAGTTTAATATATGAATTCTTAGGGTTTATTACTTTTTTAGCCTTTTGGATTTTAAATATTATTTCTTAAGACTTTTAATCTCTTCACATTAAATTATTTATTATTAAATTTTTTTTTATTTCTTGGTTTATAATATTAATAATTATCCTTTGCTTCACCAATTACTTAGATTTATAATATTAAAATCTTAATAAAATTACTTCATTTTGCTTAAAACATTAATAATTTCTTGAGATATTGGTAATAGATATACACTTATTATTAAATTGAAAGAATTTAATAATATATTTTTATTATATATTTTAATATTGAATAATATAATATTATATATTATAACTAATATATTATAAGTAAATATGTAAAATATATTGGTAATTATATTAATTTTTGGTGAAACAGATGTGTAGGTATAGATTATATCGATCAAATGAATGTAGTTGTAAATCTATTTCAGAGAAGCATATCCACTTTTATCAACCGTATTAATAAATGTGATTGTGCTAGTATAAAACGAATTACCAAACTATCTCAAAATATAAATAATATAAAATAAACTACCAAACTATCTCTGTTTATATAAAGAATAATGTGACAAATAAAGCAATAGAAATCGTTTGTAATTCCAAAACACTTTTGAACGGTAAAACTGACAAGTCTATATTAATTTTTATCCATTTGAGTGTTTTTTAAATCGTAGGTTAAAATAAATCTACACTTCAAAGAAAGGTTGACAGCTTGAACAATGATACAGAGAAAACATGTTCTATTGCATTAAAATGCGGACATTAACGAGTGGTTAGCATATGCATTGATTTATTACTGTTTGGACAAAACAAATCGCTGAACTGTGTTTAGTTTCTCAACAGTCGAGACTGTGTATTCAATTAGATATTTGATGTGCTAGTAGATTTTCTGTAATAGACCGTTGGATGTTTACGTTAATAAATGAGTATTACTAATGGTTGAAAATCCGTTGGTGTAGGTTGAAACATGCTCGGTTTTATTGCTTCGGTATGTGCTATAGTATTGCGTTATTTTTTTAAAATATGTTTTTATATAATTCAGGTTTATTATTAAATCATATAGATGATAAATAGATATGCTCTATGTGTAAATAAAAAAAGGCTAGATGTTATATAAAATTCATCTAAAATTACATTTAAAGGAGAACCAAATGTTTTATGGCTGGATTTTAGACAAAACTGTAATTTGAAATATATATCAAAAAAGAAAAAGTGAGAAAGATAATGGAATATTTGATCATACATGAAAGTTACAATATTTTATTTTATAATTAATATTGAATTTATTATTACTATTAATATTTTGCATAAAGTTGAAATATTTATTTATAATTGATATTAAATTAAGAAAAAAACAATGCTTTTTGTAAAGCACAAAAGAGGTGAAAATAAATAGAACCAAAGAACAATTAAAATCAACCACTAGGTTCCAAAAGGGAAAAGTGATGATAAACATTCAAGAGTGAAAGAAGGCAATGCACACAATACCAAGGATTTAGAGGGTTGTAATACAAAACTAACACCACTAAAAACGGAAGAGACATAACCTTACAAATGTTCAAAATATTATGGGCTCCACAAAGAGAAATCCTAGGTTGGAACAAAATTCACTTGGATAAATAGCAAAAGAAAACCAAAGAACAATCTATTCTAAGACTAGTAGACTAGTTCAACAAACAAGTTAGGTACTAGAATATAATTAATCAAGTAGAAGGATTTTCTTAGACCAACTAGAGTGTGAAGAGAATTTCAATCTTAGTATGAATATGTGATTGTTATCTAATCAATTCACTTGTAGGTATATGTTATTTTTATCTAAGGAAATTACTTGTAGGTATATGTGATTTTTATCAAATCAAGTCACTTGTTTATAGAAAAATGGTTTTGAAGTAAGTCACATATATAAATGAATTTTACATAGGGTACATAGACATGTAAAATGAGACAAACCAAGATCATAAATATTCTATCTAGTATAGATCCATTTATAACCAATCAAATTTCTTAAAATTCAAATTTTAAAGTGAAAATAGAATGTATTATTTTTTAGATAAAGATATATAATATATATTTAATTTACATTAAAATATTTCACATTTTACATAGATAATAAGTCATAAAAATTATTATTATTAATATAATTTTAATTATATTTCAATATTAATTAATATTAAAATATTTTATTTTAATAATATTTTTTCTATAGATAAGTATATATGAAGGTGATATGTACATAAATTAATTAAACTAGATCTTCACATAGTTTATTTAAATATCATATTAAATTTTTTTGAAAACATCTTAACATACAATTTTTACTTTTCTTCATTTTTTTTATTATAGCCATAATTTTTAACTTTTATTTTTATCTTAAACCAAAATCAAATTTCTTCAAGAGAAAACTTATTTAGACATAAAAATAGATTATATAACCATAAAAACATCATATTTTCATCATATATAAATAATTGTTTTAAAATAGTATATAATATTATATTTTACATCACATATGTATAGATACAACCCAAATTAAAATAGTTTTTTTATCATTAATACAGTCAATATTGGTAATCAACATTGAATACTTTGCATAAACAACACTAAAATTTTTTATTTCAATAACTTTTTTTTCTATATATATACATATCGACATAAATTATTTAACATAGATCTTGGAATAGTTCATTTTATATGTGGTTAAAAGTATAAGATTTAAAAATCTTAATGATACATTATTTTAATTATATTAATTTTTTTAGTTAGCATTATTTTTCTATTTAGGACATAATTGGTGAAGGGACATGCTCACTCACACATCCCCTACCTATGACTTAATAAGTTTAAAGAGAGGAAAAGAAAGTACTAAACCTACCACTACAATGCGCAGTAAGAGAAACTAAAATAACATATCTATATACTCAATTTTTATTAAAGTAACTTGGACATAAGCACTGCACAATTAAAATAAAAAGTTGGAAGACAAATAATAATAATATTTCACTACATAGACTAAAAATAATAGAAAAATAGCAAGAAAAATATAATTTGGCCCTACCAAATTAACCCAAGACAGAAACTAAAATAATCTTCTAGCAAATGGTGTTACCATTTCTATTACAGAAAATTATTCAGTGAGGCTAAGGTTAATACCCTCAACTAATTGCATGGAATAAAACCAAATACACATCCCAAGTATTTAAAGTGATTTCAATGAACTATTTTCTAATTGCAATAAAACATACTAGGATATTCTTTAATTGGAATATCTCCCCTTGTCCAATATTTATATCTTTCTTCTCTCCTTAGTACATATTCATAACACAACAAAATAAAGTAGAAAACAACAATATTAAAGTAAAATTGAATATACAATATAAGTTAAAATTAATTTCAAATGTATGAATGAAAAATATGTCATATAAATATAGAAAAGAAAATAAGAAATAAAAATTGAGCTTCTTATTGATTTAAAGAGAAACAATACAATAGATGGAGATTAACTGCATAGAATCAATAAAGGTGAAACAAATGGAACTATCTTTCATATTTTTCTTTCTCCACTCAATAATCGTCTATTACAATATTATGCTACAACATATTGTGTCGCAAAAGGGAGTTTCAATAAGAAATTAAGAAAGTCTTAATAAAAAATGATGAGTGAACAAAGATCACGAAATAACTGTTTCCTAAGAAAATTTACTAACTTTATTTGCACAATTAATCATGGTCTAATCCTTAGCCCAATAAGTGGTTGAAGTGGTTGGATTTTTTTGAAGAATTTTACATATTAGAGTGACATTTGGATCAATATAAAAACTTTGAAATGTGCTAAAATGTACTCATTTAAATTTTAAATTAACTTTTAAGCAATACATAAGTTGGCTTTATAGGAATTACTTATAAATTTGATTTTCCTTTGGATTTTTTTATGTATGTTTTATGGAAAAATAATAACACCATATGGATACTCAAAAAGTGTTTTTTAAGGAAATTTTATGAGAAAGAGAGTATTCTAAAGAGAAAAGGATATAATTTTATGGCCAAAAATTACATCTTAAATGTTAAAAAATGTTATAATAATCATACATAAATACTTCACACACACACACACACACACACATATATATATATAAAGAAACATATATCTATATGGAATCAATGAGAACAAAATATATTTTTTAGAAAACTTTGTGTAAAAAATTGCTAATAAGATTAAATTTCAATTCCATGTACCATCCACAAACCAATCTTAAAACAAATGTCTTAGATATGATTTAAAATTATTTAAGGTATTTTAAGTAGTAAGGTAGCATATACGATTCATTTACCTATAAGGATTATAACACATATGTTAAATCATTTGTGAAATACATGAAGAAATTTGATTAAAATGATAATTGAAAACATGAATAAAATTACATGATATGTATAGAATTACATTATGAGAAATTAAAGTAAAATTTGTTGTTAATGGATATATGGTTCTCAATGATAATTTAAAAAGAGAGATTTAAAAAAAGGAGTCTATAATATTGTAAAGCTGAAAAAACTTGAACATGTTTAATTTTTAATAAATCTTAGACAATGATACAATATTGAATTTCCAAATTAATTAGATATGTCTTCAACATTTGATGTTTTAGAAGTGTATAAAGCATGATAAAAACCAAACATATTAGAGGTTAAAGGATTGAAGCCATGCAAAGGAAAAGAAGAATAAAAAATGAGTACTAAAATAAAGTAAAAAGAATAAAAGCAATATATGATTAATTGTAATTATAGAAGTGTAGAAGATTCTAGATAGGTTTGGAAAGAAGATTTTGGTCTATTTTGTTGGCCAATATATAATTTTGTATCTTACTTATAAGTAAGAGCTCATAATTAAAAGTATGTCTAATAGTTCCTAGCACTTAATAAAGAGGAGATGGACGCAAGCGAAAGACAATGACATAAAACTAAGTAACTTTTAGCTAAAGTAATAGTGATGTTGACCAAGTTCACATGATCAACTATGACCAAAAATTAAAAATTGTATAAGGCCTATAAAATAGCCATGGGAGGTTTAAAGATTTAACTATATTATTACATATAAATTCATATTATAGGGTTTGAAACTATAAAAGGTGAAAGTAATAAATTTATCAGGGTATATGGTAAGGGGAATTTTAATATATTGAAAAGATATTGATTAATTAAAATTACATATTACTATCAAATGTGAGCTGAGGAGGAGAGGATGTCAAATTAACTATTAGGTGGAATGTGGTTGAATATCTAATTTTGTACCAGATCACCATTCAATATCTACATCAATTCATCAATATTTTCATATTATCTTCTTATACTTATAAGATATAGGGGGATCTATAAAAATCACTTATGATGTGTAATTAATTTCCATTAGGTAGTAGAGTAAACCCATGTAGCTTCTAGAAATTATGTTTCTGGACTCACTAAGGGGTCTAATGTTAATATTGATATAGCATTGATGATTGAAAATCAAAGGTTTCTATTACTAGTGTCATTTTCTGGTTGCTCTATTGGAAAAGAGAAGAATAAACATGATTTGAAAAACTTATCCTTTTAGACTTGTTTCTATGATGAAAATAAATTAATATTTATATGATTGGCATTAATTTTCAATTATATAATTGATTAAGTTAAATAAGGATGAGAAAAGGAAAATTTGATATCCATTAGTCTATAATATTTGTGTCATGTGATTATTATTTGAGGGGTAGAATAAAAAAGGATAAAATATTTCATGGAAAATATAGAGAATATTTAATGAATTATTTTAATATCATGTGTTATGTTATATATCATAGTTTCAAAAGGCAAGTAGACTATAACAAAAACAAAAATAAATATATAGATAAAAACAAATTAAATATTTAATATAATAATTCAAGTATACATAAAATATTCATCCTGTCAAATTTTTACCTTATTCATTTAGTTTATCCTTTTCTACCATAACTATTTCACAAAATATAACCAATTCTATAAGGGTTAAAATGAAAAGTAATATTTTCTTTCATGCATTAAACTAGAATAGGTTTACTTTTACCTTAACTATATTCATTCCTCTAGTTCCTCGATTTTTGTTTTAAATCCTAGATTTCCATACTTATTTCCTTTGCAAATATAAGTTGTATTGTGTTTAAACCTACCACATGCATAATAAAACCAATCACATCCAACCAAAACTGATTGAACATTTGGATTATAATATCTCTAAGATACGTATTGTGTTTAAACCTACCACATGCATAATAAAACCAATCATCCAACCAAAACTGATTGAACATTTGGATTATAATGCTCTCTAAGATACTTAATGTTAACAGGATAACAATAAAATGTCTACAAAATCCACTAAAGATTTATAAGCTAGAAATCAAATTTATTTGACCTATTTAATATATAAATTTTCTACATAAACATTTTGTATCATTCATGTTAACTTTGTGTAATTTTAGTATAAGAAAGTTCCATTAAAAAGGAATAAATTGAAACTAAAAACAAATAATATTAGAGACTAAGTCTTTGACCTCAATGAAAAAGTGAATTTCTCAAACATAAGAGGAGAAAACATGAAAACATGTTATTGAATAAAAAAATATTTTTGTTGAATATACAATATGTTGAATTGTTGAAGTAACCATTAAGATCCAAATATAAACATAAAAATTAATATCTTGGAATTTGCTGAGAGTAATTTACTAGACATGAGAGACATAGATATCAATGTGTACATTTAAGAATCAATTAAGTATATTACATTATAAATGCATCAATAGAGTAATTGCACATTTATTCATGAAAACCATGAAATGCACTTTCATCTTGACAAGAGCAATTCTAACCACAAAAATTCCACCTTTTTCTCAACATAATCATCTCCAAAATTATTCATTGGAGAGCAAGTTTATTAACAGCAATACTATATGCATATAGATAGAGTGAAAAGGAACACAAACACCATTCGCAATAAAAATCCTAAAAATCACATGAATATTTGTTAATTTATTACCTTCTCATAAAACATATTACATATGTCTCTTTAATAATAATAAAAAGTAGATATAGATTTGCATGTCAACAAATTTTCATATTATACCCACTAGTTGTAGAATAGAGGGTGACACATGATCTAGTAAGAGACTCCATATGAAACATCATAGGAAAAATCCAATCAAGCTATGGAGAGGACTAGTGCTATGGAGAGGCCTAGTGCTATTATAGGTCATTTTGATGGCTTAAATGACCCTATGTTAAGTTTCTCAACCCACTAGTTTTGTGTTCCAATCATCTCATGAGTCTAAGAAAACTTGTTTTCAATGTACATTTTTCATCATTTGTTCATAAACAAAACTATATATATATATATATATATATATATATATATATATATATATATATTCTTTGAATATAATATAAATTGGCATGTACAATGAAATCAACACAATTGAGAGTACATTTTTCATCACTTACATCAAAGCATATAAAAGCAAACATATATACTTAAATCAATGTTTGAGATATTGCAGTAAAAATAAAAATTGAGATTGAAATAAAAATGTAAATTGAAATTAATATGTAGAATGAAATAAAAAAGTGAGTAAACTAATTAAATTTAAAATGATCACGTTCTTATCCATATACATATACCCAAAAAATTCATAATATACATGTAATTAGAATAATATCCAGCTCTATCTATGTTAACTTTGAAGTACCCAAAAACAATTGCAAACTCTTCTCAGATTTCACACTTTTAAAAACTATTTTCTCACGTAAAAACTCCCCTCAAATAATGATAAACCAATCTAGTCAATAATCAAACTATATTTATTAAAACAATAAAATTCATTATTAATTTAAAAAAAAAACTATTTCATACTATGTTTATTAGATACTAGGTTAAAATAAATTTATGCTTAAAGAATAACTGCTTATTGAAACCTGTTTTTTGCATGATAATGTGGAGAGTAACCTGTGTTTAGTACATGTAATTTGTGAGTAGATTTCCAGCCATTGGTTTACGGATGTTTAATTAAATGAGACTGGTTGACAGTTAAAAGTTTGCTGTTCTAGATTTCTGTTTTATTGGGAATGTTTTTCGCTCTTTTTACCAGCAATTACAATAGAAGAAATTTCAACTAAGAATAAAAATGGGCATTTTGCACCAGTGAAGAAGCTAACCAAGCCTAACAAACATGACTCCTCCATGGCCTCTTCAAACAAATAACTACACTTCTGCAAAATCCAAAAGACGGATCAAACCATGATACCCTGAAACGAGTATATCCACATCTAATAATTATAGAACAAGATCCAACTTACATTGACTCATCTAGCACCTATTCAAGGATCATACATCCCCGGAACAAAACAGTACTACAAAATGCACGACAATAAAAATTAGATAGACAAATTTAGAGGCTATTAAAGTAGCTCCTACACAAATTAAATGGACAACAAAAAAATTCACTGATCGGACTTTTAGTTTTGGCGTTGATCTTCATTCGCCTTCGAGGTAGTTTTGGCGTTGATCTTCATTCGCCTTCGAGGGCAGCTGATATCGGCATAGTGGACAAGCATTGCTAATGCCAAGCCACTTAATGATGCATTCACTGTGATAAAAGTGATTGCATGGCAGTATTTTTGCTTCATCACCAACAGCTATCGGGTCTGTGCAGATACAACATTCATCTCCCCTGTCAAAGGAGATTACGTGCTTAAGCAAACTTTCAATTGCAGAGTTGGATGCAGGATGAAGGCCACTGTTGAAATTATCATCATCAGGAACAATGATTTCATATTCTTCCGCTGCGTTCAAAGGAAAATCATACACAATATAGTCATATCCATCAAAATTGATGATCTCACCAAAACCAGACACATACTCTTGTGCTCCTGCATTCAATGCAAACTCATCCACATCCTCATATTCCTCTGTTGTATTCAATGGAAACTGATATTCAATATAGTCATGTCCACCAAAACTAATCATGTTTCCAAATTCACGAGCATTCGAATTAAATACATAATTTTCCTCTGTGTGAAGTGGACTATAACCAACCACATAATGGTTCCCCATGTCAAATTCACTGTAGTCAATGTGGTCATATCCATCGTTAAAACCAAAATCATGTTCGTATAACCGCCATCTTAATTCTATTGTATCGGACTCCACATGTCGGAGAATATGTTGCCAATCAAGATGTTGCCCCAATATATCGAATATTACAGCCATTTCTCGAGACATAAATGTCACCATTGTTTGTCTGAGTTGAAGGTAATTTCGATTTTCTTGTTCACTAGTGTTTCCTTCACGTCTATTAGTAATCAGGCTTTGTTCAATATTATGATTTACATTTTCTTGATTGCCTGAAGTTGCTAGTTCATATGGTCTTTCATAAACGGAATACTCAGAGTAAACATTGGAGGCAATACTCAGTTCTTGATCTTGGGTTGCCCAGATCTCTGAAGCCCATGGCCTGACTTCTACTCTCAACCCATTTGAAGCAAAATAACAAGTGTATGTTGTACCATCGGTATCATTTCTAAAAACAATATTTTCATCCAAAGGAGAAAGATTTGGAAACTCTGTTCTTATGAAATGTTTAATAAGGGAAAGGAATACTTCCCGATAAACCTCGATCGTGTTTTCGTAGTCTCCGCCCCCTATAGTAAACAATTCATGGCACTCACACTCCCCCAAAGTGGTTATTGTTGTCAAACATGTGCAGCATATTAAAGATTGATTTATCATCTCTGGTCTCATTTCAGTTTGATTTTGTGAGCCGGGTTGCGCCATTTTCTCTTATTAAAACAGACTCTCACACAGTAACACTTAGTTCGTTTCCTCCCCTTCAAATGAAGCAGATCATGCATTTATATATCTATCCTAAATTGTTTCTATGTTATTGGCCGACATTGCATTCTAATTAGAAGTAGATAAATATGATTTAATAAATATGAATATTTATCAATTTTTTTAATATATATGAAATATTATTATATGTTATAATGGACTACTAAGTATTTTTTAAAATAAAAATATGTTGGGTATTTGGAGGAGATTCTCATATATTTCAGATTACATTGGTGTAATTTTAGGATTTTTCTACTTCAAATGAGTCATATTGGAATTTTGGTTATATTATTTCTATAATGTTTAAAACTTTGAAATTGGATATTGACTAATGAAGTATAGGTAGGGAAATTTTCAAAGCCTAGTTCACTATGGTAAATATAGCATCTAGAAGTTATAGTTTTTCAGTAGGGTTGATTTTCAAAGAAGTCCTCTTGTAAATAGGCATTGAACTTGAACCTAAGTGGAGGAAGAGAAAGCCCCAAAAAATTCTAAAGGATTTATAGGTAAAACATTTTAGCAATGCCAGTGTTATGTGCATGATGTTGAGGATTTTCAATAATGTGGTTCTTTATTGCCATCAAAAGCATGGTGTTGAAGAAAACTATGGATTTAGGCCATAATTCAAGACCTTCAGCTTTATTGTCCATTCAACATTCATGTGACCTTAAAGAGAAACATTGCATGCCTTATAAAGGAGCTCACTTTAAAGTTTCAAAATCAGTAATAATGAAGATATTTTATATTTCCAAGCCCATGGTACATGAAAGTATTTTAATTAATAAATTTGATGATCATAAGTATATAAAATATTAATATATTATATAGCTGAACATATATAGTTATATACATGAATTATGTAATCATTCATGACTAGGTATATCTATTCTATTTTTCAACCAAAATTTGAACATGGCCCTAACTTTAATAAATGGATAACCTAGAAGAACCTACTACAAGAAAAAATTTCTCTACACAAATTTAAGCATAGGTTGGTGGAGTAATTACTCCTCTTATTTAATGGCTAATAAATGTTTTCTTAACCAAAACCATGTTTTAGAGCTGGAAAATAGGAATTGATATAGTAATCCATGATTTTGGATCTCAAAACCCGTGTACAAGATCCTTAAACTATATATATACCATACATTTCCCAGGCTTTTCATGATTTTAGGAAGTGTATACCATGAAGCATGCATTCGGATAAAAAAAATATGTAAGGTTTTTCCCTATGGCGGGAAGTCATGCCTAAATTTATTTTCCTTTCAGTTTTCACTACTATGTTTATGACTTTCATGACTAACTTGTGGTCTAAGAAGATATGACTAAACATCATATAGGCCATCAAAATTACCTATGTATCACACCCATCCTCGGTGACATCAACCATTAATATGTTTATTTTATTTTTGGTTTGTTATGAAACCAGCTCCAAAAATAGAAGAAAAGAGAGATCAATGCTTTAGAAATCAACCAATTCCAGGGGGCAACCTCATTCACATTACATAAATGAATAATTATTGGATGATACAAATGAAAAAATATCCTTTCTATATATAGGAGTCCATGGGGTCACAATATAATCCTAGCCGACCTCAAAATAATAACGTAAGGGCACAATAATAAAAATATGGGGGTTACACGGGTACAATAATAATAATAAGGGGGTTACACTAACAACAATAAGGGACTACACTAGTAATATAGGAACCTAACATGACCCTCTTCTTGAGAAATGTGTTGTCCTAAATGCTTGCGTGGGTATGGATGCTTCTATGTAAATTCTCATTCTCCCATATAGAATCTTCGGTGGGTAAGTTCTTCCACTTGATGAGATACTTTGAAATTGATCGATTTCGTAGCTTTCGAGTTCATGTTTTCATGACTGCTTCATGTTCCAATATGATTTTTCCTTCCTCATCAAGTTTTTGCAATATTTTTTGAATTGGAACTTTGTCACCTATAACATTCTTTAAGCGTGAAACATTTTGTATGCCAATTCCAATTTGTATGCAAGAGTACCAATATTTGCAATCTTAGGGACCTGTACCTTGGTGACAATTTTAGTATCCTTCTTAACTTTCTTGAGGGACATTTGTTTTATTGTTGTAGTGGTAAATATGAGTCTCTTTCATCAAACACGTATTCTTGATGTTCATCTCTCTGTTGTTTCATTCGATTTTGTGCTAAATTTAGGGTATTCTTAGAAGTCTATGAAAATGCATATTTATTCAATAATGTTGTTGTAGGTGCTGCAATTCTCCCATAATTCTTAATAAACTTTCGATAATACATGTTAACCCGAGAAGTCCTTGCAACTCCTTTATGGTTTTGGGGAGTTTCCATTCCTTAATGACATTAATTTTTTTAGGGTCTACCTTAACACCCTCGTGAGATATAATATGACCTGGATATTTCACCTCTGGTACTCCAAAGAAACATTTGGAGGTTTAAGAGGGTGTCATTAAGTATGGGATTGTAAATTTCCCAGAACAAAAATGAGATAAGCATTTTTATATGCATGCTGTGGGTATAGAGCAGCATAGGTTGCATCAAAATGCATGACCAAATTTCATAATAACCCTCATGAGTTCGCAATGTTGTTTTAGGAATATCTTCAATATTCATTCTAATTTGATGATATCCTGAACGAAGGTCTAAATTGGTAGAATAAATTGCTCCATGTAATTCATCCAATAATTCATCAATCACAGGAATGGGAAATTTATCTTTAATAGTGAGCTTATTGAGCTTCCTATAATCTGGACACATGCACCTCATCCATCCTTATTGTGCACCAATACTACTGGAGTAGAGAAATAACTTTCACTCGGTTGAATTATACCAACCTCTAAAATTTTTGCAATCATACATTCAATTTTGCTCTTCTAGACATAAGGATGTTTCTAAGGCCTAATGTTTGGAGGAACACTTCCTCGAATCAAATGAATAGCATGATCATGAGAAAAAATAGTTGGGAGTCCTTTGGGAGTTTCAACCTATTTGGAATCATTGTCCAATAATTTTTGGAGATATGGATAATATATTATTTAGATGTTGGAACTTCTAGTGAGCATAATTCTGCAATTACTCCTCATTTTTCTTTCTTCAAAATATTTTTCATGGAATTATAGCTTATTATATTTCCATTCTTCCGAGTGATACCTCATAATTAAACTTCCTTTCATTCGGAAAAGAAAAATAAAGAAAATTTCTTGAAAATTAAAAGATAGAGTCCCCAAAGGTTGTAATAATTTTACCTCTAGTAAAACATAACACCTCCCATTGGAATGGAAAGCATTGGACTATTCATTACATATTCCCCCATGGCTATCTTGATATTATGGCATTTTACAAAGCAATTTATAGTTCCTCCATTTGCAACGATCACTTGACATTCTAGTGTTGGGTATAGGAAACAATTCAATTCCTTGGCTACCTTACAATGAATAAAATTATGGGTACTACCTGAGTCAATCAACACTATTACAATTTTCTTCTTGATATGTCCTTCTACATTGAGAGTTTGAGGAGTGGTAATTCCTACCAATGAATTACACCACATATTCAGACTCATTTTTTCTTTCTCTAGGGTTGGTTCTCTGTGTATATCCTCTTCTTTTGAAGTTTATTATTCATTTTGTTCCCCTTATTCATAATCTATGTAAAATAATTTCTCCTCAGCACACTTATGACCTTTAGTGTATTTGTTATCATAACTGTAGAAAATCCCTTCTACTCTTTATTCTTATAATTATTGTGGTGTCAACCTTGTAGGTTGTGGAATTATACAAGTAGAAACACTTCCATCATTATAGATGTGATTGTGTAACACCTCTCATTTAGAGCAAATTTTTTATTTTTTATTTTTAAATACTACATTTCCCTCAGGTAAATATGTTATTTCATTTCTAACCTGCATGCACAATTCTTTTGCTTGCTTACTTTCCTTTGACATAGGCTAGATATATAAGTATACGGTCATGCATTACCTACTCACAACCATAGACCCATAATCCATGTCATTATAAATTCCCAAAATCCATACATACATAAATTGGTGGGATAATTATAAAAAAATCACTACGTAGGCATATTAATATGTATATAATGTATGCCCCCTCATATATATATCATGTATACTATTATAAGATCTCTACATAGGTGGATAATATGTCCTTTGTTTACATTTGTACCCACATATAAAAAGGGGTTAATAATAGCAACGCCTAGATGCATGTATTCGTTTACACCCTTTATATATGGACTATATTCTGTGTGCCTGTCTTTGTATATGTACGTGGGGGTTATGGTGTATATAATATATATATATATACGAATCCCTGTGTTTTGTTTTTTTTTTTCTAAACCATTTTGTTTCGCGCACTTTCTGGAACCTATATATATATTTATACATATATCGTATCTTAATATATATATAAATATGTTTATGGAGGGCGTTATATGTAATAATCCTCCCATATAACGATATCATAACGTTCGCCGTAATTAATTTAACCGCTTACCTATATCATTCGCCTTGATAACCCGTAAGGATGACCAACTTTCGGGCCGTTCCACGTTTCACGTTATCATTGTTTTGTATGCAGGTGTAATTTCTACGGTTGTAACCTGTCACTATATACGCAGGTGGGTACAGGGAAGTATTCATTTGGCGGTCGTGGTTACGACCCTCACCCACCCAGTTACGTCGATGATCATGAGTTGGGTTTTTATCTGCTACCCGGCGGCGCAACTCACAATAAAAAAAATGAATGTCTGATATCCCATCATGGCATCGTTCGATGCACTCCAACCTCCGTCGATTGACGCGTGGAACGTGAAATCCCAGGGAGTGTGAGGGTTTCCATCCTTGCATGGATTATTTCACACGGTATTGCACAACACGGAACCGGTTTCGTTTTCTTTTTCTGCTGCAGAGTTAGGCAGACTGTTCGAGCTTTCGAAGCGGTATTACTGTGTAGTTTACAATAGTCGATCCGTAGGTGTATACAATATCCCGGGTCGAGCTCCCCTTCGTGAGTACATTTTTATAGTACTGGCCACATTGGCGTGTAGCCGTCTCTTATGAAGCTATGATCAACAGGTAGCTATGATTCGACGTTTTGACGGTTATAGGATTTGAATGATCAGCGCTTCCGTGCCTTCACCCTGAGTTCTACTGAGGTCCTCGGGCAGAGAACCATTAGGGTTTAGGAGGCGCGTTAACTTGAAGTCTAGGATTTTCTTCCCTCATTTTCCTTCGTCGGTATCCTCGTCTCCTTCGCTTCCTATTGTTTCGATTTATTGTTTATTTGCTTTCCAGTTTTATCTCATGCCTCAGTTGCAGCTTATTCGGGTGCTTTTATAACTAACCCTGAAGGCGATTTTGTTTGCTGTATTCTGCTATTCTACAGGTTCCCTTTCTTAGAGTTTAGACTGTGTGGTTAGATGGAATAACGTGGCGGTGAGGATGAGTATCGGTGACAAATTTCACCGTAAACTCGGATCCATCTACCGGCAGCGCTATTAACGTATCATGCGAGGTAGGGTGCCGAAGATATAATTTCGGACATCCTCCACGCTGAACAACAGATCTACAGTTTGTCTTTCTAGTGTTCTTCCAGTGAACAGTATACCCTCAGCGCGTGGATTTTTGATACGCAAAGCTGGTAGGGTTATTGGATCATCACGCTTAGAGAGTTACATTAATCTGCATGCCCTGCACAGTAGCCTAATAAATTTCGATTTGCTTTATCATTCACTGTGGGGATGCCCTAGTTCCATTTCTCGTGGCTCGGCCGAGGATGGATTTTCTTTGTTTTTGTTTTTATATTTTGGGTATTTAATATGGCTATTTCCTTCTGAATGTCCGAAGTCGGAAAGAAAATCAAACGCCATTAAATAAATCAGTGATCCCTTGCTGAGGATCCTTACAGCTCTTCTTTCTCGGAATAGATTTGAAGGGTTGTGATGGTCTCTATTTTCTCCCGCGGTCCATCTATCAGTAGGGTTTCAGCCAACCAGATTTGCTTCTCGGGGACGAATGATTCGTGATACCCCAACTATGCGAACCTAAGGTGGCTACCTGTCTGTATGTGTGAGTGAAATTGTAGGTGTTTTTGTTGTGGCATCGCGGCGGTTGTTCGCCTCTTAGGTTGATTATTTCGGACTACACAGATTTCACAGTTATATGCATTGGATATATATAAAAATATTGCATTCAAACCACTGGTCTGACCTTGACCGTCTTCCTATGTGCATATGTAAATCGTAAGGTGGATTGATCGACGGTTTCCCTCTCGGCGCTAATCACTATGTTGTATTTGTTAAAATTGTTCCCCAATTCATTTTATTGCCGTAACCCTAGTTGGGGTTTTATTTTGAGTTTTCGCATTCTATTTCAAAGTATCTACCATAGTGTAAAAGTAGATATATATATATAGTAGGCGCATGCACTGGTATTTAATTTGGCTTCACCCATTCTTTTTCATATATGATATAGATTAGGTTCATATGGTTGTTCGAATAAGAAGGACATCTAAGCCCTAAATTGAGATACGCAACATAGCTATGTTTATTTTGTTTATTAACTACTTAGACATGTATGAAAAAGTTCATGTC
The DNA here is from genome assembly GCA_034641835.2 of Pinus albicaulis. Lineage (NCBI taxonomy): Eukaryota > Viridiplantae > Streptophyta > Pinopsida > Pinales > Pinaceae > Pinus > Pinus albicaulis. Next base: position 77,297,024 of record CM076579.1, on the reverse strand, counting down.
GCACTGTTCATTATGGTTAAATTTTTCTTTTGTAACCATACCTTTCTCTTTTAAATGGCTAATAATTTTCTTACTACATAAGATACTCTAACCTTTCTATGAATGCAGAATTGCTTTGGATTGTGTAACAAGAATCTATAACTACATATATAAAATGCATATTCCCATTTTTCTACTTTTTCCTTGAGGTCTCTGCTATGTATTTAGTAGTGCTTATTCAAAGAACATTTATTATAAGGTAAGTATTTGTATATGTTTCCTGTGCTCAAGAACCCAAATATAATGACACTTGTAGTCTCTGCCCAGCTAACTAATCTACTGCCATATGTGTAAAATTACTCTTTTTCTTGCACTTATTATAAATAGTAGAATAATCATCTATGCAATCTGCAAATGTTATAAATATTATCAGGCTCATAGATGCAACCTATATTTCAAGTATCTTGCTTTCACACTTTCTGCTTCATATCATGCATAGTCAGTGCCACTATAATATTTCTCTAACATACCCATAAGCATATCATGTCATCATTTTTTTTTCTATAAGGAACTCCATAATTATTCATCATGAGGCCAAGTAACTTGATTTAAACCAACCTTGGTTTTAGAGTTCTGGAGTTTCTGCTCTCTGGATTTTAGTCTACCTTCTTAGTCACGGAAGGTGAATACCTTAAGATGGATTCTGTTAAATGTAGTACTGATATCATCACACCATTTAATTAACTTTTCTATATGTAGCCAATTCATACCATCAGAAAATAGAATAACAAAATTTCAGAACATACCACAAATCTGCAAATGACCAACCTCCCAACCTTAGAGTCCTCTTTATCTCCCAGGACTCACCCCCGAGCAGAGATTACCTCCTAGAACAGATCAACCTCTAATCTGTCTAGGATCAGCTTATTTAAGCTCATACCCCAAAGCATGTTTCTAATTCTGCGTCCAGAATAGCAGGATGCTTTCTTTCCTGTTTAGCCTAGGCTTCCCATATTGGGATTCTTTAAAGATGTTTTAAGCTTTTTCCTCAGCTTTTCCAGCTTTATCCCACCTCTTCCCAACTACTCCTCTTCATTGGGGTAATTTAGATTCTCCTCAAATCTAAATAAATTTCTTTCAATGAGTTTTAGAAATATTTTTGGGGATTTGTTGCCTTATCCATCCTCATGGATTTGGCAAGTGATCTCACATTCTCTTTTTGGTCAAAATGCACAATCATTTTATTTATTTCCTTAAATAGAATATGCAAATACATTCACACCATATTCATCCTTTGGGGTCCACCCCCCCTTAGGAATTAAAGTTCAAATGTCAAATTTTAAATTTTCAACACACAAATTGGGGGTGTTACATATTCCCCCTCTCAAAATAAACACCGTCCTCGGTGTTCTTATTCAACTACCAGAGTTCATTTAAACAAAAATGGATATTGCTCCATCATTTCAGCTTCCCTTTCCCAGGTGGCTTCCTCAGCAGTAAAGTGCTTCCACAGCACCTTTACTCTGACCACTGTTCTGTTTCTCAATTCAATTTCTTCCCGCTCCAATATTTGAAGCGGTTCTGGGAGAAACTCCCCTTCTGGTTCCACCTGTACAACATTCCAATCAAATATGTGAGAAGCATCATGCACATATATTTTTAATAATGAAACATGAAATACATTATGCACTTTAACATGAGGTGGTAAGGCCAGCTTGTAAGCCACTGGTCCCACCCTTTCTAACACCTCAAAAGGCCCACAATATCTAGGTGCAAGTTTTGCACAACTCCCTGCATAAAGTGTGCTCTTTTTGGGTTTGATGCGCAAATACACATGATCCCCCACTTTGAATTCTCGGTGCACCCTTTTCTTATCAGCATATCTCTTCTGTCGGTCTTGTGCTGTCTTTATATTTCTCTGTATTTGTTTGACAATTCTTTCCATTTCTTGTAGTGCATCTGGTCCCAACACCAGTTTATCCTCTGGTTGACTCTAGCTCAAGGGAGTACGACACTTCCTCCCATAGAGTGCCTCAAAGGGACTCATCTTAATAGAGGATTGATAACTATTATTGTAAGCGAATTCAGCTAGATGCAGATACTCTTCCCACTTTGATGGTCTATCCATCACATACATACGCAGCATGTCTTCCAAGATTTGATTTGTCCTTTCTGTCTGCCCATCTGTTTGTGGGTGATAGGCAGTACTAAAATTCATCTTAGTACCCATTCCTGCAAACAATCCTTTCCAAAATCCTGCTGTAAACTTAGCATCACGGTCTGAGACAATCACTTTGGGAACTCCATGAAGCCTTACTACCTCTTTTAAGAAAACATTTGCTACCTGAGCTGTTCCAAAGGTAGATTTTACTGGTATAAAGTGAACAGCCTTGGTTAAAGTGTCTACTACCACCATTACTGAATCATGTTGGTATTTGGTTTTGGGTAGTCCTGTTATAAAATCCATGGAGACTGTATCCCATTTCCATTCTGCAATTGGTAGGGGATTTAAAAGTCCTGCTGGGTGTTGATGCTCAACCTTGACCAGTTGACACTCCATACATTTACTCAGACATTCTGCCACATCTCTCTTCATTCCTGGCCAGAACAGCTTCTTTTTCAAGGCTGTTAACATTTTCTGGTACCCTGGGTGTCCTGCATAGGGTTGTTTGTGATATTCATCTAGTATTTCTCTTTTCAATGACTCTACATTTGGAATATACAACCTGTTTTTGTAATAGAGCAGCCCTTGTGGATTTTTAGTGTAATCTGTTTTATCCCTTTTCTGTAATTTCACCAAGAGAGCTTCATAGTCGGGATCTTGTTTTGCTGCTTCTCCCACCAAATCTTCTATCTTCATCTGGGCACTACTCCCAATGCTGTTTAAATGTTGACAAGCATTTCTACTTAAAGCATCAGCAACTTTATTCTCCTTCCCTTTGATATGCTTTATATCCATATCAAATTCACTTAGAAAAGACAGCCATCTGGCTTGTCTTGCATTCAGATCAGTTTGGGAGAAAAAATATTTGAGACTGATATGATCAGTCATCAATGTGAACTTCTTCCCCAGCAGATAGTGCCTCCACATTTTTAAAGCATGAATAACTGCTGCAAACTCCAAATCATATGCACTATAATTCTGTTCATGAGTTTTTAATTTCCTAGACTCATAAGCAATAACTGAATTTTCTTGCAGTAGGACTCCTCCTAGCCCTTCTCTGCACGCATCTGTACACACCACAAACTCTTTATCAGGATCAACAATTTGTAATATAGGAGCTGAAATAAGTTTCTGTTTCAATTGTTCGAAACTGTTTTGGCATTTTTCAGTCCACACAAACTTAACACCCTTCCTTTGTAATGAGGTTATGGGATTTGCTATCGCAGAAAATCTCTCCACAAACCTGCGATAATAGCCTGCTATTCCCATAAATGATCTTACTGCTGAGACATCAGTGGGAACTGGCCATTCTTTAATGGCTTTGATCTTTTCAGGGTCAACAGAAAGTCCTCTCTCAGAAATAATATGGCCTAAATATTGAATTTTATCTTTATAAAATTCACATTTACTGAACTTGGCATATAGCTGGTTTTCTTTTAAAGTTTGCAACACTATTCTCAGATGTTCCTTGTGTTCCTCTTCGTTTTTAGAATAGACTAATATATCATCTATGAACACAAGAACAAATTTGTCCAAATACTTATTCAACACACTGTTCATCAGACACATAAATGTGGCAGGGGCATTTGTCAAACCAAAAGGTAGGACTACAAATTCGTAATGCCCATACCTGGTTCGAAATGTTGTTTTGCTGATGTCTTCTTCTTTAATTCTGAGTTGGTGATACCCAGCTCTGAGGTCTATTTTAGAGAAGACTGAAGCTCCTCTCACTTGATCAAATAGATCATCAATTCTAGGAAGTGGATATCTATTCTTAATGGTCAACTTGTTCAGTTGACGATAGTCAATACACATCCTAAAAGTCCCATCCTTTTTTTTAACAAATAAAACAGGTGCTCCCCATGGAGACACACTAGGTCTAATATAACCCTTATCCAACAATTCTTGCAACTGCATCTTCAGCTCTATTAGCTCTGGCGGACTCATCCGGTAAGGGGCTCGGGAAACAGGTGTAGCTCCCAGCACCAAATCTATAGAAAAATCAATCTCTCTTTTGGGGGCAAGATGAGGAATTTCCTTGGGAAAAACCTCCTTAAACTCTCTGATGATTGGTATATCATCCAGTAACTCCTCCTCAGTTTTCTGTTCTATCTCTTCTACATGCACTGCATAGACTTAGTATCCTTTTCTAGCTGTTCTTTTCAATTGTAAAGCTGATATTTGTCTGACTACAATGGGCTTTGGTTTCCCTTTTAGTGTAAAAGGTTTCCCTTCCTCATCTACACAATGCAAGGTTTTATCCCAGCAGTTCATCAGGGCTTTCTTCTTTTCTAGCCAATCCATTCCTATCATCAGATCATAGGATCCTAATGGCAATATGTTCAGATTTACTTCTGTTGGGAACCCATTTAATTCTATTGCTGTTTTGGGCAACTTATGTGTGACTTTTCTCTTAGTTCCAGTGGCCAGCTGTACCAACCATGACTGCTGAAATTTTTCAGGTTTAATTTTACATTTTTCTACAATTCCAGGACTAATATAACTCAAAGAAGCACCTGGATCAATCAAAACAGTAACAGGTATGTCATAAATCTTACCATCCATTTCCACCATGGTTGCTTGATGTTCTGCCTGTCGATTTTCCAGGGCTGCACTGATGGTTGGTATGTTTCTGGCTATGTCATTGACGGTTGTTGCCTCTCGCTCTCTGCTGATCATGTGGATATTTCGATGGGGGCAGTCCCTCATCATATGGGGTTCTCCACATCCCCAACATTTCAGAGGTTCCCTCATTTTGACTGTCCTTTCCTTTCTATTGTTCCCTTCTACTGGTTTTGAAACCACTTGTGACTGAGCAGTTTGACTTTCTTTTGGTTTGCTAAACTTTTTCCTTTGATGATCTCTACCAAAATTCCTTAAATATGCTGGTTTTGGTTTCTTCCCTTTGAACTCAACCTTGTTCGTCCAGCTCTTCCCTTGTTCAACTTTACCTTTAAACTGCTGATAGCATAGTCTTGCTTTTCTAACAGCTTCATCCATGGTCTTTGGATTATCAAACTCAATTTTCTCTTTGTAAACATTAGGCAAACAATTTAAAAACCTTTGCACTTTGGCCTTTTCTTCTCTAATGTAGGGAACATACCTCAGTAAATTTGTAAACTTAGTGACAAATTCATCAATAGTTAACTGCCCTAGCCTAAGTTCATGGAATTCTTTTGCTTTATCGTCATAGTAACGTTCATTTAAATAACGACTTTTGAACTTAGTCTGAAAATATTCCCAAGTAACTGTTTTTTCATCAATGGCATGCACCATTTTCGTCTCTTCCCACCACAGTGTGGCTTTCCCTTGCAGCTGATACACAGCTAGTCTAGCCTTCAGATTGCTCTCATATTCATATACTTGGAAATACTTGATCATGTTCAGCAACCAAGCTTCAGCATCCTCTTCCTTCTCTCCATCATACGAAGGCGGTTTGATCTTTCTAAATTCTCCCTGCAACTCTCTTTTCTGTTTATGCTGCTGTCTAGCAGCCTCATCCTCATAAGATTCATCCATCTTCCTCTTTCCGGAACCTTCACCCTCCTGGCTGTTCCGGGAAGTTAGTTCTCTGATGAGCTTTTCCTGTTCCTTGCTGGCTGATGACAACAAGTCATTCTGGCTTCTCAGTTCAGCCAACTCTCGTTGCATCCGATGCAACATAGCCAGTACCAGGGCATTGGGATCTGGAGTAGCAAATTCATTTTGCAGATCCACATAAAATCCTTCACCTTCAGCCATTTCAACTGTATACACTTACAACACAGATTAGCAACGTTGATAAACTTCAGAAAGCAAAATAAATGTAATAAGCAGTGAGCACAAAACGACAGCCCAAATTGTTGTACTAGTGCTCCGATACCATTTGTAACACCTCTCATTTAGAGAAATTTTTTTTTTTTTCTTTTTTTAAATACTACATTTCCCTCAGGTAAATATGTTATTTCATTTCTAACCTGCATGCACATTTCTTTTGCTTGCTTACTTTCCTTTGACATAGGCTAGATATATAAGTATACGGTCATGCATTACCTACTCACAACCATAGACCCATAATCCATGTCATTATAAATTCCCAAAATCCATACATACATAAATTGGTGGGATAATTATAAAAAAATCACTACGTAGGCATATTAATATGTATGCCCCCTCCTTATGTATACACTCTCATATGTATACTATTATAAAATCTCTACATAGGTGGATTAAATATGTCTACTTTATTTGACTGTACCCACATATAAAAAGGGGTTAATAGTAGCAACGCCTAGATGCATGTATTCGTTACCTATACCCTTTATATATAGGACTATATTCTTTAGCACCATTTTTCTTTGAAAACATATGTACGTGGGGGTTATGGTGTATATAATATATATATATATACGAATCCCACATTGTTTTGTTTTTTTTTTTCATAAACCATTTTGTTTTCGTAGCACTTATACCACGGAACCTATATATATATTTATACATATATCGTATCTTAATATATATATCAAATCTGTTTATATGGAGGGCGTTATATGTAATAATCCTCCCATATAACGATATCATAACGTTCGCCGTAATTAATTTAACCGCTTACCTATATCATTCGCCTTGATAACCCGTAAGGATGACCAACTTTCGGGCCGTTCCACGTTTCACGTTATCATTGCTTTGTACGCAGGTGTAATTTCTACGGTTGTAACCTGTCACTGTATGCGCAGGTGGGTACAGGGAAGTATTCATTTGGCGGTCATGGTTACGACCCTCACCCACCCAGTTACGTCGATGATCATGAGTTTGGTTTTTATCTGCTACCCGGCGGCGCAACTCACAATAAAAAAAATGAATGTCTGATATCCCATCATGGCATCGTTCGATGCACTCCAACCTCCGTCGATTGACGCGTGGAACGTGAAATCCCAGGGAGTGTGAGGGTTTCCATCCTTGCATGGATTATTTCACACGGTATTGCACAACACGGAACCAGTTTCGTTTTCTTTTTCTGCTGCAGAGTTAGGCAGACTGTTCGAGCTTTCGAAGCGGTAATTACTGTGCAGTTTACAATAGTCGATCCGTAGGTGTATACAATATCCCGGGTCGAGCTCCCCTTCGTGAGTACATTTTTATAGTACTGGCCACATTGGCGTGTAGCCGTCTCTTATCAAGCTATGATCAACAGGTAGCTATGATTCGACGTTTTGACGGTTATAGGATTTGAATGATCAGCGCTTCCGTGCCTTCACCCTGAGTTCTACTGAGGTCCTCGGGCAGAGAACCATTAGGGTTTAGGAGGCGCGTTAACTTGAAGTCTCGGATTTTCTTCCCTCATTTTCCTTCGTCAGTATCCTCGTCTCCTTCGCTTCCTATTGTTTCGATTTATTGTTTATTTGCTTTCCAGTTTTATCTCATGCCTCAGTTGCAGCTTATTCGGGTGCTTTATAGCTAACCCTGAAGGCGATTTTGTTTGATGTATTCTACTATTCTACAGGTTCCCTTTCTTAGAGTTTAGACTGTGTGGTTAGATGGAATAACGCGGCGGTGAGGATGAGTATCGGTGACAAATTTCACCGTTAACTCGGATCCATCTACCGGCAGCGCTATTAACGTATCATGCGAGGTAGGGTGCCGAAGATATAATTTCGGACATCCTCCACGCTGAACAACAGATCTACAGTTTGTCTTTCTAGTGTTCTTCCAGTGAACAGTATACCCTCAGCGCGTGGATTTTTGATACGCAAAGCTGGTAGGGTTATTGGATCATCACGTTTAGAGAGTTACATTAATCTGCATGCCCTGCACAGTAGCCTAATAAATTTCGATTTGCTTTATCATTCACTGTGGGGATGCCCTAATTCCATTTCTCGTGGCTCGGCCGAGGATGGATTTTCTTTGTTTTTGTTTTTATATTTTGGGTATTTAATATGGTTGTTTCCTTCTGAATGTCCGAAGTTGGAAAGAAAATCAAACGCCATTAAATAAATCAGTGATCCCTTGCTGAGGATCCTTACAGCTCTTCTTTCTCGGAATAGATTTGAAGGGTTGTGACGGTCTCTATTTTCTCCCGCGGTCCATCTATCAGCAGGGTTTCGGCCAACCAGATTTGCTTCTCGGGGACGAATGATTCGTGATACCCCGACTGTGCGAACCTAAGGTGGCTACCTGTCTGTATGTGTGAGTGAAATTGTAGGTGTTTTTGTTGTGGCATCGCGGCAGTTGTTCGCCTCTTAGGTTGATTATTTCGGACTACACAGATTTCACAGTTATATGCATTGGATATATATAAAAATATTGCATTCAAACCACTGGTCTGACCTTGACCGTCTTCCTATGTGCATATGTAAATCGTAAGGTGGATTGATCGACGGTTTCCCTCTCGGCGCTAATCACTATGTTGTATTTGTTAAAATTGTTCCCCAATTCATTTTATTACCATAACCCTAGTTGGGGTTTTATTTTGAGTTTTCGCATTCTATTTCAAAGTATCTACCATAGTGTAAAAGTAGATATATATATATAGTAGGCGCATGCACTGGTATTTAATTTGGCTTCACCCATTCTTTTTCATATATGATATAGATTAGGTTCATATGGTTGTTCGAATAAGAAGGACATCTAAGCCCTAAATTGAGATACGCAACATAGCTATATTTATTTTGTTTATTAACTACTTAGACATGTATGAAAAAGTTCGTGCCGCACTGTTCATTATGGTTAAATTTTTCTTTTGTAACCATACGTTTCTCTTTTAAATGGCTAATAATTTTCTTACTACATAAGATACTCTAACCTTTCTATGAATGCAGAATTGCTTTGGATTGTGTAACAAGAATCTATAACTACATATATAAAATGCATATTCCCATTTTTCTACTTTTTCCTTGAGGTCTCTGCTATGTATTTAGTAGTGCTTATTCAAAGAACATTTATTATAAGGTAAGTATTTGTATATGTTTCCTGTGCTCAAGAACCCAAATATAATGACACTTGTAGTCTCTGCCCAGCTAACTAATCTACTGCCATATGTGTAAAATTACTCTTTTTCTAGCACTTATTATAAATAGTAGAATAATTATCTATGCAATCTGCAAATGTTATAAATATTATCAGGCTCATAGATGCAACCTATATTTCAAGTATCTTGCTTTCACACTTTCTGCTTCATAGCATGCATAGTCAGTGCCACTATAATATTTCTCTAACATACCCATAAGCATATCATGTCATCATTTTTTTTTTTCTACAAGGAACTCCATAAAAATTATTCATCTGTAGAGGCCAAGTAACTTCAGATTTAAACCAACCTTGGTTTAGAGTTTCTGGAGTTTCTACTCTACAGATTTCTAGTCTACAACTAAACAGAATATGGAAGGTGAATACCTTAAGATGGATTCTGTTAAATGTAGTATTGATATCATCACACCATTTAATTAACTTTTCTATATGTAGCCAATTCATACCATCAGAAAATAGAATAACAAAATTTCAGAACATACCACAAATCTGCAAATGACCAACCTCCCAACCTTAGAGTCCTCTTTATCTCCCAGGACTCACCCCCGAGCAGAGATCACCTCCTAGAACAGATCAACCTCTAATCTGTCTAGGAGCAGCTTATTTAAGCTCAAAATTCCCCAAAGCATGTTTCTAATTCTGCGTCCAGAATAGCAGGATGCTTTCTTTCCTGTTTAGCCTAGGCTTCCCATCCTTGGGATTCTTTAAAGCTGCTTTAAGCTTTTCCTCAGCTTTTCCAGCTTTTTCTCACCTCTTCCCAACTACTCCTCTTCATTGGGGTAACTTAGATTCTCCTCAAATCTAAATAATTTTCTTTCAAGGATTTTTGAAAGATTTTTGGGGATTTGTTGCCTTATCCATCCTCATGGATTTTGGCAAGTGATCTCACATTCTCTTTTTGGTCAAAATGCACAATCATTTTATTTATTTCCTTAAATAGAATATGCAAATACATTCACACCATATTCATCCTTTGGGGTCCATCCCCCCTTAGGAATTAAAGTTCAAATGTCAAATTTTAAATTTTCAACACACAAATTGGGGGTGTTACAGATTGGCAGGCTTCATTGTCGACATGATTTTACATTCAATTTTTTTTTCCAACCTGAACACCTTCTCCAATGAATGAGTTTTCCAAAAGCAAACCTCATATTGGATGTTATCCTGTAAAGTCCCTATGAAGACATCAATATTGTGTTCCTCTGGAATATCAACTACCCTGATATTCAATTTTTGGAATTCCTCATTGTGCTCCACCATTGAACCATTTTCTTTTAGATTTATCAATTGGCTAAATATGTGTTACTCTTTGTATCCTCATAACGTGCTATCATTTCCTTCGTAAAAATTGACGAAGCGACAATTCTTTTATGGGATAAAAGCTATCAATACCATAAAAATGTATTTTGTTCTAAATATAAAGTTGCAAGTTGTACCTTTTGTGTGTTTTTCACATTATTGAGATCAAAATATTGCTCCATCTATAGTATCCATGTTACAGGATCCTTGCCATAAAACTTCCTCATATCGATCACTGAATATGGTGAGTCTTCAATCAACATTAATTTTAGTCTGATTAAATTTTTAATTTTTTTCTCATCCTAGTTCTTCTACTATATTTTTTCCTTTAGGAATCATTTATTGTATCAACTTTGTCAATCTGCACTTCTTCAAACCTTCCATGTTCCATTTTCTTCCATGTATTCCATTCCATTCTTCAAATTATACATATTAACTTCCATGCCATTATTCAAACCATATATCTTAGCTTCCATTCCTTTCGTATGGGAGAAAATCCATCAATACCATACAAATGTATTTTTTTCTGAATATAAAGTTTCAAGGCGTAGCTTTCATGTGTTTTGCACATTATTGAGATCAAAATATTTCTCCTTCTATAGTATCCATGTTACGAGATCCTTGCCATAAAACTTCCTCATATCTATATTTTGAATGTGGTGGGTCTTCAAGCCAAGACTAGAGTTTATGAAATCACGATTAAAATTTATTTTGTTCTCATCATGAGTTACCTCTGCTATCTTTTCTCCATTGGGAATCATTTCTTGTATCAAATTTTTCAAACCTTCCTCCAAACCTTCCATGTATGCTCTTATATATTTCTTCATTTCTTAAACTTTTCTTCCATGTCTTCCATGCCATTCTTCAAACCATCCATCTTATCTTTCATGCTTTTCTTCAAACCATCCATCTTAGCTTCCATGCCTTTCTTCAAAAATTCCATTTCATTTTTTTTTTTGCTCTTTGTGGGAACGAAATTTGGTGCACTTTCTCTTGTAATTTTGATATATCATGTTGCACTTCTTCCTCTTCATGAATGTATTAAGATTATTTTGAAATTTGAATGGGTGCTTTACATAATTCATTTAGGGGGGCAAATTTTAGAACCCACGACTAATATCTATGCTTCAATATGCCCTTGGAATCACCTCAAATGATTTTTTCAAATAAGACTTATGCAATTTGAAAAAAAAATACATGCCTTTTTCTTTGTTTTGAGGATCGCGATATTGAAGCTAAATTATCTATGTGATTTGAATCTTCAATATCTACAATTTGGAGTCCTATATTATCTCTTTTAATCTTCTTTTGAAGGCCATAAGACTAGCTTTGGATTTTTATTCTTCAGAAAGTTATGCCCAATCTCATAATGACCTAATTATGGACTAGTTTAACGAGAAAATGGTGTGCCACATGTCACTGTTTCCTCCTTCAGATATGAAATTGATACAAGGGAAACCACAGTCCGTGTACTTGGAGCCATGTTTTACAGAATTCCAATCTGATGCACAAAGAGAGAGTTATGACGATTTTCCCAAGTTCACCTCTTTGAGATGAAATTCAGGAGCCTTCAAAAACCCTAACTTCCACAGATCATATCTCTGAAAATATTGCGAACCAAGATCTGAAATTCTTACACGAAGTTACCTAGGATTTCTTCGAAATGAGTTTTTGTTTAGTGTCTGAAATCTCGTAGAAAAACAATTTATAGCAAAAATTCCACGATGACCTGTTTGGATCAGCGAAACCCTAGAATCCAAAGCTCTGATACCAAATGTTGTGTAACCAGCTCCAAAAATAGAAGAAAAGAGATATGAACGCCTTATAAATAAGCCACTTCGAGGGGGCAACCTCCAATACATTACATAAATGGACAATTCATGGATGATACAATTTACAAAACCTCCTTTCTATATATAGGAGTCCATGGGGCCATAATGTAATCCTAGTGGGCCACAATGTAATCCTAGCCGACCTAACAATAATAATTTAAGGGCATAATAATAACAATATGGGGGTTACGAGGGTACAATAATAACAATAAGGGGGTTACACTAACAAAAATATTAGACTACATATCATCTCGGGCCTTACATTGTGTCTCCCCTAAGTTGTGATAGTTTTGAACCTTATCCTTAATGTGTGCATTAAAACCCATCAAAAACCTAAATATACTGTTAGGACTTGAAAATATGGTCATAATTTCCTAGGTACTAAAAATTGTAATATGAATACCTCTTTTTGGAAACGCATGGTTTAGACTAAAATATAAGACTTCATTTTTTTAATCATTTATTTTGAGATGTGTTCTTCCCTATAGGTCTACTCAGTTCTAGCCCAATAATTGTTAGTACTTCCTTGTCAATTTAAAATTTTCAGATGGGGAGTATGAAATACCATACCCCTTCTTTCCATTCACATACCTTAGAATCCTCTTGGTTGCCTGCCAATGAGTCTCTTTTGGTGTTTCCATGAATATGGAGATTAAAATTACAGTGTGCATAATATCCAGCCTAGTTGCAGTCAAATATATGAGGCTTCCAACTATTCTTTTGTACAAACTTGGATCAAAATCCTTGTTGTTGTCTTCTTTTCTCAATTTTAACCCCATGACAGTTGGAGTTGCAGCTGCCTTGATGTTCTGCATGTTATTTTCAACACTTCTTGAACATATTTTGCTTGGGAAATAAAAATCCCATTTTCATTTTTCTCTACTTCTTTTCCAAGAAAATATGTCAAAAAACCCAAATTAGACATTTCAAATTCAGTCTTCCTGTCTGCTTTAAAATCAATAATGAGAGAAACTTCATTGGCAGTAAAAATTAAATCATCTACATATAAAACAAAAATAAGTATCTTACCATAATTTTCTTTTATGTAGAGTGTGGCTTCTCCATCACATTTCTCAAATCCATTTTCAGTCAGGTAAGCATCTATCCTATTGTACCATGCTCTTGGTGCTTACTTCAGCCCATAAAAAGCTTTCTTCAACTTGCATACTTTGTGCTCTTGTCCTTCAATCTCATAGCCTAGAGGTTTTTCAACATATGATTGTATGCTTACTCCATTCAGTCTAAAAGTTCACATTCATTTGCATTGGCCTTCTTATTTTGTTTCTTCCCTGGACAGCAACGTTCTCACTATTTCCATTCTTGAAACTGGTACAAAAGTTTCCTCATAGTCTCTTCCTTGTTGATGCTTGTAGCCTTTGACAGCAAGTCTTGCTTTGTTCCTTTCAATCTTTCCTTGAACATTTCTCTTGGTCTTATAGACCCATTTTACTCCAATAACTTCTTTACCTTTAGTGAGGTCTACTAACTCCCATGTATTACTTTTTTCTATTGCACCAATCTCTTCGTTCATTTCTTCAATCCATTTTTCTTCTTCAATCCATTAATATTTATCTTTTACTTCACCAATTACTTCGGTTTATAATATTAAAGTCTTGGCTTTATTAATTATTTTTATTTAAAATATTAATAATCCCTTGGGATATTGGTAAGAGATATACACTTATTATAAATATTAATAAAATATCTTTATTGTGTTATTTTTTAATAATAATATAGTTTGAGTTAAAACTATTAATATATTGAAATTATTTAGAAATATATTTTTATTATATATTTTACTATTGAATAATATAATATTATATATTTTAATATATTAATTTTTTTTGTTTTATAATATTAATAACCATTTGGGTTTATTAATCTATTCAGTTTAAATTATTATTGATTATAATTTATTAATTTCTTAGGTTTTTGAGTTTAAAATATTAATTATTAGGTTTTATTAATCTTTATTGTTATTAATATTGATCCCTTGGCTTTATTGATCCTTTAGATTTTTAATATTTATCCCTTGGTTTCAACCATTCCTTTCGTTTATAATAATAAACCCTTGGGTTTATTAGTTCTTTTGGGTTATAATGTTAATCACCCTGGCTTTATTAATTTCTTGAGTCTAAAATATTAATTCTTAGGGTTTATTAATATCTATTATTTTAATATTCATACCTTGTACTTACTCATACCTTAGGTTTATAATATTTATTCCTTGGGTTCGCTGATTCATTTGGTTTATAACATTAAACCCTTGGGTTTATTAGTTATTTTGGTTTATAATGTTAATAATACAGTTGGTTTATTAATACCTTAAGTTTAAGATAATTTGTATATTTTTTAGTTTAAAATATCAATTCTTAGAATTTATTAATCTCTTGTATTTTTAATATTCATCCCCTTATATTTTAATATTTATCCCATGGGTTCACGATTTCTTTGGCTTATAATATTTAAACCTTGGGTTTGTCTTTTTTGGTTTATATGATTGATATGTCTAATTGGGCTTATATGTTTATTAATTTTCTTATGTTTTTAGGTTTTAAATATTATTTCATATGCTTTATTAACAGGTTGAGTTAATATACTATTAGTTACAACTAAGTTTTATTACTTTTTTAGCCTTTTGGATTTTAAATATTATTTCTTAAGATTTTTAATCTCTTCACAACTAAGTGTTATATTAATTTTTTTTATTTATTGGTTTTATAATATTAATAATTATCTTTACTTCACCAATTACTTAATTTACTATTAAAATCTTAATAAAATTACTTCATTTGCTTAAAACATTAATAATTTCTTGAGATATTAATTAATAGATATACACTTATTATTAAATTGAAAGAATTTAATAATATATTTTTATTATATATTTTAATATTGAATAATATAATATTATATATTATAACTAATATATTATAAGTAAATATGTAAAATATATTGGTAATTATATTAATTTTTGGTGAAACAGATGTGTAGGTATAGATTATATCGATCAAATGAATGTAGTTGTAAATCTATTTCAGAGAAGCATATCCACTTTTATCAACCTTATTAATAAATGTGATTGTGCATTACCAAACTATCTCAAAATATAAATAATATAAAATAAACTACCAAACTATCTCTGTTTATATAAAGAATAATGTGACAAATAAAGCAATAGAAATCGTTTGTAATTCCAAAACACTTTTGAACGGTAAAACTGACAAGTCTCTATTAATTTTTATCCATTTGAGTGTTTTTTAAATCGTAGGTTAAAATAAATCTACATGTCAAAGAAAGGTTGGCAGAAACTTGAACAATAATGATACAGAGAAAACATGTTCTATTGCATTAAAATGCCGACATTAACGAGTGGTTAATGCATTAGTTTATTACCTTTGGTTAAAACAAATTAACTGAACTGTGTTTGAACCTATAAGCAGTCGAGGCGTATGTTCAATTAAGATATTTGATGTGCTAGTAGATTTTCTGTAATAAGTTCTTCAATCTAATCAATAAATGAGTATTACTAATGGTTGAAAATCCGTTGTAGTAGGTTGAAACATGCTCGGTTTTATTGCTTCGGTATGTGCTATAGTATTGCGTTATTTTTTTAAAATATGTTTTTATATAATTCAGGTTTATTATTAAATCATATAGATGATAAATAGATATGCTCTATGTGTAAATAAAAAAAGGCTAGATGTTATATAAAATTCATCTAAAATTATATTTAAAGGAGAACCAAATGTTTTATGGCTGGATTTTAGACAAAACTGTAATTTGAAATATATATCTAAAAAAGAAAAAGTGAGAAAGATAATGGAATATTTGATCATACATGAAAGTTACAATATTTAAGTGAGAGGTATTATAATATTATTTTATTTAACATGAACGTTACAATATTTTATTTTATAATTAATATTGAATTTATTATTACTATTAATATTTTGCATAAAGTTGAAATATTTATTTATAATTGATATTAAATTAAGAAAAAAACAATGCTTTTTGTAAAGCACAAAAGAGGTGAAAATAAATAGAACCAAAGAACAATTAAAATTAACCACTAGGTTCCAAAAGGGAAAAGTGATGATAAACATTCAAGAGTGAAAGAAGGCAATGCACACAATACCAAGGATTTAGAGGGTTGTAATACAAAACTAACACCACTAAAAAGGCAAGAGACATAACCTTACAAATGTTCAAAATATTATGGGCTCCACAAAGAGAAATCCTAGGTTGGAACAAAATTCACTTGGATAAATAGCAAAAGAAAACCAAAGAACAATCTATTCTAAGACTAGTAGACTAGTTCAACAAACAAGTTAGGTACTAGAATATAATTAATCAAGTAGAAGGATTTTCTTAGACCAACTAGAGTGTGAAGAGAATTTCAATCTTAGTATGAATATGTGATTTTTATCTAATCAATTCACTTGTAGGTATATGTTATTTTTATCTAAGGAAATTACTTGTAGGTATATGTGATTTTTATCAAATCAAGTCACTTGTTTATAGAAAAATGGTTTTGAAGTAAGTCACATATATAAATGAATTTTACATAGGGTACATAGACATGTAAAATGAGACAAACCAAGATCACAAATATTCTATCTAGTATAGATCCATTTATAACCAATCAAATTTCTTAAAGTTCAAATTTTAAAGTGAAAATAGAATGTATTATTTTTTAGATAAAGATATATAATATATATTTAATTTACATTAAAATATTTTACATTTTACATAGATAATAAGTCAAAAAAATATTATTATTAATATAATTTTAATTATATTTCAATATTAATTAATATTAAAATATTTTATTTTAATAATATTTTTTCTATAGATAAGTATATATGAAGGTGATATGTACATAAATTAATTAAACTAGATCTTCACATAGTTTATTTAAATATCATGTTAAATTTTTTTGAAAACATCTTAACATACAATTTTTTTACTTTTCTTCATTTTTTTTTATTATAGCCATAATTTTTAACTTTTATTTTTATCTTAAACCAAAATCAAATTTCTTCAAGAGAAAACTTATTTAGACATAAAAATAGATTATATAACCATAAAAACATCATATTTTCATCATATATAAATAATTGTTTTAAAATAGTATATAATATTATATTTTACATCACATATGTATAGATACAACCCAGATTAAAATAGTTTTTTTATCATTAATACAGTCAATATTGGTAATCAACATTGAATACTTTGCATAAACAACACTAAAATGTTTTATTTCAATAACTTTTTTTTCTATATATATACATATCGACATAAATTATTTAACATAGATCTTGGAATAGTTCATTTTATATGTGGTTAAAAGTATAAGATTTAAAAATATTAATGATACATTATTTTAATTATATTAATTTTTTTAGTTAGCATTATTTTTCTATTTAGGACATAATTGGTGAAGGGACATGCTCACTCACACATCCCCTACCTATGACTTAATAAGTTTAAAGAGAGGAAAAGAAAGTACTAAACCTACCACTACAATGCGCAGTAAGAGAAACTAAAATAACATATCTATAAACTCAATTTTTATTAAAGTAACTTGTACATAAACACTACACAATTAAAATAAAAATTTGGAAGACAAATACTAATAATATTTCACTACATAGACTAAAAATAATAGAAAAATAGCAAGAAAAATATGGGGGCCTAGAAATTAACCCAAAGACAATCTAAAAGTCATTTCTGACAATGGTGCTGCTTTTCTATTCTGAAAGAATGTGGTAGGGCTAAGGTTAATACCCTCAACTAATTGCATGGAATAAAACCAAATACACATCCCAAGTATTTAAATTTATTTCAATGAACTATTTTCTAATTGCGATAAAACATACTAGGATATTCTTTAATTGGAGTATCTCCCATTGTCCAATATTTATATATTTCTTCTCTCCTTAGTACATATTCATAACACCAAAATAAAGTAGAAAACAAAAATATTAAAGTAAAATTGAATATAAAATATAAGTTAAAATTATGAATGAAAAATATGTCATATAAATATAGAAAAGAAAATAAGAAAGAAAAATTGAACTTTTTATTGATTTAAAGAGAAACAATACAATAGATAGAGATTAACTGCATAGAATCAATAAAGGGGAAACAAATGGAACTATCTTTCATATTTTTCTTTCTCCACTCAATAATCGTCTATTACAATATTATGCTACAACATATTGTGTTGCAAAAGGGAGTTCCAATAAGAAATTAAGAAAGTCTCAATAATAAATGTTGAGTGAACAAAGATCACGAAATAACCGTTTCCTAAGAAAAGGCTTAAAATATCATGTAATTAGAATCATATTAGGGAGAGAATTTACTAACTTTATGTGCACAATTAATCATGGTCTAATCCTTAGCCCAATAAGTGGTTGAAGTGGTTGGATTTTTTTGAAGAATTTTACATATCAGAGTGACATTTGGATCAATATAAAAACTTTGAAATGTGCTAAAATGTACCCATTTAAATTTTAAATTAACTTTTAAGCAATACATAAGTTGGTTTTATAGGAATTGCTTATAAATTTGATTTTCCTTTGGATTTTTTTATGTATTCTTTATGGAAAAATAATAACACCATATGGATACTCAAAAAGTGTTTTTTAAGGAAATTTTATGAGAAAGAGAGTATTCTAAAGAGAAAGGGATATAATTTCATGGCCAAAAATTACATCTTAAATGTTAAAAAATGTTATAATAATCATACATAAATACTTCATATATATATATATATATATAAAGAAACTTATATCTATATAGCATCAATGAGAACAAAATATATTTTTTAGAAAACTTTGTGTAAAAAATTGCTAATAAGATTAAATTTCAATTCCATGTACCATCCACAAACCAATGGTAAAAAAAATGTCTTAGATATGATTTCAAATTATTTAAGGTATTTTAAGTAGTAAGGTAACATATATGATTCATTTACCTATGAGGATTATAACACATATGTTAAATCATTTGTGAAATACATGAAGAGATTTGATTAAAATGATAATTGAAAACATGAATAAAATTACATGATATATATAGAATTAGATTATGAGAAAATTAAAGTAAAATTTGTTGTTAATGGATATATGGTTCTCAATGATAATTTAAAAAGAGAGATTTAAAAAAAGGAGTCTATAATATTTTAAAGCCAAAAAAACTTGAACATGTTTAAATTTTAATAAATCTTAGACAATGATACAATATTGAATTTCCAAATTAATTAGATATGTCTTCAACATTTGATGTTTTAGAAGTGTATAAAGCATGAGAAAAACCAAACATATTAGAGGTTAAAGGATTGAAGCCATGCAAAGGAAAATGTGGAATTTGATAAATCTTTAGAATAAAAAATGAGTATTAAAATAAAGTAAAGAATAAAAGCAATATATGATTAATTGTAATTATAGAAGTCTAGAAGATTAAATGCAGATTTGGAAAGAAGATTTTGGTCTATTTGTTATTGTAATATATAATTTTGTATCTGCTATAAGTAAGAATACAACAATTAAAAGTATGTCCTAATAGTTCCTATCACTTAATAAAGAGGAGATGGACCACAAGGGAAAGACAATGACATAAAACTAAGTAAATTTTAGCTAAACTAATAGTGATGTTGACCAAGTTCACATGATCAACTATGACCAAAAATTAAAAATTGTATAAGGCCTATAAAATACCCATGGGAGGTTTAAATATTTAACTATATTATTACATATAAATTCATATTATAGGGTTTGAAACTATAAAAAGTGAAAGTAATAAATTTATCAAGATATATGGTAAGGAGAATTTTAATATATTGAAAAGATATTGATTAATTAAAATTACATATTACTTTCAAATGTGAGGTGAGGAGGAGAGGATGTCAAATTAACTATTAGGTGGAATGTGGTTGAATATCTAATTTTGGACCAGATCACCATTCAATATCTACATCAATTCATCAATATTTTCATATTATCTTCTTATATTGATACAGATATAGGGATGTTATAAAAATCACTTATGATGTGTAATGAATTTCCATTAGGTAGTAGAGTAAACCCATGTAGCTTAGAAATTATGTTTAAGATAATAAGGGGTCCTAATGTTAATTAATCTATAGCATTGATGATTGAAAATCAAAAGTTTCTATTACTAGTGTCATTTTACGGTTGCTCTATTGGAAAGAAGAAAGATAAACATGATTTGAAAAACTTATCCTTTTAGACTTGTTTCTATGATGAAAATAAATTAATATTTATATGATTGGCATTAATTTTCAATTATATAATTGATTAAGTTAAATAAGGATGAGAAAAGGAAAATTTGATATCCATTAGTCTATAATATTTGTGTCATGTGATTATTATTTGAGGGGTAGAATAAAAAAGGATAAAATATTTCATGGAAAATATAGAGAATATTTAATGAATTATTTTAATATCATGTGTTATGTTATATATCATAGTTTCAAAAGGCAATTAGACTATAACAAAAACAAAAATAAATATATAGATAAAAACAAATTAAATATTTAATATAATAATTCAAGTATACATAAAATATTCATCCTGTCAAATTTTTACCTTATTCATTTAGTTTATCCTTTTCTACCATAACTATTTCACAAAATATAACCAATTCTATAAGGGTTAAAATGAAAAGTAATATTTTCTTTCATGCATTAAACTAGAATAGGTTTACTTTTACCTTAACTATATTCATTCCTCTAGTTCCTCGATTTTTGTTTTAAATCCTAGATTTCCATACTTATTTCCTTTGCAAATATAAGTTGTATTGTGTTTAAACCTACCACATGCATAATAAAACCAATCATCCAACCAAAACTGATTGAACATTTGGATTATAATGCTCTCTAAGATACTTAATGTGTTTAAACCTACCACATGCATAATAAAACCAATCATCCAACCAAAACTGATTGAACATTTGGATTATAATGCTCTCTAAGATACTTAATGTTAATAGGATAACGATAAAATGTCTACAAAATCCACTAAAGATTTATAAGCTAGAAATCAAATTTATTTGACCTATTTAATATATAAATTTTCTACATAAACATTTTGTATCATTCATGTTAACTTTGTGTAATTTTAGTATAAGAAATTTCCATTAAAAAGGAATAAATTGAAACTAAAAACAAATAATATTAGACACTAAGTCTTTGACCTCAATGAAAAAGTGAATTTCTCAAACATAAAGAGGAGAAAACATGAAAACATGTTATTGAATAAAAAAAAATATTTTTGTCGAATATACAATATGTTGAATTGTTGAAGTAAACCATTAAGATCCAAATATAAACATAAAAATTAATATCTTGGAGGAACATGAGAGTAATTTACATAGACATAGATATCAATGTGTACATTGAAATCAATTAAGTATATTACATTATAAATGCATCAATAGAGTAATTGAACATTTATTCATGAAAACCATGAAATGCACTTTCATCTTGACAAGAGCAATTCTAACCACAAAAATTCCACCTTTTTCTCAACATAATCATCTCCAAAATTATTCATTGGAGAGCAAGTTTATTAACAGCAATACTATATGCATATAGATAGAGTGAAAAGGAACACAAACACCATTCGCAATAAAAATCCTAAAAATCACATGAATATTTGTTAATTTATTACCTTCTCATAAAACATATTACATATGTCTCTTTAATAATAAAAAGTAGTTATAGATTTGCATGTCATAAAATTTTTCATATTATACCCACTAGTTGTAGGGAATAGAGGTGACACATGATCTAGTAAGGGCTCATGAAACATCATAGGAAAAATCCAACGAAATCCAAGCTATGGAGAGGACTAGTGCTATGGAGAGGCCTAGTGCTATTATAGGTCATTTTGATGGCTTAAATGACCCTATGTTAAGTTTCTCAACCCACTAGTTTTGTGTTCCAATCCTCTCATGAGTCTAAGAAAACTTGTTTTCAATGTACATTTTTCATCATTTGTTCATAAACAAAACTATATATATATATATATATATATATATATATATATATATTCTTTGAATATAATATAAATTGGCATGTACAATGAAATCAACACAATTGAGAGTACATTTTTCATCACTTACATCAAAGCATATAAAAGCAAACATATATACTTAAATCAATGTTTGAGATATTGCAGTAAAAATAAAAATTCAGATTGAAAAAAAAAATGTAAATTGAAATTAATATGTAGAATGAAATAAAAAAGTGAGTAAACTAATTAAATTTAAAATGATCACGTTCTTATCCATATACATATACCCAAAAAATTCATAATATACATGTAATTAGAATAATATCCAGCTCTATCTATGTTAACTTTGAAGTACCCAAAAACAATTGCAAACTCTTCTCAGATTTAACACTTTTAAAAACTATTTTCTCAAGTAAAAACTCCCCTCAAATAATGATAAACCAATCTAGTCAATAATCAAACTATATTTATTAAAACAATAAAATTCATTATTAATTTAAAAAAAAAAAACTATTTCATACTATGTTTATTAGATACTAGGTTAAAATAAATTTATGCTTAAAGAATAGCTGCTTATTGAAACCTATTTTTTGCATGATAATGTGGAGAGTAACCTGTGTTTAGTACATGTAATTTGTGAGTAGATTTCCAGCCATTGGTTTACGGATGTTTAATTAAATGAGACTTATTGACAGTTAAAAGTTTGCTGTTCTAGATTTCTGTTTTATTGGGAATGTTTTTCGCTCTTTTTACCAGCAATTACAATAGAAGAAATTTCAACTAAGAATAAAAATGGGCATTTTGCACCAGTGAAGAAGCTAACCAAGCATAACAAACATGACTCCTCCATGGCCTCTTCAAACAAATAACTACACTTCTGAAAAATCCAAAAGACGGATCAAACCATGATACCCTAAAACGAGTATATCCACATCTAATAATTATAGAACAAGATCCAACTTACATTGACTCATCTAGCACCTATTCAAGGATCATACATCCCCAGAACAAAACAGTACTACAAAATGCACGACAATAAAAATTAGATAGACAAATTTAGAGGCTATTAAAGTAGCTCCTACACAAATTAAATGGACAACAAAAAAATTCACTGATCGGACTTTTAGTTTTGGCGTTGATCTTCATTCGCCTTCGAGGTAGTTTTGGCGTTGATCTTCATTCGCCTTCGAGGGCAGCTGATATCGGCATAGTGGACAAGCATTGCTAATGCCAAGCCACTTAATGATGCATTCACTGTGATAAAAGTGATTGCATGGCAGTATTTTTGCTTCATCACCAACAGCTATCGGGTCTGTGCAGATACAACATTCATCTCCACTGTCAAAGGAGATTACGTGCTTAAGCAAACTTTCAATTGCAGAGTTGGATGCAGGATGAAAGCCACTGTTGAAATTATCATCATCAGGAACAATGATTTCATATTCTTCCGCTGCGTTCAAAGGAAAATCATACACAATATAGTCATATCCATCAAAATTGATGATCTCACCAAAACCAGACACATACTCTTGTGCTCCTGCATTCAATGCAAACTCATCCACATCCTCATATTCCTCTGTTGTATTCAATGGAAACTGATATTCAATATAGTCATGTCCACCAAAACTAATCATGTTTCCAAATTCACGAGCATTCGAATTAAATACATAATTTTCCTCTGTGTGAAGTGGACTATAACCAATCACATAATGGTTCCCCATGTCAAATTCACTGTAGTCAATGTGGTCATATCCATCGTTAAAACCAAAATCATGTTCGTATAACCAACATCTTAATTCTATTGTATCGGACTCCACATGTCGGAGAATATGTTGCCAATCAAGATGTTGCCCCAATATATCGAATATTACAGCCATTTCTCGAGACATAAATGTTACCATTGTTTGTCTGAGTTGAAGGTAATTTCGATTTTCTTGTTCACTAGTGTTTCCTTCACGTCTATTAGTAATCAGGCTTTGTTCAATATTATGATTTACATTTTCTTGATTGCCTGAAGTTGCTAGTTCATATGGTCTTTCATAAACGAAATTTTTCGGAGTAAACATTGGAGGCAATACTCAGTTCTTGATCTTGGGTTGCCCAGATCTCTGAAGCCCATGGCCTGACTTCTACTCTCAACCCATTTGAAGAAAAATAACAAGTGTATGTTGTACCATCGGTATCATTTCTAAAAACAATATTTTCATCCAAAGGAGAAAGATTTGCAAACTCTGTTCTTATGAAATGTTTAATAAAGGAAAGGAATACTTCCCGATAAACCTCGATCGTGTTTTCGTAGTCTCCGCCCCCTATAGTAAACAATTCATGGCACTCACACTCCCCCAAAGTGGTTATTGTTGTCAAACATGTGCAGCATATTAAGGTGATTTATCATCACGGCGGTCTCATTTCGGTTTGATTTTTGTGAGCCGGGTTCGCCATTTTCTCTTTTAAAACAGACTCTCACAGTAACACTTAGTTCGTTTCCTCCCCTTCAAATGAAGCAGATCATGCATTTATATATCTCGTTGTTTCTGTGTTATTGGCCGACATTTGCATTCTAGTAGAAGTAGATAAATATGATTTAATAAATATGAATATTTATCAATTTTTTTAATATATATGAAATATTATTATATGTTATAATGGACTACTAAGTATTTTTCAAAATAAAAATATGTTGGGTATTTGGAGGAGATTCTCATATATTTCAGATTACATTGGTGTAATTTTAGGATTTTTCTACTTCAAATGAGTCATATTGGAATTTTGGTTATATTATTTCTATAATGTTTAAAACTTTGAAATTGGATATTGACTAATGAAGTATAGGTAGGGAAATTTTCAAAGCCTAGTTCACTATGGTAAATATAGCATCTAGAAGTTATAGTTTTTCACTAGGGTTGATTTTCAAAGAAGTCCTCTTGTAAATAGGCATTGAACTTGAACCTAAGTGGAGGAAGAGAAAGCCCCAAAACATTCTAAAGGATTTATAGGTAAAACATTTTAGCAATGCCTGTGTTATGTGCATGATGTTGAGGATTTTCAATAATGTGGTTCTTTATTGCCATCAAAATCATGGTGTTGAAGAAAACTATGGATTTAGGCCATAATTCAAGACCTTTAGCTTTATTTTCCATTCATGTGACCTTAAGAAACATTGCATGCCTTATAAAAGGAGCTCACTTTAAAGTTTCAATCTCGATAATAATGAAGATATTTTATATTTCCAAGCCCATGGTACATGAAGGTATTTAATTAAAAAATTTGATGATCATCGTCCATATAAAATATTAATATATTATATACCCTGAACATATATATATATATATATACATGAATTATGTAATCAATCATGACTAGGTGTATCTATTCTATTTTTCAACCAAAATTTGAACATGGCCCTAACTTTAATAAATGGATAACCTAGAAGAACCTACTACAAGAAAAAATTTCTCTACACAAATTTAAGCATAGGTTGGTGGAGTAATTACTCCTCTTATTTAATGGCTAATAAATGTTTTCTTAACCAAAACCATGTTTTAGAGCTGGAAAATAGGAATTGATATAGTAATCCATGATTTTGGATCTCAAAACCCGTGTACAAGATCCTTAAACTATATATATACCATACATTTCCCAGGCTTTTCATGATTTTAGGAAGTGTATACCATGAAGCATGCATTCGGATAAAAAAAATATGTAAGGTTTTTCCCTATGGCGAGAAGTCATGCCTAAATTTATTTTCCTTTCAGTTTTCACTACTATGTTTATGACTTTCATGACTAACTTGTGGTCTAAGAAGATATGACTAAACATCATATAGGCCATCAAAATTACCTATGTATCACACCCATCCTCGGTGACATCAACCATTAATATGTTTATTTTATTTTTGGTTTGTTATGAAACCAGCTCCAAAAATAGAAGAAAAGAGAGATCAATGCTTTAGAAATCAACCAATTCCAGGGGGCAACCTCATTCACATTACATAAATGAATAATTATTGGATGATACAAATGAAAAAATATCCTTTCTATATATAGGAGTCCATGGGGTCACAATATAATCCTAGCCGACCTATAGGAGTCCATGGGGTCACAATATAATCCTAGCCGACCTAAAAATAATAACGTAAGGGCACAATAATAAAAATATGGGGGTTACACGGGTACAATAATAATAATAAGGGGGTTACACTAACAACAATAAGGGACTACACTAGTAATATAGGAACCTAACATGACCCTCTTCTTCAAAAATGTGTTGTCCTAAATGCTTGCGTAGGTATGGATGCTTCTATGTAAAATTCTCATTCTCCCATATAGAATCTTCAGTGGGTAAGTTCTTCCACTTGATGAGATACTTTGAAATTGATCGATTTCGTAGCTTTCGAGTTCATGTTTTCATGACTGCTTCATGTTCCAATATGTTTTTTCCTTCCTCATCAAGTTTTTGCAATATTTTTTGAATTGGAACTTTGTCACCTATAACATTCTTTAAGCGTGAAACATTTTGTATGCCAATTCCAATTTGTAAAGAGTACCAATATTTGCAACACATTTTAAGGACCATAATACCTTGGTGATAATTTATTATCCTTCTTAACTTGCTTGACGGACATTTGTTTTTATTGTTGTAGTCGTAAAAATACCGAGTCTCCTACATCAAAACTTCTGTCGCTGCGATGTCCATCTCTCTGTTGTTTCATTCGATTTTGTGCTAAATTTAGGGTATTCTCAGAAGTCTATGAAAATGCATATTTATTCAATAATGTTGTTGTAGGTGCTGCAATTCTCCCATAATTCTTAATAAACTTTCGATAATACATGTTAACCCGAGAAGTCCTTGCAACTCCTTTATGGTTTTGGGGAGTTTCCATTCCTTAATGACATAAATTTTTTTAGGGTCTAACTTAACACCCTCGTGAGATATAATATGACCTGGATATTTCACCTCTGGTACTCCAAAGAAACATTTGGAGGTTTAAGAGGGTGTCATTAAGTATGGGATTGTAAATTTCCGAGAACAAAAATGAGATAAGCATTTTTATATGCATGCTGTGGGTATAGAGCAGCATAGGTTGCATCAAAATGCATGACCAAATTTCATAATAACCCTCATGAGTTCTCAATGTTGCTAGAATATCTTCAGTCTTCATTCTAATTTGATGATATCTTGAACGAAGATCCAACTTGGTAAAATAAATTGCTCCATGTAATTCATCCAATAATTCATCAATCACAGGAATGGGAAATTTATCTTTAATGGTGAGCTTATTGAGCTTCCTATAATCTGGACACATGTCACTCTGTATTGTGCAGCAAAATATCTTTTGAGTGAAATAACACTCGGTTGGAATTATGTATCTAAAATTTTGCAATCATACATTCAATTTTGCTATTCTAGACATAAGGATATTTCCTAGGCTAATGTTTGGAGGAACACTTCTATAGAATCAAATAGAATATGCTGATCACGAAAAATAGTTGGGAGTCCTTTGGGAGTTTCAACCTATTTGGAATCATTGTCCAATAATTTTTGGAGATATGGATAATATATTATTTAGATGTTGGAACTTCTAGTGAGCATAATTCTGCAATTACTCCTCATTTTTCTTTCTTCAAAATCTTTTTCATGGAATTATAGCTTATTATATTTCCATTCTTCCGAGTGATACCTCATAATTCAACTTCCTTTCATTCAGAAAAGAAAAATAAAGAAAATTTCTTGAAAATTAAAAGATAGAGTCCCCAAAGATTGTAATAATTTTACTTCTAGTAAAACATAACACCTCCCATTGGAATGGAAAGCATTGGACTATTCATTACATATTCCCCCATGGCTATCTTGATATTATGGCATTTTACAAAGCAATTTATAGTTCCTCCATTTGCAACGATCACTTGACATTCTAGTGTTGGGTATAGGAAACAATTCAATTCCTTGGCTACCTTACAATGAATAAAATTATGGGTACTACCTGAGTCAATCAACACTATTACAATTTTCTTCTTGATATGTCCTTCTACATTGAGAGTTTGAGGAGTGGTAATTCCTACCAATGAATTACACCACATATTCAGACTCATTTTTTCTTTCTCTAGGGTTGGTTCTCTGTGTATATCCTCTTCTTTTGAAGTTTATTATTCATTTTGTTCCCCTTATTCATAATATATGTAAAATAATTTCTCCTCAGCACACTTATGACCTTTAGTGTATTTGTTATCATAACTGTAGAAAATCCATTCTACTCTTTTTTCTTATAATTATTGTGGTGTCAACCTTGTAGGTTGTGGAATTATACAAGTAGAAACACTTCCATCATTATAGATGTGATTGGCAGGCTTCATTGTCGACATGATTTTACATTCAATTTTTTTTTCCAACCTGAACACCTTCTCCAATGAATGAGTTTTCCAAAAGCAAACCTCATATTGGATGTTATCCTGTAAAGTCCCTATGAAGACATCAATATTGTGTTCCTCTGGAATATCAACTACCCTGATATTCAATTTCTGGAATTCCTCATTGTGCTCCACCATTGAACCATTTTCTTTTAGATTTATCAATTGGCTAAATATGTGTTACTCTTTGTATCCTCATAACGTGCTATCATTTCCTTCGTAAAAATTGACGAAGCGACAATTCTTTTATGGGATCAAAGCTATCAATACCATAAAAATGTATTTTTTTCTAAATATAAAGTTGCAAGTTGTACCTTCTGTGTTTTATGCACATTATTGAGATCAAATTATTGCTCCATATGTAGTATCAACATTACGGGATCCTTTCCATCAAACTTCCTCATATCGATCACTAGAATATGGTGGGTCTTCAATCAACATTAGATTTTGTGAAATCACGATTAAATTTTATTTTTTTCTCATCCTAAGTTTCCTCTACTATATTTTCCCCACTAGGAATCATTTATTGTATCAACTTTGTCAATCCTTCCTTCAAACCTTCCATGTGTTCCATTTTTTCTTCCATGTATTCCATTCCATTCTTCAAATTATACATATTAACTTCCATGCCATTATTCAAACCATATATCTTAGCTTCCATTCCTTTCGTATGGGAGAAAATCCATCAATACCATACAAATGTATTTTTTTCTGAATATAAAGTTTCAAGGCGTAGCTTTCATGTGTTTTGCACATTATTGAGATCAAAATATTTCTCCTTCTATAGTATCCATGTTACGAGATCCTTGCCATAAAACTTCCTCATATCTATATTTTGAATGTGGTGGGTCTTCAAGCCAATACTAGAGTTTATGAAATCACGATTAAAATTTATTTTTTTCTCATCATGAGTTACCTCTGCTATCTTTTCTCCATTGGGAATCATTTCTTGTATCAAATTTTTCAAACCTTCCTCCAAACCTTCCATGTATGCTCTTATATATTTCTTCATTTCTTAAACTTTTATTCCATGTCTTCCATGCCATTCTTCAAACCATCCATCTTATCTTTCATGCTTTTCTTCAAACCATCCATCTTAGCTTCCATGCCTTTCTTCAAAAATTCCATTTCATTTTTTTTTTTTGCTCTTTGTGGGAACGAAATTTGGTGCACTTTCTCTTGTAATTTTGATATATCATGTTGCACTTCTTCCTCTTCATGAGTCATAGTAGATTATTATGAGGGCTGAATGGGTGTTTAATTCATTTTAGGGGGGCAATTTTAGAACCCACGACTAATATCTATGCTTCAATATGCCCTTGGAATCACCTCAAATGATTTTTTCAAATAAGACTTACGCAATTTGAAAAAAAAATACACACCTTTTTCTTTGTTTTGAGGATCTCGATATTGAAGCTAAATTATCTATGTGATTTCAGATCTTCAATATCTACAATTTGGTCCTATATTATCTCTTTTAATCTTCTTTCGAAGGCCATAAGACTAACCTGATTTTTATTCTTCAAGACAAAGTTATGCCCAATCTCCCGCAATGACCTAATTATGGACTAGTTTAGCAAAGAGAAATTTTATGGTGTGCCACATGTCACTGTTTCCTCCTTCAGATATGAAATTGATACAAGGGAAACCACAGTCCGTGTACTTGGAGCCATGTTTTACAAAATTCCAATCTGATGCACAAAGAGAGAGTTATGACGATTTTCCCAAGTTCACCTCTTTGAGATGAAATTCAGGAGCCTTCAAAAACCCTAACTTCCACAGATCATATCTCTGAAAATATTGCGAACCAAGATCTGAAATTCTTACACGAAGTTACCTAGGATTTCTTCGAAATGAGTTTTTGTTTAGTGTCTGAAATCTCGTAGAAAAAAAATTTATAGCAAAAATTCCACGATGACCTATTTGAAGAAGCAAAGCTCTATAATCGAAAGCTCTGGTACCATATGCTATGAAAACAAGCCCAAAAATAGAAGAAAAGAGACATCAAGAGTCGCTTCAAGGGGGAAACCTCCTTTACATTACATAAATGAACAATTCTTGGATGATAGAAATGAAAAAACCTCCTTTCTATATATAGGAGTCCATGGGGTTACAATATAATCCTAGCTGACCTAACAATAATAATGTAAGGGCACACTAATAACAATATGGGGGTTACGAGGGTACAAAAATAAAAATAAGGGGGATACACTAACAACAATATTAGACTACACTATTAATATACGGGCCTTACATTGTGTCTCCCCCTAACTGCAATTGGTTTTGAACCTTAATCATATTGCATTAAAAACCCATCAAAAACCTAAATATGCTAGTAGGACTTGAAAATAAATTCATAATTTCTAGTACTAAGTACAATATGAATACCTCTTTTTTTGAAACGCATGGTTTAGACCTAAAATATAAGACTTCATTTTTTAATCATTTATTTTTGAGATGTGTTCTTCCTATCGTCTATAGTTCTAGCCCAATCATTGTTAGTATAACCAGTCAATTTAAAATTTTCAGATGGGGAGTATGAAATACCATACCCCTTCTTTCCATTCACATACCTTAGAATCCTCTTGGTTGCCTGCCAATGAGTCTCTTTGGGTGTTTCCATGAATATGGACATTAAAGTTACAGTGTGCATAATATCCAGCCTAGTTGCAGTCAAATATATGAGGCTTCCAACTATTCTTTTGTACAAACTTGGATCAAAATCCTTGTTGTTGTCTTCTTTGCTCAATTTTAACCCCATGACAGTTGGAGTTGCAGCTGCCTTGATGTTCTGCATGTTATTTTCTGTCACGTCTCCCAAACCCATTTTTTTTTTTATGGGATTCTGTTATTATTTAATAACATCCATTATACCTCATGGTTACTACTCCTAAATTTCTTAATTCCTCTTCTATAAGTGGTTCATTTTACTCCGAATGAGATTCAACATTTTCCCTGGGATCTGAGAATTTCTGAGGATTTTTGGACTTAACCTCCCCTCTTCTATAGGTTCTATAGTAGAATTTATATCTCGTATTTACCTTTTTTACCTTGTATGTCTCAAGTTTTCTGTGCAGGATGATCACTAGACCCTTAATCAAACTTCCCAGTTTGCCGGCCTGCTAATATTTTCAATATGTAAAGTTTCAGCATCAAAGTATAGATGTATGCCTCCTCGCATACATCTATCTCTACGCAGTTCACCACCATTGCTCCACTACTTTCCCAGTAGTTCTATGGATGGTAACCAGATGCTCTGTTCATGGTATTTTACACATGCTTACAATCTTCCCTCACACAGACTGTTATTACACGATAGATTTTGCAATAGGATTTCCCCCCCCCTTATTTGTTTGTTATAACCATTCAGTATGTATGACACTATGGTACAGATTCAGCTGTTCCATGGAAACTAGGAAACAGCTCCTCTTGCTTCACTCCAAGGGAGGGAGAGAATACTGAACTGGATAGTTTTGAATCCCTAGTGTTAGATCCTCGTACTTAGTTAGGATTTAACTTCTACTTCCATAGGTGTACCATTACATTTAATAGAATACTGTAAGTTCTACACAGCTGAGGATTGTTGTTCCCTACTTTCTGTTATTGATCACAGTGAATTCTGTACTATCAGTACTGTTATGATAGATTTAGTTGTTTGGAACTTAATGTTCATGGGGACTGGTTTGTTAACATCTTCTGTTTACACACACAGAAATTAAATACTCAATTAAAGGATAGCCATCTATACCTATACATAGTTATTATATTGGCTGCTAAATTGCTCTATCATCTCAAACCTCATTATTTCAATGTACTCATCTCTACACCCAACCATTTGTCTCTTCTATCAATAGCTGTAGTTGCAATTACATAAATTACTGAACCATTAATCCATCTAACAGTTGCATAATGTAACATAACATAACAATTCATACTTTCCATAATGTACTATAATATCACAATTTCATAAATTGCATAAAGGAATATAATATCACAATTTCATAAATTGAATAAAGGAATAGAACATCACAATTTCATAAAACAGGGATATGATTAACACAGACTTACAGATATCTCCAAATTTATGCATGCACACCTCTACTATGACCATCCTCCCAACCTTAGAATCCTCTTTATATCCCGGGATTCACCCCCGAGCAGAGATCCTCCCGAGAACAGACTAACCTCAATCTGTTTTGCAGCAGCTTATTTAAGCTGTGCTTTCCCCAAAGCCTGTTTCCAATTCTGCGTCCAGAATTTCAGGATGCTTTATTCCTGTTTAGCCTAGGCTTCCCATTTTGGGACTCTTTAAAGCTTCTTTAAGCTTTTCCTCAGCTTTTCCAACTTTTTCTCACCTCTTCCCAACTACTCCTCTTCATTGGGGAAATTTAGATTTTTTCCTCAAAAATCTAAATTAGAAATAATTTCTTTCAAGGATTTTTGAAAGATTTGGGGAAAGTCTTTTTCCTTTTCCATCACCTCATGGATTAGGCATATGATCTCATTTTCTCATCTCGTCATAGTGCATACATAATATTTTATTTATTTTTCATAATTAAATAATTAACCACATCCACACAATAATCATCCACTGGGGTCCACTCCCCTTTGGATTTATGTTCAAATGTCTCATTTGAAAAGCATAGAACTTGGGGGTGTTACCTATTCCCCCTCTGAAAATAAACACCGTCCTCGGTGTTGACAACTATCTACTAGTTGATTTTGAACATAATTATGAATGCTTTTCCATCATCTGAGCTTCTCTGTGCCCTGTAGCTTTTTAGCAGTAAAGTGCTCCACTGCACCTTTACCCGAGCTACTGTTCACTTTCGCAATTTCATTCCTTATCGCTTTCATCTTTGAAGCGACTCTGGAAGGAAATTCCTCTTCTGGTTCCACCTGGACCACATTTCAAATCCATCATGTGAGAAGCATTATGTTCAAAAATTATAACTTTTCTTTTCCAACAAGGAGACATGAAATATATGAGGAAATTTAATAAGCAATGGCAGGGCTAATGTATAAGCCATTAGTTTCCATCAGAGTACTCTCCTGCCTCCACTCTATTTACTGATGCCTTATGCAGTTGATTTTCTTCCTACTTCTTTGCAAGAAGTCTGTATGGAAGATCTTTTATTCTGGTTTCTCTGTCCACAATTCATACCAATGTAAGTAATATCAGATATATATAATTGATAATTCACAACAGCGTTCTGCATTTCAATAACTTAAGACATTCAGTTATTAATCAAACCGTTCAGGTTCATAATAGTTTAGTGCACTTTTAGTACACCACTTATCCTTTCTTGTTTTTCAGTGAGATTCTTTCCTCACGCAACCTGGTTCAGTTCAGCTTTTCTGGATTTTCTAGGTGATTTATCTTCACCTTTTTCCTCTTTGTTTCCAGAGTGCCCAATTTCCTGTTACACACTTGGCTAAACAATTTTTTCAATTTTTTCATTAGTACTCATAAATGAAAGAAAACAATTGTATCATATGCATGGTTATGCTTACCCTTTCTCATTTTATAGTTGTACTTCCAGTATCTTTTCATTGTTTCTTTTGTTAGTTAATCAATTTAATTAGTAACAACTAGACTCATTAATAATCTCTACCATTCCACGCTTACCTCTCCCATGAAATGGTATCCACTAGTTCAAAACTTAAGTGAACAATTTTGGAACTGATGGGTTTCCCCCACACCCAAGTCCAAAATACAGCTCATCCTCTTTTCTCTCGGTTTGTAGCTGTATGATTTCACATCATTTCTCTGTCTTTGAATTTAAGACTCAAGAAAATTAACTTTAATAAAATTTACACCACAAAATTTTATAGTGTGAATACATGTTTCCTTTTCTAGTGATAAATGTAATTTCTATAATTCATCACATTCACCAATATTAATACTTGATAATGCCAAAAATAAATTTGACAGAGTTTCCCCTTTTTCAAAGACTCATCAGAATTTATGCATTTACTTTTAATTGTATGTTCATGCTTTGCTAGTTCCCCTCTTCTATTTCTCTCATCGGCTTATATACTAAAATAGAATTAATTAAAATGGAAAAGATTTTATAAATCATAAAAGTATTCCAACTTTTACCTGAGTCATAAAAGAATTCCTTCTTTTCTAATGCATAAAAGCATTCTATTTTATTTTTTTTTCCTAGCCAAAAGCAACCCATAAATCTCTCATGCTTTTATATTTTTTTTTTTCTTATGAGAGAAATATCACTTCTCCATTTTTTTTTTTCCAATTCTTTTACTCATTATCTCTAAACTTATAAAATATACCAACTGGAAGAATATAAATAAATAATTAAGAATCATTCTTCCACTATCACAAGAATATTCTTCCTTAAGTAATTCATTAGGAAAATTTTAATTTACCCCTTCATTCATTCATGCTTAACTCTATGTAGTGGTTCCACAGTTACTAAATCAACCATTTAATTGTAATTAAAACTTGTACTTCAATCTTCTTTTCTTTTATAGCAGTATACAGGCCTTATCTATAGAATACATTTTCCACTTACTAATATACTACTTACATCTCAAGCCTTGGGCAATATACATCTCATGAGCATGTATATATATATCCACTAGGTTTGTATATATCATATATATTTCCAAACCTTATTGTATAAGTAACCATGATATATATATATATATATATATATATATATATATATATATATAGCCTTAGCAATATTAATTTTATGAACATATGAATATATATATATATCCCCATATTTATATATATTCATATATAAATTCAAAGCCTTTTTGAAAGTGCTACCATATATATATTACACATAATTTAAAATAATCCCCTTTTTTTTTTTTTTTTTGAACCATTATATTTCCTATCATTAAATCCACTCTTTTTCATATATATATAGAACCACTCTATATATATATAATCCACAATATATATAAACTCCATCATATATATAAAATCCACCACATTTTTCCACCATATATTATTTAAAAGGGTAAGTGTATAAGTGTAGATCTTAGGTTCAGTCATCCCTTTTCTTTTTATACCTGCATACCAGATATACCTACATATATCACTTACAATTATACCACATATATTTTTTTATTTTTTATTTTTATACTAGGGCTTCCCTTCTATTCCCATGATTAATGAATACTCATATCGAAATTAATATGGGACACTTATATGTCTTCACACCCTATATTTACATTTATATATATCGTTATAATATTAAAAAATGAGGTTCCTTTACTCTTCCATAGTATAACCATAATTCTATTGTGAGACATGGTTGTTCACTAACCTCACTTACTTCTTTTTGTATTCCATCCATACATTTGGGAAACTCTCTATCTAGTGTACACATACATTGGTGTGTGTCCATATCTATATAAATTTAATGCGATTACTACACCTATATATGTATGAGTGGAGATCATTATATAGATATATATATATATCTATCTCCTATACTAATTGTATATGGTCCTTTGCATTTCTTTCCTTTAAGGAACTATAGATAGATCTAACATATATAGGCTCGACCCCTTTATTTTTATAAATTATTTTGCATGCCAAATTCCTTGGCGATATTAACTTAAGAACTATCACATTATAATGCGCATCTACATTTATATATATATGTCATATATTCCTTCCACTAACCCATAGAATATATCTCAAAAAGGCGCATCGATCATTAGACATGTAACTCTTATTCGTTCAACCCTCGGTTATGATGTAGTTGAAGTGACGTTATGTATATTTCCTGTTATTAACATGACCCCCCCCCCTATTATTGTTTATTATGGGGATCTTGCGCGTCATTTTAACTATTTATATATATACGTTTCCGACGTGGGCGAACTGGTCCGACGGCAATATGTGGTTTTACTTACCTACGTGGCTCTGCCACGTACTTTCCTCCTTCCGTCTTCATTATATGATAAATTCGGTGGAGTTTCGTGAATTCGTATGGTAGCATGCGCACCATTCTGTACACTCAAGTTGACCGAGCCACGTAATTTGACTGACATGGTTTTTTTTTTCGGTTTTCACTATTGAATCTATCTGTCAATCCATGACTAACTCTACAGGGTCGGGTTCAATTTGAAATTGTACACCACTGGTCACGCTTCAGCGCGTCATACCCCGGCAAGAATTACAACAGACGGCTCGGCAGCGTTTTTCCTACTGTCATGAGACCCGACGACGGCGGATTCTGTGTTGTTGTCTATACCCTCCGCCCAATTGTGCCGTTTCTCCATGGATCAGTACACAGTGGTTGTACTAATTAAGTTTGCGTGCAAGTCTCCTATCACCAGAAATTGGTCGACGGATTTGGCGATTATAGTTTTGTGTTAACGCTTCTTATTTCGTGGTTGCAGGTATAATATTTCTCCCGAAGTAAGAGGGTAGCCCTCGGAGGCGTAGGTTGTACCCCAGTCCTTTACACCCCGACAGGTGGCTTTCGATGTTACATTTTGACGGTTGCAGGTACGGAGAATGCCGAGCCTCCTCCTATTCTGGCTGGCGTTAGCTGTAGGGTTACTCAAAAACCCCTGTGCCTACGCTTTCAGATCTTCCCGGCGCCAGTTGATATCGACTGGTACAAATCTGATGACACGCTGTATATACTCAATCCTCCTCGAGATTTTCTGAAATAGGGTTTCGGGAGTATTAACCTACATTATACGCTACCAAGCTATTCCCTGCTTACCTTCTTTAGGCGTTCGTTGTGACATGTTCTATTTTGTTGCAGAGATTTATTTCTTACGTTCCCTGGGGTCTTGCGTATTATTTTGCTGGTGAATGGTTTCCCATTGCCTCCTATTGTGCTAACTTTCGTGTTCTGTTATGGTTGATATTACGACCCTCGTTCGGCGCTGGTAGACTACGCAGAGGGAATGTAGATCTGCAGGGTAGCCGATTTAATCCTAGACAGAGCTCGGACGTTATTCTTTGGCCGCGCTCTCTTCTACCCGCATTTAACTCCATTCCCACTGGCTCAATAGGTTACCATTTAAGCGTTCATTCCATTCTTAAGTGGCCATTGTCAATATGCCTTCAGAGGGGGTAATCTTTACCCACGATCCTCTGTTTGGTTTCAGCAACCTGGCCATCAGACATCCTATTATGGCTTTCTCCTTTTTCTTCGCTGTTGGGTTTTTTTTTTTTTTCTCGATAGAATACCCTCCGTGCTTGGATTTTTGAAAAGCAACTTTCGGGAGGGTTACCCTACACCTCGGCCTTAGAAAACTAGTTTACATTGTTTGCAGGCCGTTCAATACGGCCCGGCTTCATATTTTCGAACAGCACCGTAGATGTATTATTTTGTTTTTCACAGTTAAATTTTCTTTTGTTTTTGTAACCAAGTTTGAGGCTGAAATGGTCTTGTTTGCGCAGCCTGGACCTAGAAGTTTTTCTTTGCTATCCCTTTTGATTTTTCCGAATGATAACAATTCGACCCTAACACCGTAAATCCATTACGCTTTGTCTGGAAAGCATTTCAGTTAACGTTCTCTCTGAACCGATGTTAATTTGCGCTAATAATTTGCCTGTGTTAGGTTCATATATATATATCCAAGCATATAATAATCGCCGGGTTACAAAGAGCTGGGATTAGCTCGCGGCTTTCCTTCGCATAGTAATATTCTGACTATGCGAACGTAGGTCACTTTGTATGTCCACGATTTGTTTCCCATATCGACAGAAATTGTATATGAAATTTAATGTGTCAACCTAGTTGCTTTGGTCGGCATATCTAGGGTTTCTTTCCTTACGAAATTCATATCTATATATATAGACTGCGTTTATGTGTCGTTTTATCCTTTGCTCTAATTCTGTACCTTCCTATGTTAAGTTCAGGATCGAAATGCACTAATACCTATAGTTCGGCACCTTCACGTTTTATGGACAGGCGATTAAAGTTCTCATGTCCCTAAGTGGGAGTTTTTTTTTTTTTCTCATTTAATTCGAATTTAGTTATATTACCATGGTTATTACTTTAAAGGTTTGAGTTAGAGGTATTTTACATATTGCGGTCAAAAGGGTTTAATAGCCAATACCTTCGTCTATGTATATATATTATGTTTGGCCCCTATCTTCTTCCATAGGGCTTGTATGGAATTCCATGGCTATAAATAAGGTTTTGGTTTGTTTTTTTTTTTTTATACTCCAGATATCCTTACAAGTGAAATCTACTACTTCTGCATCCTATCAAAATTCTAGAGAGTAAAATTTCCATTTTCTAGTATCATTATAAATGTTAGAATTCTCATACAGGAAATCTATAAATGTTATAAATATTAGAATGTTCAGATCCCTACTCTACATTCTAAAAATCTTAACTTATTACTTTCTGCTACCTACCATGTATATTTCAGTACTATTATAATGTTTCTATAGCATGCAACTAAATAAATTATATCAGTTTGGTGTTTACAGGAACATAACAAAACTTATCCTTTGTAGAGGTCCAGTGACTGCAGATTTAAACCGACTCTGGTTTAGAGGTTCTGGAGTTTCTGTTCTACAGAATTCTAGTCTATAACTAAACAGTTTCGGGAAGGTGGTTACCTTGTTATGAACTCTGTTAAATGTAGTACTACCAGAATCAAGCAATTTTTCTTCAGTTTTTTTTTTTTTATGTAGCTAATTCATACCATCATAACATAGAGAAATGAAATTTTTCAGAACATACCAAATTCTGCAATTGACCATTTCCTTGTGAGCACATATCTTGCCCAATTTTTGAACTTTAGCTCCGATACCATTTGTCACGCCTCCCAAACCCATTTTTTTTTTTTTTAATGGGATTCTGTTATTATTTAATAACATCCATTATACCTCATGGTTACTCCTCCTAAATTTCTTAACTCCTCTTCTATAAGTGGTTCATTTTACTCCGAATGAGATTCAACATGTCTCTCTTAAGGTCTATATTCATAATATGTCTATATTCATCACCCCTATGATGAGTGCTACCCATATAACATGACTTAATATTCTCCACTTTATGCGTCAATAACAATTATAGTTTTTATACTGCATCACCTACAAGGCAGACTGTTATCCGGGGTTTAGATTCTTTTCAGTACTTACAGACAGCCCTGGAATACAAGAATTTCCATGAAGATTTTTGGGCTTAACCTCCCCTCTTCTCAGTTCATATAGTAGACTTATATATCTACATATTTTACCTTGTATGTCTCAGGTTTTCTGTGTAGGATGATCACTAGGCCCTTAATCAAACTTCCCAGTTTGCCGGCCTGCTAATATTTTCAATATGTTAAAGTTTCAGCATCAAAGTATAGATGTATGCCTCCTCGCATACATCTATCTCTACGCAGTGCACCACCATTGCTCCACTACTTTCCCAGTAGTTCTATGGATGGTAACCAGATGCTCTGTTCATGGTATTTTACACATGCTTACAATCTTCCCTCACACAGACTGTTATTACACGATAGATTTTGCAATAGGCTTTTTCCCCCCCTTATTTGTTTGTTATAACCATTCAGTATGTATGACACTATGGTATCGATTCAGCTGTTCCATGGAAACTAGGAAACAACTCCTCTTGCTTCACTCCAAGGGAGGGAGAGAATACTGAACTGGATAGTTTTGAATCCCTAGTGTTAGATCCTCGTACTTAGTTAGGATTTAACTTCTACTTCCATAGGTGTACCATTACATTTAATAGAATACTGTAAGTTCTACACAGCTGAGGAT
This sequence comes from Pinus albicaulis, assembly GCA_034641835.2. NCBI lineage: Eukaryota > Viridiplantae > Streptophyta > Pinopsida > Pinales > Pinaceae > Pinus > Pinus albicaulis. The sequence goes on along the minus strand of CM076579.1, from coordinate 77,256,558 downwards.
TGTTGTTCCCTACTTTCTGTTATTGATCACAGTGAATTTTGTACTATCAGTATTGTTATGATAGATTTAGTTGTTTGGAACTTAATGTTCATGGGTACTGGTTTGTTAACATCTTCTGTTTACACACACAGAAATTAAATACTCCTTTAAAAGATAGCCATCTATACCTATACATAGTTATTATATTGGCTGCTCAATTGATCTATCATCTCAAACCTCATTATTACAATGTACTCATCTCTACACCCAACCATTTGTCTCTACTGTCAATAGTTGTAGTTGCAATTACATAAGTTACTGAACCATTAATCCATCTAACAGTTGCATAATGCAACATAACATAACAATTCATACCTTCCATAATGTACTATAACATCACAATTTCATAAATTGCATAAAGGAATATAACATCACAATTTCATAAATTGCATAAAGGAATATAACATCACAATTTCATAAAACAGGAATATGTTTAACACAAACTTACAGATATCTCCAAATTTATGCATGCACGCCTCTACTATGACCAGTCCTCCCAACCTTAGAATCCTCTTTATCTCCCAGGATTCACCCCCGAGCAGAGATCCTCCCCAGAACAGACCTAACCTCAAATCTGTTCTGGAGCAGCTTATTTAAGCTGTGCTTTCCCCAAGCCTGTTTCCAATTCTGCGTCCAGAATTTCAGGATGCTTTATTCCTGTTTAGCCTAGGCTTCCCATTCCGGGACTCTTTAAAGCTGCTTTAAGCTTTTCCTCAGCTTTTCCAGCTTTTTCTCACCTCTTCCCAACTACTCCTCTTCATTGGGGAAATTTAGATTTTTCCTCAAAATCTAAATTAGAAATAATTTCTTTCAAGGATTTTTGAAAGATTTGGGGGAAATTCTTTTTTCCTTTTCCATCACCTCATGGATTAGGCATATCATCTCATTTTCTCATCTGGTCATAGTGCATACATAATATTTTATTTATTTTTCATAATTAATTAATTAACCACATTCACACAATAATCATCCACTGGGGTCCACTCCCCTTCGGGATTTATGTTCAAATGTCTCATTTGCAAAGCATAGAACTTGGGGGTGTTACAATATGCAATTGTCACTTTCTAGTTTAGAGCATAGAATTTGGTAATTTGAGACCTTCTTGTGGTGACATACCCCTACTTTGTTAGATTTTTCTACCCAGGACCTTATGGTAACTTTTCCTGTAACAAAACCGGTGACTCCACTAGGGATTACATCTGTGTAATTCCTAGTTTGGGTTGTTTTATCTGTCTTGTAGGTTCCCTGACAAGTTAATCATATTTGCAGTCTAGTAAGTCTTTTTCCCAACCACATACAAGCCCTGATCCGTTGATCAGGCCTAAGTCTTTCATTTTTCCATATAATCTTATAAGCTTTCACTGTGTGGGGATTTTTCAGTTTCTATGAAGAAGGGAGAATTATTTTATTTTTTTAAAAGTTATGTTATAATAAATTTTTGGGAAGCAGGTCAATTAGCCATGTTTGTGAATGTGAAATATTATATTAAATTTAAATTTTCTAATTTATTTATGTGTAGGGAAAGGGCATATGTAAGTAATTAAATGTTATAGTTGTAGAAATTGTAATTGCTCCATATAAGTAAATTATGAAAAGAGTCTAATTATCAAATTTGTAAAATAAAAATAAATAATGTTATATTAATTTAAAATGTTATTGAATTTAGATAGGAAAAAATAGCATTTATTTGGAAATAATTTTATTTAATTGTTTAAACCAAATAATCATTAATCGTAATTTATTTTATCAATTCATAAATGACAAAGAATTATAATTTTGATTTTGAAAACATATTTTACTTTGTTACTCCATCTTATTGTTATTTATTTTGTTAGATATATTTTGTTACATCTAGTGAGTTTTATATTTGAAACTTTTTATTATAATTAAAATATTTTAATAATAACAAAAAAATAAAGTTAAGAGAATTACAGTTTGAAAAAAATTATATTTGAAACTTTTTATCATAACTGAAATATTTTAATAAAAAAAAATAGAGTTAAGAGAATTATGGTTTGAAAGAAAATATAATATAATATAATAGAATATAAATCAAAATTTTTGAATTTCATAAGCTTTTCTATAAAATACTAGGAAAATGGGGATACTATAGTCTTACCAATTAAAAAATAAATCATAATAAAACATAAATATATGTTAATTCTTACTAACCCACTAATCATGTTATACTTTATAAGTATTTAATCTTTGGTGTGATACTAATATTTATAATCTTGGATATCACCAAAAATAAATAAGCTAAATCAAGCAACGAACTTTGAATAGTACTACAAGGGAGAAAAGAAACTTTCCCAAATGTAGAAATAACAAAGTATTTTTACATATAAGGATTAAAGTGGTAATACTAATAAATATGAATTCAAGATAGTTTGGATACTTAATTATTTTATTTTTATATGATGAAAAGTTTCTATCTTATACTTAATATCAAGTGAGATTGATACTATTTTTACAGTTAAAACATTGGAGCATGAAATATTAATGGGTTGTTAACATGAAAGGAAGTATTTTTTTGGCCAACATGGAAAAATAAATCTTATCAGAAATGGTTTGGGTGCATGGCTTGATACATAAAAAGGAATATCTCTCTTACCATTCAACATAATAGGATAGAAGCTCTTAATAAATACATCTTATAGAAAAATAGTCTAGATGAAAATTGTATGCCTAATACATTGGACAAATATATTTAGGGTTTAAGGAATAAACATAATGTCCTCTTAGTAAGGGGATGTCACGGTATGATTATTATTACAAAAGAAAATTTTGGGAGGATTGATTATAATCCTTTAGTCTTGTGGATAGATAAAGAAATTATCCTCATGTGATAGGAAGTAATGCATTAATTACATGATATATAATATTATTTACAAACCGGTAGTAAATTTTGATGAGTTAGATAACCATGAATATGATTTTCAGCATACAGCTTTAATGAAAACTCTAAATGTTTCCATTCATAAAAGTGGCATTGAAGAGAATTCAGAAGGCACATCCTTTTTAACAAAATTAATAAATTAATTCTCTCTTAGATGATTAAATAGAAAAATAAATCTCTTATATTATAAGCACAAAACATTAAAAAATCAATCATAGTTTTAAGAAAACCCTTTGTCCTCCAATATTTATTTATTTAGGCATTTTTTAAAAAGAAAAATAGAACAACCAATTTATGGTATGATATCAAATGTAGAGTTACTATGAATGACATCATATATGCTTCTAAATACTTCTTAATACTTGATAAGGTGAATTTATACAAATCTCTAGTTAAGAGGAAAATATTTTTGTATTAATAAGAAGAAATAACATCTTTTACATGTATCTAAATTTGATCCTAACAACTCCTAGAAGCAAATGTTGACATGTAAGTATAAAGAAAATAATGTTATTAATTTTGAGGAGTATAAGTATAAAGAAAATAATGTTATTAATTTTGAGGATTGGAATTTTGCCTTATAAGTCTTTATATGTCCCTTTTCCATGAATGCTATGGCTACTTTTTCCCATACAGAACAATGTTTTATTTATGAAAGATAGATATAATAGTAATGAAATTTACAAATGAAAAATCTAATGATACAATTAGTAACAAGATAAAATATGAAATATTAAAAATTAACAGATTTATTCTTTCCCTCACATAAAAAAAGATCTTGAGGTTAGTGACCAGGTATCCTTAACATTAAATGAAAATCTTGGTTGTACTTGATTTCGAAAATGACTTAAAATAAATCTTTATATCTATAGCATCATTATAGCTTGTTATAATTATTTTAGGATATATATATAACATTACTTTACAAAAGAATACTATGATATAGATAGAAACCCATGGAAAAATATTTAAATATTAAGATGGATTTAGGAATTATTACTCAATTGTGCATCACTATATGAATATTAAGATCAATGTGGAAAAATGTTACGAAAAGAATCAATATTTTCTATTTTTTCACTAAATTTACAAAAGATTTAGGCAATATACATCGAAATCGTCTTTGTCTTTGTAATAGATTCAAAGAGGAAAAACTCTTTTATATATATATATATATATATAGACATTATTACCAATTGTAAAATCATTAATATTTCATTTCAAAAGATTAATTGACAAGCTCATTAAATTAAAATTATTGCATAAAATAATTTAAAAATATATGATACACTCTTTTATATAAATTTCATATCTTATAATAAAATTGTATAATTTCTGAATTTTTTTTAAGTCAGCACAAGATTAGAACCAGTGACATATTACATGGAGTGACTTCACAAAACACCCTTCACCATCGAACCACCCCATGGACATATAATTTTCTGATATATAATGCAATGAGATTTTTTTTTTTCAAACAATCACCATAACTATGGCATTTCTATGTGCGAGGAAAATACACCGACATCGAGTTTATATTTTAGTGAAAGATACATTTTGAAGAATTTTTTATGCGGTGAATCATATTCGCCGAAGTGGGATAAACATGAAGCTAATCTTAATTTGACGTTCTGTACGTGCCAAGAAAATTTTAATTAGAAATTTAAAGGTTCAGATGATATCACGCAAAATTACATTTAAATTTCAATTTGATTTCATGAAAAAATTAAAATTAAATTTGAAAAAAGAAAATCTTAACGCACTTTGAAAGTTATAGCATTTTCAGATGTTGAAATGGGTGTAGGGAAGAAAGTCGCCAAAACGAGAACAAGCGATATTATGACATACCGAACGGGTCGGGCAAGTGCAATTGAAGAGGATTCGAATTTAAATAAACTCGATTCAAATGAGCGTCGGCTTTAATAATGTAAATTTAGCGTGTACCATAAATTTGTATTTAAATTGAAATTCCATACAAGAAGCAAATTTAAATTCCACAACTTTTTTTATTTTAATAGATCGAATTATTTTCACCTAATTACAATACATGAAATTCGTAAAGAAAAATTGACCTTTAGCTATTCGAATCTTGGTATTGCAATTGGAGATTGGAACCTTGGGGTTTTACCGTGGTTATAAAATAACATGAGCTATCGGAGTCTCTAAATAATATGAGAAGTTTTAAAAATCATATGATATTTTGCAATTATTATTTATAAAATTTTTAAAAAGGCGTGTTTTTAATAAAATGGTCTATAATAACTTAAAGCAATGTTTAAAGTGTTTTATTTATTTATTTGGAGACTTCTTATTCTCATATATTTACTTTTGTAATTAGTAGAATATTAACGTGAAAAGTAAACCATTTACATTATTCTTTTAAATAATGATTTGAAATTTAATTTAAGCATTTTTTTGGACAAATATGAAATTATAAAGACTATTTATTTGTTATTTAATTTTTTTAGCTTTTTTAAATTGACCTATAATAATAAATATAACATTTATATTTACTTTTTTGTTTTGTATTTCATAATCGTTTTCATTTCTTTCTCAAAAACCAAAAACCCTGCAATTCTAATAACCAAATGAACCAAGACCACCATTTCCCAAAAAAAAATTAAAATCCATCCAGTTCCAACCTCCCCCATCTTCATGGGTAAAGAAAACCACCATCATTATTATTTAATAATAAATAAGGAAACGAACAATGAAAGCAAACGCAAATAGAGCATAGAAATTTCATTATTATAACAAAAACTTAATTGCGCACACACATAAAATTTAAATGCCAAGAAATGAAAAAAGAAATGCACTTATAATAATTTTAAGTTCTCCTCTGCCAACTGTAAAATCCATTATTTCTCTCAATTAAATTTACCTTTGCTTTCATGTATCGCCGTTCGTTCAAATTTATCCGAATCAGAGAAACAACGGTCAAATTTGAATTTGGGTATTGTATACTATGTTCAACTTATATATTTCAATTTGCTAAATCTTTCTAGAGCATCGTCAAATTCACTATAGAAAGTTTCTCAAAATATACCTTCCGATAAAGTATAAGCTTTTGATTGAGTATTTTGCGTAACTATTAAAAACAAGTTTTTAATATAAACCATTCTTTAAAACTATATTATAATAATTTAATGTTCAATATTATAATAATTCTGAGTTTCATAGAATCAGAGTTTAACATTTTTTTTTTAATTCATAAATATGAAAAATTATAGTTTTGGTTCTTATTGATTCTAGTTTGCAAAAAATGAATTAATTATACGACATCTATTTTTGATGCAAAATTATTATACTACTAAAAATATTTTATTATAATTAATTAAATTTTATGTTCATAACCAACAAAGAACTCACATACACGAAATTAATGTTTAACTAAGTGATAAAGGAAACATAGTCACATTGTTCTCGTTTATCTGTGGTAAAATAAAATATCTCTGGTGTTTAAGTTTAAATTTTCTTTCCCTTATGTATACTTAATCCGATTCATAGAAACAACGGACAACGGTCAAATTTAAATAGAGTTATTGTGTACCACGTTAAAATTCGATTTAAATTTTTTAAATATTTCAAATTCAAATTTATTTACACATTAAATTTAAAATCTCTTCAACTACTAAATTTGTATTTAATAAATATAATTAATAATTTGAATTTGTTTTATACACTCATTTTATAGAAAAATAACCATACCTTAACGATACACTCATTTTAACTTGATATTTAACGATTTAGTTACAGAAAAAATCTTACAAGATAACTTACTTATAAAATATAACAATATAAGCTTTAATGTGTGGGGATTTTTAATATAAGTTTTAAAGTGTGGGGATTTTCAGTTGGACGACATTATTTTTAATTTATTAAAGAGGAGAATTATTTTATTTTTTAAGCTTATATTATAAAAACAATTTGGAAAGTAGCTTAATTAGTCATTTTTGTGAAAGCCAAATATTATATTATATTTAAATTTTCTAATTTATTAAATTATAATTGTAAAATTTGAAATCAATCTCATATCTTGCAAATTCTCAACCAACCCAATTATACTATAATAATTTAAATTTATTGTTAAATTAAATAAAAAACATAGCATTTACTTCTTAATCATTTTATTAAATTATTTAAACCAATAAACAATTAATTATAATTTATTTTATCAATTCACAAATAAGAAGGAATTATAATTGTTGTTTTTAAGACCTATTATATTTTCTTATTCCATCTTGCTATATTGCTATTACTTAATGTTACTCCATCTTGTTGTTATTATTTTTTTTGGGTTAAATAATAGTATAATAGATTTTAGTTTTCCTTAAAAAATATTTATTATAATTACAAAATTTTTTAAATTTAAAATATTTTATTATAATTAAAATATTTTAATAAATAATAAAAATTCAAAATTCAAAAATTATCATTTGGAAAAATAAATAAAAATATTGGAAAATAAAAAAAAAACATCGTCTCAATTTCATAATATTTTATGTAAAATAGTAAGAAAATGAGAACACTAAAATCTTACAAATTAAAAATTACACCATACATAAAAGATATGTGGATTCCTTGAAGGATATGAATGTATGTTGATATATACAAAAAGATAGAAATGATCATAAAATGTCATACTTTATAAATATTTAATCTTAAGTTGGATAGGAATATTTGTAATTTAAAAAATTATTTAAAAATATTAAATTAAATAAAATAAATACCTTTAATAAATAAGAAAAAAGAAATTGATGCAATGCATAATCAACCAATTACAAGTACGATTAAAAGACATCCAAATGATAAGGGTATTGCGGTCTCCTGTCCTCTCCCTAACGGTAAAATCCAGGATTCGAAAAGTTTAAATTAAATTTTCCTTCCTTCCCTAAATTTAATCCAACATATATAAAAACAACATCAAATTTAAATCTGGTTTGGCATACTCTGCAAAATAAATTTTAAATTTGAATGTGTGATATTTAAATTTACTTTATACTTTAAATTTAATTAAATATAGTATATTTTTACACACAATTAACACGTCAAATTTGATTTCAAATATTAATTTGAACGGTAAATTTAATTTAATTTAATATACTGGACCGATCAAATTTAAACTTGCTTGACCGGTTGCTGTTAAATTTAAATGTTTAATTCGCACATTAACTTTTCTTGCAGAGTAGATAATAAAAATTCAAATTCAGTTATGTTTAATCCTTCCATGAATTTGATCAAAATAAAGATAAAAATAATTAATTATAAATATAAATTATGTATAAATATGAATATTTATACACTCTGGAATAAGACAAAATTCGAATCGGTTGTGTTGAGTTTATGTTAAGCATTAAATTCATTTTAATATACACAATTTGTAATATTCTATTTTTTTTAAATATAAATATAAATATCATTAATTAATATGAATATTTATATACTTTGAATTCCATTCCATTTTCATTAGTTGAATATGACAATTTAATGTTGAATTTATATTACGCATTATATTTAATTTCATTTATATTCAAATTGAATGATAGTTTCACCTTTTAAATTTAAATTTATCTAAATTATTAAATTTGCCAAGAATACAATGCTAACTTGATAATTTCACTTGTTAAATTTGAATTTAGTTAAATGCTAACTTGATGGTTTCACTTGTTAAATTTGAATTTAGTTAAATCATTAAATTTGCCACTAACACAATGCTAAATTTAAGTTAGTTTCATGTTTAGCCCTTTCACGATTTTGATTTTCCTTTCATAATTTGTTTCAAAAGGCATCTTCCAATGATATATAAACTCATCGTTTTATTTTTAATAAAAAAATAATGATATTAGTGTTTCATATGTTTAAAACTATGAATTGTGTGTATAGTATACTTTTGGCATTATTGTAAAGATTTTTCTTATTTTAGATCATTAAAAATTCTAGATATTTTAGATAACCATATATATATTTTACACTTTAGGTATAAATGATATTTTTTTCAATCATAGTATTATTAATATGAATAATATTTTTTTAAACGGTAGTATTATTATTTTTTTAAACAATTTTTTATTAAGATTGAAATCATTATTTAAAAATATATTCTATTCTACTTCGGATAAAATTGATTTAAGGAAAATAGTTCAAAAAATAAGTGAGAAGAAAAATGAAGTGTAATTACAAATCAAAAAAATATTTTCAAGGAAAGAGATCAAAATAATAATAATATGATCTTTGGATAGTGCATGTTCAAAAAAAATTTGAAGTGAGGTTCCTTTCCAAAATGCAAAACTACTCTTTTAGGTTGGATCTCCAATAAAATTTGTTTTTTTTTCTACTTGAAATGTGGAAGTATGAATATTTCGAGATATCTAGTTGGAAGGTTCATCTCTTGAGGATTGGCAGGATGATGGGAGTACCTCACCCATCATGTACATGGTAAAAAGGATTAGTCAGTCTCACTTCGATTTCATCCAGCCTATCATTAGACCTTCGTTGACTGGGACGAATTAAAGTGAGGCATTCCATAGTTTTTCCCTATAAAAGTTACAAATCATTTATGTAAGAAACTTGCTCATTTCTATCATCATACGTGTGCTATTAGATAATGTCCAAACTAAAATCTACATATCACAATGGATCTGCAATAGAGTCCAGCAATGTGAGTTGCACCATATTTCCTACCAACAAAGCATGGCTCTAAGCAACCTCGTCCTCAAGAATTGCATCCTCCACTACATGCTCCTCCTCCAGCTCGGTCGGGTCCCTAAGTTGGTCGCAGTGGCCAAATCCTCTCCTATCACTCCCTCTATGATGCATCATAAAGACAAGCTGTGTCGAGTTCACAACGATTGTCCCATCTCTTCCAGTAAGTCGTCCCAGGGCAGGGATCACCCTCACCCCACTACACACAATATGCAGATAGGTTTGACCGACCACCTCTTGGACTTGACACCCTACTATCAAAGAGGAAGTCCTCCACTGAACACACCATGATTAGAAATAACCATGCACTCCAACCTTGATGCTTCAGCATAATACCTACGTCACAAGGGAAGATGGTTGAGGATGGCCTGAAAATCTGGAGTTTCTAATCGGATAGTGCTCCTTATAGCTTCTTCTTTCGCTTTATTGCCCAGACCTCTACAGTTCCAGGAGACGATTTTCATTACTTACTTCTATGGGAGTGTTTGGCTCCCTTGGAGCCGCTCTGGTTTCTTGTCTTCTTTGCCGATTTTTCCAACATTTTCTCAAGGGTTGGCTGAGTACCTTGGAGTTTATCTTTGTATGTTTTCTGCTCCCTTTTTTCTCGATCAGACATTCGACTGTTGTTGATCTTCTGGATGAAGTTTGTGAATCCCCTATTTCGCCTTCCTCCTCAGATTCCTCTGAAACTTGTACTGTGCCTTCCATTACTGTAATTTTCCCCTTGGATCCATTTGGTGTATGGCTACCATGCTTAGGGTCAGGGTTAATGTCTTTGCCTACTGAGTCATTCTGAGTTTCAACATTTGGTGTATGGTCACCATGCTTAGGGTCTGGGGTAATGTCTTTGCCTAATGAGTCATTCTGAGTTTCATCATCCTGCAACGTTATAGAGTTTAAACTGAGAGGTTCGAATTTATTACCTTGTTCTTTAGGAGCCTGAGTTTGCTGACCTGCAGATGAAGGTCCTTTGTATGCATGAGCTCCAGCAATTTTTTTGTCATCTTTGCCCTTTTCACCTGATTCCAGCCCTCGTCTTTTCCTTTGGTGGCTTCAACATTACTCGGGCATCCTCTAGCAAAGTGTCCATAGACGTGACATTTCCGACACTTGAACGGGAGTTGCTCATAGTCTAGCTTTCGAATGTGAGACCAATTTCCAACCTTGAGTTTAATGGCCTCCGGCAGACCCACTTCCAGATCGATTTCGACGCAGATACGAGCATAGTCATAATGGTCTCTGTTGTTAGCGCGGTCTATGAACTTTCCCAGAGTGTTTCCGATATGCTTTAGCGAATCCCAGTTCCAACAGTGCATAGGCAAGTTCGGAAGTCTGACCCAAACAGGAACAGCGGTTGGAACATCTACCGCAGGATCAAAATCAGGGGTCCATTTATTGAGATAGAGCCCTTGCGGCCCCATGAAATAAGGGCCATTCATGAAAATGAGCTCATTGTCCTCCTTGTCAACAAAATTCAAAAAGGAAATACCCTCTTCCCAGGAAGTAAGAGGACACCCTGTGCATGATGAGGGAAGCCCAATTCTTAGCAACCCAGAGTTCAGTGGATTTGGGCAAGGGCCATAGGCCAGTGAACTGGCCTACAAGAGCTCGATCAGCGAGAGAGAGGGCCACCTGAATAGGACCCTCGCCAGGCAGTGATATCTCAGGTATGTCATCCAACTTTTTAACAAATTTCGCTGCTTCTGAAGTTCTCTTCTTAGGAAGCGAGGCCAGAAGGAGGCTGAAGGAATCTGCATCTGAGTTCGGAGGAGGAGGCAGAGGAGAGTGAGTGTCCAGGTTCTCCATGCGGAAGGCCTCAGAACAACCTCAAAAGCAGGCAGAGAGAGGCACTGAGGGAGGCATAGAGAGAGCAGCAAAGCACGAAGCACCCTGGAAACAGAGCTTCCGATAGGATCCATATCAGGGACAGGCGCGATATTACTTAATGTTACTCCATCTTGTTCTTACTTATTTTTTTGGTAAAATAACATTATAATAAATTTTAGTTCTTTTTGAAAAATATTTATTATATCTATTTAATTTTTAAAATTAAAAATATTTTATTATAATTAAAACATTTTTATAAATAATAAAAATTAAAAATTAAAAAAATTATCATTTGGAAAAATAAATAAACATATTGAAAAAAAAAAACTTCTTCTCAATTTCATAATCCTTTATGTAAAATAGTACGAAAATGAGGACACTAAAATCTTACAAATGAAAAATGAGACATACATATGTTGATTCTTTAAAGAATAGGACTGTATGTTGATGTTTACAAAAGATAGAAATGATCATAGAATTTCATATTTTATAAATATTTAACTTTAGATTGGATAGAAATATTTGTAATTTAAGATTTTTAAATATTAAATTAAATTAAGTAAATACCTTTGATAAAACATTATTTAAAAATAATTGGTGCAATGCATAATCAACCAATTACAAATACCATTAAAACACATCCAAATGATAAGGGTATAGCTGTCTCCTGTCCTCTCTGAAACGGTAAAATCCAGGATTCAAAAAGTTTAAATTAAATTTTCCTTCCTTCGCTAAATTTAATCCAACGTATATAAAAACAACATCAAATTTAAATCTGGTTTTGCATACTCTGCGAAATAAATTTTAAATTTGAATGTGTGATATTTAAATTTATTTTATACTTTAAATTTTAATTAAATATAATATTTTTTTACACACGATTAATACGTCAAATTTGATTTCAAATATTAATTTGAACGGTAAATTTAATTTAATTTAATATACCGAACCGATCAAATTTAAACTTGCTTGAGCGGTTGCGGTTAAATTTAAAAGTTTATTTCGCACATTAAATTTTCTTGCCCAGTAGATAACCAAAATTCAAATTCGCTTATGTTTAACCCTTCCATGAATTTGATTAAAATAAACATAAAAGTAAAATTATGTATAAATATGATTCCATGAATTTGATAAAAATAAACATAAAAATAAATAATTATAAATATAAATATAAATTGTATATAAATATGAATATGTGTACCCTTGGAATTCGACAAAATTTTAATCGATTGGTCAATTTAATGTTGAATTTATATGAAGCATTAAATTCATTTTAATTTACACAATTTGTAATATTCAATTTTTTTTTTAAATATAAACATAAATATCATTAATTAAGATATTAATTAATATTTATGTACTTTGAATTCTATTATGAATATTTATATACTTTGAATTCTATTAAATTTGCATTAGTTGAAAATAGAAATTTAATGTTGAATTTATATTAAACATTACATTTAATTTAATTTATAACTTATAATATTGAAATCGAATGATAGTTTCACCTGTTAAATTTGAATTTCGTTAAATCATTAAATTTACCACGAACATAATGCTAAATTTAAGTTAATTTCATGTCTGGCGTTTTCACGAATTTGATTTTCTTTTCATAATTTGTTTCAAATGATATATAAATTCATCTGTTGCTTATTTTCCTTTTAATAAAAATAGCATGATATTAATGTTTTATATGCATTTAAAATGATGAATTGTGCATTATGTGTATAGTATATTTTTGGCATTATTATAAAAAAAATTCATATTTTAGATTATTAAAAATTCTAGATATTGTAGATAACTATATAGATATTTTACACTTTAGGTACAAATGATATTTTTTTAAATTATAGTATTATTAATATGAATAATTTTTTTAGATATGAATGATATTTATTTAAATCAAGTATTATTAATCTGAATAATATTTTTTAAACCATAGTATTATTATTTTTGTAAACATTTTTTTCTTTCTAAGGTGGAAATCATTATTTAAAAAGATATTCTATTTTACTTTTGGATAAAATTGATTTAAGGAAGATAGTTCAAAAATAAGTGAAAGAAGAAAAATGAAGTGTAAATGGAAATCAAAAAAATATTTTCAACAAAAGAGATCAAAATAATAATAATATGATCTTTGGATAGTCCATGTTCACAAAATTTTTGAAGTGAGGTGCCTTTCCAAAATGCAAAACTACTCTTTTAGATTGGATCTCCAATAAAATTTATCTACTTGAAATGTGGAAGTATGAAAATTTTGAGATATCTAGCTGAAGGGTTCATCTCTTGAGGATTGGCAGGGATGATGGGAGGACCTCACCCATCATGTACATGGTAAAATATATTAGTCAGTCTCACTTTAATTTCATCCATCCTATCATTAGAACTTTGCTGACTGGGATGAATTAAAGTGAGGCATTCCATAGTTTTTCCCTACAAAAATTACAAATAATTTATGTAAGAAACTTGCTCATTTCTATCATCATGCCTATGCTACTAGAGAATGTCCAAACTAAAATGTACATATCACAACTGATCCATAATAGAGGCCAGCAATGTGATTTGCACCACATTTCCTACCAACAAAGCATGGTTGTAAGCAACCTTTCCCTCAAAAATTGCATCCTCCACTACATGCTCCTCCTCCAGCTCGGTCGAGTCCCTAGGTTGGTTGCAGTGGCCAACTCCTCTCCTATCTCTCCCTCTATGATGCATCATAACGACAGGTTGTGTCGAGGTCACAACGATTGTCCCATCTCTCCTAGTAGTTCGTCCAAGGGGAGGCACCACCCTCACCACACAATATGCAGATAGGTTTGACTGACTACCTCTTCGACTTGACACCCCTACTATCGAAGAGGAGGTCCTCCATTGAACACACCGAGATTATAAAGAACCATGCACTGGAACCTTGACGCTTTAGCATAAGACCTACGTCACAAGGGAAGATGGTTGAGGATGGCCTGGAAATCAACCTATCTATAAACTACAAACGTGAAAGAAAGAGTGAAATGACACCAAAAACCAAAATGCTATCACCCAAACTTCAAATACCTCTTTAGCACAACATAGTTATCTATAAGAAAACTTTAGTGGCAACACATGCTTGGGTGTTGTGACAATCCTTTTCCCCTGGATCCCACACAATTTGAAATTTCACCAAAATCAGGCACAAAAGAGCCCCATTTTTCCCCTCACGAGTTCCTCCAGACCTAATTCCACCTAGAGCAACGTGCATGCAAAGGTGAAGGGCCTCTGAAAACTCAGTTATCTTCAAGCCTATAAACCTGAATCCCATACCCAACGTCCAAATGTAGATTATAACTAATAAATCAGAGTTTCCATAAAGTCGACCACCTTCTTGATGTCTTAGCTCACTCTGCGAAATTTGGGATGGTCTTCTCGCATGCCAACTACATGTGTCATGTGAGTTAGGTGGAGTCTCATGCACCTTGGTCCCATATTTCAATACCGATCACCACACACGTGCTTATCCTAATACACATCTTAATCGAAGATATTAATTATATATTTTAAAAGAAACAATTTTTTTAATATAATTGTTTATACAATAATTTAAATTAATATATTTATAATGTGAGAATTATAGGTAATATCATTTTATTCACAAATCGAAAAATAAAAAACTTAAACTACTTAAATTGTTCACTTAAATAATTATTAAAATCTTTATATCAAAAGTATCATTATCTAAATTATTTGTATAAGTAAAAATAATATTTAAATAATAAATATTAAAAAAATTAAAAAAATATTATTTAATATCAATTTACTCAAATTTAATTAAAAATATATAAATAATAATAATAATAATAACATTAATTAAAAAAAATTATAAATTTTATTCAGAAATATTTAAAAAACGTCAAATTCGTCATAGAGTAGCATACATACACCCCCAAGTACTAGCAATAGAAACCTTAAAAAAGATGAATAATGAAACAAGCGAATAAAAATACATAAAAGAGAAGCCAGTTTTTTTTTTACGAGGCATTCGTCCACGTGATCAGATTGTGGGTATTGTGGGTACAGATATGACCGTTAGACTTCTGACCTGCGATGTGTTTATATGAGTATTGTGTTGGTAAATTTGATGCTATTTTAGTTATACGAGTATTGTTTTTGTAAAATATTATTTTGGAGATGTATAAATTAAATATTTATAAGTCAATTCGTATGGTTAAGAATTTTGTTATATGTTTTTATAAATAAATATATTTAATTTATATATTATTTTTTTTTAATTAATATTAATTATAATATTTTCATACTTGTTATGGATTAAATGAACACTAAGTTGACTAGTTTTTAACATGCTAACTTTGTTATAGTTAGAGCAATAATTTTTATGAAATTTGATCATGGGTTTTCTTGCTAAAGAGGTCCGTCCTCAACAAGATGTGCTAATAACACTTTCTCTTTTATAATAATAATTTAAAATTAAATTAAAATTAATTTTTTCTAATTTTTTTAAATGTTAAAAATATAAAAATTTTATGAAATAAAGATGTTAATGTTGATTTGAATCAACTTTATTAATAATCAGTTTATATGTCTAAATTAGTTTTAAATATTTGTAATGTGAGATGTATGATTTATTATATTGATATTTATGAATAATTAGATTTATATGATATCACTACACTAATTTTAAATTAATTAATTCAAATAACAATTTATTGAGAAAATATCTTAAATAGAAGATAGGATTTTCATGAGTGTTGAGGTAATAAAATCATTTATACTATAAAAAACAACCAACCACTTGGGAATGGAAGCTTTGAAAATGTTGAAAAATCAATATGCTCTTCTCTTCTGTGGTTCTTTTGGCATATATATATATATATATATATATATATATATATATATATATATATATATATATATATATCTGTGTGTGTGTGTGTGTTTATTATAAAAACGGTGAGCAAAGAAAGAAAAGAAAAGTTCTTACCTACCAATACGAAAGGCCAATAGCAATAATGAAAAAGTCCAAACGTATGCCACATTTAATTTTCATGTGACAAAAGTTAATCCTGCATGTATAGAAACAACAAAAAAACACAAATTCCAACAAAGAAGATATATGTCAAACAACACACACACACAGAAAAAATCCATAGGGTATTACAGGAAAAATGGTTTCATGGAACACTAAGAAAAAGAGGAGACCACAGACAAAAAAATTTAAATTCAACCAAATAAAAAAAAGGATATATGTCAAACAACAAAGAAGATATATGTCAAACCATAAACCCTAATTTCCAACAAAGAAGATACATGTTAAAAAACAAAATGGCGAAATCTCCCTAACATGTTACGTAAATGATGGTTTGATGGAACATTAAGCAAAGAAAAGAGCGCAAAGAAAAAAAAGACTAATATTCAATCAAATAACCACAATGACAGTGGCAAATTTCAACCAGAACTTGACTGCCATGATGATCTGAAAATAGTAATGGATCTAGAGAACATTATTCCCATAAGGGAAATTTGGTGGTTGATCGTTGAAGTCACATATCTCAAGGACTATCTTTCCTTTGGGATCATTGCAGAAGGTGGAGATCCACAATTATGTGTTATTTCTTTCTATTGTACCCATACCACGCAATGGCGATCTATGCCCCAAATTCACAAGGAGTTTCTTCGCATTCCCTCGAACCCTTTACTGCTCATGGAGTATGGTAAGAGGACTGATATGGATATGGAGTTATGGAGCAAAAGGGTTTCCAGAATAAACTTGCTCGTTCGTGAAACTTTTCATCCAGATCTAGTAGCAGCATCCTTTGCAAAAAAAATTCCAAATCCCCGGAGGGGAAATTGATCCTTGAGCCATGGATTTGGTACTTGAACTAAAGTGGAAAATGAAAAAGAGAATGGGTATCCCATGGAGTTTCAAAATATGATTTATTAGGGTAGATCTTTGCAAGATGATTTTATGTTGTAGGACTACGACATTAAATGAAACTTATCTATCATCATTAGTTTGCGGCTACGAGGAAGTTTTACTCATCCTAACACCACTAAATGGAACTACAGAGAAAGGATGAGTTCCAAAAAAAACCTGATACAAATATCAACATTATTGTACCTTACATTGTGGAATATATCTGAGAACGACAATAAATTTTCCATAAGTTACATAATGGTTTTATTTCCTCCAATCCCTACCCAAAACTAGTGGATCTACATCATTTGGTATACACATGTTAGACTTCAAATTTCTTAATCCATCTATGTTCTAGGATTTTTTTGTTTTGTTGTAAAATCTGCTAACATAAATGTCTTTAAGCATGACATCTACAAAAATCATACCTTCAATGAAAAAAACCCCAAGAGTCATACGCAAGGATATCCCTGTTATAGCAGCATTTATCAACTCTATATACTTTATGACTTATGCATTGGCCCCAGATAGCCCTTCCATTCAAAATTAGTCAGATTTCTAAAAAAAATTAAAAAATCTAAATCCATATGCGACTTGGCCCAACTTTTTCCGCATTCACACGTGGGTCCATACATTGTTGACCCGCATATGCTTTTTAGAATAGTAAAAATATAAAAATTCCATATTTTTGAGGTGAGGTTTACAGTTTTTCCTATAACTTAACTACCCCAGCCCATGGCCTAAGTGTTCCCTAACTGAAAAAACTAATTTGATGAAGTATAAATACACCTCAAGGGGATGGCCTAAGGTGAGAAGAGAGAGAATTATTGATATTATAGCCCATTATAACCCTGACCAAGTTTGATATGTCCCTTGTGCCTCCTACACTTCCCAGATTTCAGGAAACCCTTGTTTCCTTGGGATGATCACCCTCATCCTATTTGAAATCCTTTGTGTAGCATTGATGGAAATATCCTTGTAAGGCTAGGGCTAGACGATTCCGAAGGACAATTTTGCTGAAGGCCGTCGCAAATCTCAAATTATTTCTCCACTATTATCTTTTGTACATGTTATCAATAAAAGAAGTACCATCTTGTTCTTGATGTTCATGTGTTATGTGTATCTTACACATGCTTAATAATCTTGAATAATTTGTTTCATGTTATATTTATGAGATCACGTATGCTTATTTGCTAACATCTAGGATATATATGTTGTGAAACTAGTTTTTGTGCTCTTTATTGATTTATTTTCAACTACTGGAGCACGAGGAGTTGCAGGGGGTTTGAACCCTATGGTATCTACTACAAACTAATGATAAACAAGTAAGATCTGCAATCATCACTTTCTAGTTTAGAGCATAGAATTTAGTAATTTGAGACCTTGTGGTGACATACCCTTGCTTTGTTAGATTTTTCTACCCAGGACCTTAGGGTAGCTTTTCTTGTAACAAAACTGTGACTCCACTCGGGATTACATCTATGTAATTCCTAGTTTGGGTTGTTTTATCTGTCTTGTAGGTTCCCTGAAAAGTTAATCATATTTGCAGTCTAGTAAGTCTTTCTCCCAACCACATAGAAGCCTTGATCCGTTGATCAGGCCTGAGTGTTTCATTTTTCCTTATAATCTTATAAGCTTTCAATGTGTGGAGATTTTCAGTTTCTATGAAGAAGGGAGAATTATTTTATTTTTTAAAAAGTTATGTTATAATAAATTTTTGGGAGGAGAGATCTTTTTTTTTAAGTTGAGTTAAATAAATTTTTTGGAAGCAGGTCAATTAGCCATGTTTGTGAACGTGAAATATTATATTAAATTTAAAATTTCTAATTTATTTATGTGTAGGGAAGGGGCATATGTAAGTAATTAAAGGTTATAGTTGTAGAAATTGTAATTGCTCCATATAAGTAAATTATGAAAAGAGTCTAATTATCAAATTTGTAAAATAAAAATAAATAATGTTATATTAATTTAAAATTTTATTGAATTTAGATAGGAAAAAATAGCATTTATTTCGAAATAATTTTATTTAATTGTTTAAACCAAATAATCATTAATCGTAATTTATTTTATCGATTCATAAATGAAAAAGAATTATAATTTTGATTTTGAAAACCTATTTTACTTTGTTACTCTATCTTATTGTTATTTATTTTGTTAGATATATTTTGTTACACCTAGTAAGTTGAGAATTATGGTTTGAAAAAAATTGTATTTGAAACTTTTTATTATAATTAAAATATTTTAATACAAAAAAGGTAGAGTTAAGAGAATTATGGTTTCAAAGAAAATAAAATATAATATAATAGAATATAAATCAAAATGTTTGAATTTCATAATCCTTTCTATAAAATACTAGGAAAATAGGGATACTATAGTCTTACCAATTAAAAAATAAATCATAATAAAACATAAATATATGTTAATTCTTACTAACCCACTAATGATGTTATACTTTATAAGTATTTAATCTTTGGTGTGATACTAATATTTATAATCTTGGATATCACCAAAAATAAATAAGCTAAATCAAGAAACGAACTTTGAAAAGTACTACAAGGGAGAAAAGAAAATTTCCCAAATGTAAAAATAACAAAGTATTTTTACATAAAAGTGTTAAAGTGGTAATACTAATAAATATGAATTCAAGATAGTTTGGATACTTAATTATTTTATTTTTATATGATGAAAAGTTTCTATCTTAAACTTAATATCAAGTGAGATTGATTCTATTTTTACAGTTAAAACATTGGAGCATGAAATTGGGTTGTTAACATGAAAGGAAGTATTTTTTGGCCAACATGGAAAAATAAATCTTATCACAAATGGTTTGGGTGCATGGCTTGATACATAAAAGGTAATATCTCTCTTACCATTCAACATAATAGGATCGAAGCTCTTAATAAATACATCTTATAGAAAAATAGTCTAGATGAAAATTGTATGCCTAATACAATGGACAAATATATTTAGGGTTTAAGGAATAAACATAATGTCCTCTTAGTAAGGGGATGTAATGGTATGATTATTATTACAAAAGAAAATTTTGGGAGGAGTGATTATAATCCTTTAGTCTTATGTAATGCATTAATTAAATGATATATAATATTATTTACAAACGGGTAGTTAATTTTGATGAGTTAGATAACCATGAATATGATTTTGATCATACACCTTTAATGAAAACTCTAAATGTTTCCATTCATAAAAGTGGCATTGAAGAGAATTCACAAGGCACATCCTTTTTAACAAAAGTAATAAATTAATTCTCTCTTAGATGATTAAATAGAGAAATAAATCTCTTATATTATAAGCACAAAACTTTAAAAAATCAATCATAATTTTAAGAAAACCCTTTGTCCTCCAATATTTATTTATTTAGGCATTTTGTAAAAAGAAAAATAGAACCACCAATTTATGGTATGATATCAAATGTAGAGTTACTATGAATGACATTAGATATGCTTATAAGTACTTCTTAATACTTGATAAGGTGAATTTATACAAATCTCTAGTTAAAAGGAAAATATTTTTGTATTAATAAGAAGCAATAACATCTTTTACACGTATCTAAATTTGATCCTAACAACTCCTAGAAGCAAATGTTGACGTTTAAGTATAAAGAAAATAATGTTATTAATTTTGAGGAGTATAAGTATAAAGAAAATAATGTTATTAATTTGCAGGATTGGAATTTTACCTTAGAAGTCTTTATATGTCCCTTTTCCATGAATGCTATGGCTACTTTTCCCATAGAGAACTATGTTTTTTTTTATGGAAGATAGATATAATAGTAATGAAATTTACAAATGAAAAATCTAATGATACAATGAGTAACAAGATAAAATATGAAATATTCAAAATTAACAGATTTATTCTTTCCCCACATAAAAAAGATCTTGAGGTCAGTGACCAGGTATCCTAAAATTTCAATGAAAATCTTGGTTGTACTTGATTTCGAAAATGATTCAAAATAAACCTTTATATCTATAGCATCAGTATAGCTTGTTATAATTATTTTAATATATATATATATATATATATATATATATATATATATATATATATATATATATATATATATATACTTTACAAAAGAATACTATGATATAGATAGAAACCCATGGAAAAATATTTAAATATTAAGATGGATTTAGGGGTTATTACTCAATTGTGCATCACTATATGAATATTAAGATCAATGTGGAAAAATGTTACGAAAAGAATCAATATTTTCTATTTTTTCACTAAATTTACAAAAGGTTTAGGCAATATATATCAAAATCCTCTTTGTAATAGATTGAAAGAGGAAAAACTCTTCAATATATATATATATATATATATATATATATATATATATATATATATTAACATTATTACTAATTGTAAAATCATTAATATTTCATTTGAAAAAATTAATTGTATTATTATAATTTAATAATATTATTCATTATCTTTATTTCTTATCTTTATTTCTTTTGACAAACTCATTAAATTAAAATTATTGCATAAAATAATTTTAAAATATATGATACACTTTTTTATATAAATTTAAGTCAACACTCACAGGGGATTAGAACCAGTGACCTATTACATGGAATGACTTAACAAAGCAACTTTCATATCGAACCAAAGCCTCATCCGGGTATAATTTCTGATATATAATGCAATGAGATTTTTTTTTTTTTTTTTCAAACAAGCCCCATAATGATGGCATTTCTATCTGCGAGGAAAATACACTGACATCGAGCTTATATTTTAGTGAAAGATATATTTTGAAGAATTTTTTATAAGGTGAATCATATTCGTCGAAGTGGATAAACATGAAGCTAATGTTAATTTGACGTTCTGTACGTGCCAAGAAAATTTTAATTAGAAATTTAAAGGTTTAGATGATATCACGCAAAATTACATTTAAATTTCAATTTGATTTCATGAAAAAATTAAAATTAAATTTGAAAAAAGAAAATCTGAACGCACTTTGAAAGTTATAGCATTTTCAGATGTTGAAATGGGTGTAGGGAAGAAAGTCGCCAAAACGAGAACAAGCGATATTATGACATACCGAACGGGTCAGGCAAGCGCAATTGAAGAGGATTCGAATTTAAATAAACTCGATTCAAATGAGCGTCGGCTTTAATAATGTAAATTTAGCGTGTACCATAAATTTGTATTTAAATTGAAATTCCATATAAGAAGCAAATTTAAATTCCACAACTTTTTTTTTAATAGATCGAATTATTTTCACCTAATTACAATACATTAAATTCGTAAAGAAAAATTACACTTTAGCTATTCGAATCTTGGTATTGCAATTGGAGATTGGAACCTTGGGGTTTTACCGTGGTTATAAAATAACATGAGCTACATAATATGAGAAGTTTTAAAAATCAATATGATATTTTGCAATTATTATTTATAAATTTTTTAAAAAGGCGTGTTTTTAATAAAATGGTCTATAATAACTTATAGCAATGTTTAAAGTGTTTTATTTATTTATTTGGAGACTTCTTATTCTAAGATATTTACTTTTGTAATTAGTAGAATATTAACGTGAAAAGTAAACCATTTAAATTATTTTTTTTTTAAATAATGATTTGAACTTTAATTTAAGTATTTTTTTGGACAAATATGAAATTATAAAGACTATTTATTTGTTATTTAACTTTTTTAGCTTTTGTAAATTGACCTATAATAATAAATATAACATTTATATTTACTTTTTTATTTTGTATTTCATGATATTTTCCTTTCTTTCTCTAAAACCAAAAACCATGCAATTCTAATAACCAAATGAACCAAGACAACCATTTCCCAAAAAACAATTAAAATCCATCCAGCTCCAACCTCCCCATCTTCATGGGTAAAGAAAACCACCATCATTATTATTTAATAATAAATAAGGATACGAACAATGAAAGCAAACGCAAATACAGCATAGAAATTTCATTATTAGAACAAAAGCTTAATTGCGCACAGACATAAAATTTAAATGCCAAGAAATGAAAAGAGAAATGCACTTATAATAATTTTAAGTTCTCCTCTGCCAACTGTAAAATCCATTATTTCTCTCAATTAAATTTACCTTTGCTTTCATGTATGGCCGTTCGTTCAAATTTATCCGAATCAGAGAAACAACGGTCAAATTTGAATTTGGGTATTGTATACTATGTTCAACTTATATATTTCAATTTGCTAAATCTTTCTAGTGCATCGTCGAATTCACTAGAGATAGGCTGAATCATTTTTCATATCACAACCTTGCAAGAGCTTTGGATTCCGCCTATACACGAGATGGTGGGCTTTCCCTGGATGTCAGTGTTGCTGCCATTCCTGAAAGCGGTCCGATCTTTCCGATTAGCCATTTCTGGCTTCTTTTCAAAAGGTATCATCGGAAAAGTTTTCTCCGGGGATTGTCTATCAACGTCTCCTGTCTACGGAAAGGGTATTGATTTTCTCCGCAGTCCTGATAGGTGTTCACATTTTTGGCCAACACCGCTAAATGTGATCCTATTTACGCTTATTGAAGAATGTTCACCTCAAAGTATTTTTTATCCATCAAAACATCGAATGATGTGACTCCACAAATGAGATACAGGATAAGTTGGTAGAATAAGATTTATGGGCGATATCCTCTTCATTTTTAGTACTAAGCATTGGGTCTCTGAAAGTGAGCTACCTGTGCATCTCGATTTTGAAATGGGTGCTCCCATTTATGATCTACTGCAACTATCCGTTTGTAGTCCTTCATTCGGTGATCTTCCATATCCATCTTTAAATATCCCCTACGTTTTTCTTTGGCAGGTGGAGGGTGTAGGGTGATAATTCACAAAACATAGCACTTGCTTTGTAACATAGGATGCTCCTTTTAGAGTAGGGTGAGAAAATATTGTAGGGAAATATCTATTTTCTCATATAGCATTTAATTATTGTTGTACCCGGTGAATTCATAAGTCCATAACTTTCTGCACTTCGCCGCCCATCAGTGTCAGATACCAGGGTCCGGGTTTTGAATTACCTACGATAGATTCTGGGAATCGTGTTAATTCAAATCATGAAGTTTTGGCTAATAGCCAGGAACAGGAGGTAGATGAGCTCATTATTCGACATGCCCTCTCATTTTTGCCCGACGCTGGATCAAAAGGAATCGCTGGACAAGGAAGGAAAAACAAGGGTGGTTGACGAAAAATATTGAACGTTGTGTTTAAACACAACATGGATATCAAGGAAGTCTTTCTGGATGTCGAGGATGTCAGTATCCCTGTGGTGAGCCTGCAAAAGAGAGTTGTCATTGGACGCTGGATTTTCCCGGATAGTATCGATTTTGACTCATCGTCCTGGATAGGCAAAATGTGGAAACCGATCATAGGATATATTCCAAAGTTCAGTAATCTTATCAATGGGTGGTTCTGCATTCATTTCATGGATGAAAATGACGTATTCAAGATTACTAGCAGAACTTGGGTTCGTGGCAGAAGCTTCATGCAGCTCGTCCCCTGGTTCCCTGGTTTTAACCCTGTCGTAGAGGCTCCTCGCAATAAGGTGGTGTGGGTTAAATTACCGGGTCTGCCCCTTGAATTTTGGACGCTGAAGGCTCTAAGGGCTATCGGTGATACTATTGGCTGCACAAAATATATTGATCTCAGTATTCTGGGCGCGAGGGATAAGAGAATCACTTGGATTCTAGTGGAAGTCGACTTTTCTGGGGGGCTGCCTGGGGACATTGATCTTGTATGGGGTGACAAAAGACATCGACAGCGCGTGGACTTCTGGGGCATTCCATTTCGCTGTCTCATCTGCCATCGAACTGGACATCTGAGGGAGAGCTCTGTCCTTTTTGATCCCGTCTGGAACGATCAGGTGGTGTGCAGGTGGGCGTTGCTGTGGGCCGATTTAATCGCATAGCTGCCTCTTATCCTGAGGATTCTCGTCCAGGTAATCCAGAATCCCCTTCCTCAAATGAAGAAGCGAATTATGTTGTTGCTGGTAGGCTCAATAAGGAAGTAAATGTGGCGGAGAATACAAATATGGGTCCTTTTTACAATCGGGGATCTCTCCATAGCCTTCGGGTACTGGAACCAGAGTCCAATATGCTTCCTTCTGATAATTTCAATCCCCTGGATTCTAACGGGTTTGACAAGGTCAGACCACCCCAGACTTTCCCTGTAATGTCAAATGAAATCTCCGTGGATGGTCTCCCTAGTGATCATAGCCCTAATGGTACACCCATACATACACATTACACACATAGGGACAAGGGTAAGGCAGTCATCAATGCAAAAGTCCATTATCTGCCCAACATATCCGCATGTCTGCCTACTGGGTCACATAGTACTGAGTTGACTATTGGTCACCTCTCCTTAGATATCCATTCTGCTCATGATGCTCCTCTGGAATATGGGGCCACTCCTAGAAATTCTGTCGGAAGTGACCTAGAGTCTATCCTAGCCAATCCAAACATAGATCTAGCCGCTCTTACTGTTTTTGACAAACCTCCCGTAACATCTGATAAGAATCCCCCAGTTTATCATGCGGCTAAGAACACAAATGACAGAAGCCACAAAG
This sequence comes from Pinus albicaulis, assembly GCA_034641835.2. Taxonomy (NCBI): domain Eukaryota; kingdom Viridiplantae; phylum Streptophyta; class Pinopsida; order Pinales; family Pinaceae; genus Pinus; species Pinus albicaulis. Next base: position 77,230,621 of record CM076579.1, on the reverse strand, counting down.
GGAAAATTAGACCTACTAAGGGTAAGTTCAGGGCTATCTCATTGTTTGATGGAAACGAGCACAATTTATTAGACATTCCTATTTCAGTCAGTGATGGGAATTCGGTATCCTCCAAGGCGCTTAGAGCACGCTCCCATGAAGCGGATTTTCCATGACTTACATCCTGTCATTGAATGTCAGAGGTCTGGGCAAAGCCTCTAAAGCTCTTTGCCTGTGGGATTTAATATTATCTGAAAACCCAGCAATCTTTCTGGGTCAAGAGACTATGTGCTGTAGAGGGAAAGCAATCAAGCTTTTTTTGAACATTAAGAAAGGCTAGAAGGCGGTGGCGATAGACTCGGATGGACAATCGGGGGGTCTGATAGCCATATGGGACCCCTATCGGGCATCCTTTAAAGCCTATAGCTTTTTTGGGGGTATATTGCTTGAAGGTAATATCAGGGGTAAGTCTGTCTCTTTATATAATTAATATGTATGCTCCTTATTGCAATCGACAGATCTTTTGGCATAGAATGCTGGCCTCTAATATTCTGTCTCTGCCAAATCTAATTCTGATGGGGGACCTTAATATTACTCTTAATGCTGATGAAATTTGGGGTCGCGCGGCTTGCTTGGATCTGCTCTCATCGATCCTGTCTGAAATGTTCAATGATATGCATTTGATGGATATTCGCCCTATGCCGATGTTGCCTACCTGGACTAATAAAAGGGTGGAAGAGGCCTTTATCAGCAAACGCCTGGACAGAGCTTTAGTTAAGGTAAATCTTGTGGACTCGTGGGGAATGCCACGGTCGGTTGTTATTACATCCGATATATCAGATCACATGGCTATCAAGTTGATGTGGAATGAGATGCAGAAAGAGAAGGGCAGAGCTTTCAATTTCAACCGTGTTTGGCTCGGAGATCAGGCTTATACTAATATGGTTAAATCAACGTGGGTAAACGTTGGGGCAGAGGATATCCCTGGTGGCTGGGACCGTTTTCTTTACAAGCTGCAGATCATTAAAAAGAAGACAAAATCCTGGGAGATAGACAAAAAAAGGTCTCTTAAAAAAGAACTATCAGAGATTTGCAGTCAGATGGAGCGCCTATACGAATCCTTCTCTCTGTCAAGCCTGGGGACACTCTCTATGGAAGTTATGGCTAGCCTCAGCAGCCGTAAGAGATAAATCCTGAGAATAGAAGAGGTTTCATGGAAACTGAAAAGTAGAATTGCCTGGTTAAAGGAGGGAAACCTCAACACACAGTTCTTTCACAAATCTGCCAACGATAGGCACAGCCGGAATTCCATTTGGAGGATTAATCGACAGGACAACAGCGTCGTGCTATCTACAACGGAGATTCAGTAGGAGGCCTTCTCCTATTTTTCATTTTTTTATAAAAAAGATCCTTCCATAGATGCCGCAAACCAAACATGGGTTTTAGAGCATGTGGATCGGTATTTTGAAGACGTGGACATAGCAGTGATGGATAAGGTCATAGACAGAGAGGAGGTTCTCGGGGTGCTTAAATCCATCCCTCATGATAAGTGCCCCAGTCCGGACGGGTGGCCGGCTGAATTCTTCATACACTTTTTTGATCTATTGGGCGGTGAACTCACTGATCTAGCGGAGGTTTTCAGATTAAAGGGACACATCCCTCCAAATCTCAATTCCACGTTCATCGCCCTCATTCAAAAAATCTCTGAACCCAAAAACTTCACAGATTTTAGGCCCATATCACTATGTAACCTGATCTATAAGGTTACATCTAAGATCATAGCAAATCGGATCAAGGGCTGTCTGTCCAGGAATATTTCGTCGGAGCAATATGGGTTTCTTGAAGGACGTTCAATACATGACGCCATAGTAATTGCACAGAAGGTTCTCCATTCAATGCACTCCGGGACAAAGGAGGCGCTGATGATGAAATTGGATCTTCATAAGGCATAAGACTCGGTGGACTGGTCCTTCATTCGATTAACCCTACTTAAGATCGGGCTTCCTATTAGGATTATACGGTGGATCATGTCCTGTATAACTTCTGTTCGATATGCAATAATCGTGAATGGCATGCCCACTAACTTTTTTTAAGCTGGCCGTGGTCTTCGACACAGATGTGCCCTATCGCCGCTGATCTTCATCCTGGTTATGGACGGATTCAGCAAGATTATCCACAAAGCAAAACAGCGGGGAATACTAAAGGGGTTTGGATTCTCACGTTCGGTATCCACTACTCATTCCCTTTTTGTTGATGATTTACTTATTTTTGGTTACCTCATTAGGAAGTATTGGTTCTATATTCACATCATCTTCTCACGTTTTGAATCTGCTACTGGTCTGAGCATTAACAAGAGCAAGTCTTTCCTCATTTATGATTTTGGTGAATTATTGGAGATTCAGTTTATAGCAGAGTTCCTTGGGGTGGAATATAGACAGGCTTCCGCGTGTTTCAAATATCTGGGATACACCATCAAGCCATGCGGCTACAGGAACAGAGATTGGTATTGGTTGGTGGATAACATCAGATCGCGCATAGAAAGATGGACGCACAGATGGCTCACTATGGGGGGGAGACTAATAATGATCCAAGCAGCACTGTCTCAGATGGTAGTTTTCTGGGGTCATCTCCTATATTTTCCTGAGGCCATTATAAATATGATCAATCAAATCATTTCTAAATTTCTGTGGGGTGGTGTAAAAATGGAGAAGAAATACCACCTATGCAGTCTCGAGATTCTGTGTCGTCCAAAGGACTTAAACGGGTGGGGCATTCTGAACGCCTGGGCGTTTAATATTGCGCTCCTCATGAAATCTTTTTGGAGGGCCATTTCCTGTGGTAATATTTGGACAGCGATCATATGAGCCAAATATATAGATGGTGACATATTATATAAGCTCAGCTGTCATGCCTTTCATCTTCCCCGTAATTTATCTGCTATATGGGCTAGTTTTAAGAGAATTTTGATGCAAATCGAACAGCGCCTAGTTTGGCTTTTCAGGGATGGGAGTCGCATCCCTGTTGGCTTTCGGAGTATGTTATATTTACAAAATTTCCAGGGTCCATCTCTACAACTGATTCACTCCCTTGCTCATAAAGGTATTCACTATCTCTCATAGGTCATTCAGGAATGGTATTTTGCGGCCCCAATTTTTAAAAACGCAGAGCAATTGGGCTTGCATGGTGTGGTTGCGGCTGAATGGGACTCTCTTCGGGACGTGCTCAGAGGAGCTGGTTTCTGCTACGCTCAAGGTGGAGATTTGATATGCTGGAACGGTCCTCTTTAGAACGCCACGATCATTGTCATAGATACTTATAGAGACATCATTTTCAGAGATGCGGGGGCGGTCCTTATGGAGTTCTATCCTTTCTGGAGGTGGAAGATCCCTACTAAAAGCACTATTTTTGGATGGCTCGTTTGGATGGGAAAAGTCCTCACTTGGGAGAACTTAAAGAAGAGAGGACACCAGGGCCCTGGCAGATGCGCAATATGCTGCTGTGCGGAGGAAAATATTACACACCTATTTTTCTTATGCCCTGTCATAAGACGACTGTGGAGTTTTTTTAGTGTCTTTCATTTGGACCCCCAATGGACTCCACAGGGTTTCCTATCGGTGGCAGTCGAATGGGGGAAGCTTAAAACAAATTATAATGTTCTCCCGTTCTATCTTATCTGGGAGGTTTGGGTGGCAAGGAACCGATTGATTTTTGAAGGCGTTCCTCTCAGACTAGATAAGATCTATACATCCATAAACACCACATGATATTTCCTTACCTGTAATCTTTTTCGACGGGGCTTCAGTGGGTAATTCTACAGGTTGCGGGGCTTGGATAAAACTGTCAACAAATGAGCGCATTCATATTTTTTGGAATGGAGGCCCTGGTACAAATAACAAAGCAGAGATTATGGCTCTATGGGGGGGGCTATGGGTGGCCTCATATCTATCCCTACAGAATGTTAATATATACGGGGACTCGAAGCTTGTTATAGGTTGGGTTACCAACAGTTTTGAACTTTTCTCTCCACATCTTCAAGGATGGCTAGATCATACACAAAGATTGCGGCGAAGGATGCAATGCCCGCGGATCAATCATATTTACAGGGAGAATAATACACGCGCGGATGGGTTGTCAAAGAGAGGACTTCAGGCAGACTTTGGGATTATGCAAGTTTCTCGATACAGAGATGGCAGGATGATACAGGAACTCAATATTCGCATATCCTGGATCTGATGGGACTTTTCAATTCATTCGGTTTTTTGTTTTTTGGTCTCTTTAGGTTTCTATATACATAGACATAGTGTTTTTCTGGCTACAATCAAGTACTGAAGAAGAGGATGCGCGCTCTGAAGTATTTGGGAGACCGATCCCAGCTGATCAAGCATTTCCTTATTCCCTCCTACAAGCGAGCCTGAGTACTTATACCATATGAACAAGGGGATTGGGTAATATACAAGTCTCTAGTTTTTCTCTTTTGTCGCCTCAACTATTTTGATCAAAGATCCGCCGGTCAGATATTTCTCAAGCGAGCCAGGAAATATATCAAGCGAGTCGGTTATTATAATCAAGCGAGCCTGAATTACACAAGCGAGCCTGTATATAATCACAAGCGAGATTGATGATAACATATGTCCGCCGGGTATCCGTTTTTCTCATATCTTCTTCATTCGGAATTCCATGTCTTTTGTTTTTTACTGTCCAAATAGAAATGATTTAACTACACACAGGTCTCGGTTAAGGCATAAGTAGGTCAGAAGAGGATCATTATTATACGTTGCTTTTGCCATATTTTCTTTTGTCTTCTTATAGGAATGTAATGCACCTGTTGCCTGGGGTTGATTTATTTCCCCCTGAAATGATGTGCCAGTCAGTTTTTTTCTGGTTATTCTCTTTCTGAATCAGCAGATCTCAGGCTGACTTCGCAAATGATGTTTTCCTCATTGAACTAGTTTCAATCGAGAATGTATTAAGCTCATGTACTGATATATTTAATATATGCAGCTTTTTTTTTCTTCTGAAAAAAAAAAGTATAAGCTTTTGATGGAGTATTTTGCGTAGCTATTAAAAACAAGTTTTTAATATAAACCATTTTTTAAAACTATATTATAATAATTTAATGTTCAATATTATAATAATTCCGAGTTTCATAGATAAGAGTTTAACATTTTTTTTTATTAATTCATATAGATGAAAAATTATAGTTTTGGTTCTTATTGATTCTAGTTTGCAAAATATGAATTAATTATACATCATCTATTTTTGATGCAAAATTATTATACTACTAAAAATATTTTATTATAATTAATTAAATTTTATATTCATAACCAACAAAGAGCGCACATACACAAAATTAATGTTTAACTAAGTGATAAAGGAAACACAGTCACATTGTTCTCGTTTATCTGTGGTAAAATAAAATATCTCTGGCGTTTAAGTTTAAATTTTCTTTCCCTTCTGTATACTTAATCCGATTCATAGAAACAACGGACAACGGTCAAATTTAAATAGACTTATTGTGTACCCCGTTAAAATTCGATTTAAACTTTTTAAATATTTCAAATTCAAATTTATATACGCATTAAATTTAAAATCTCTTCAACTACTAAATTTGTATTTAATAAATATATTTAATAATTTGAATTTGTTTTATACATCCATTTTACTTTAGAATAACTCTATATTTAACGATTTAGTTACAGAAAAATTCTTAGAAGATACCTTACTTATAAAATATAACAATATAAGCTTTAATGTGTGGGGATTTTTAATATAAGTTTTAAAGTGTGGGGATTTTTAGTTGGAACGACATTATTTTTAATTTATTAAAGAGGAGAATTATTTTATTTTTTAAACTTATATTATAAAAACAATTTGGAAAGTAGCTTAATTGGTCATCTTTGTGAAAACAAAATATTATATTATATTTAAATTTTCTAATTTATTAAATTAGAATTGTAAAATTCGAAATCAATCTCATATCTTGCAAATTCTCAACCAACCCAGTTATACTAAAACATAAGTTATACTAAATTTCTCTATAAGTTATTATTAAATTAAATAAAAAACATAGCATTTACTTCTTAATCATTTTGTTAAATTATTTAAATCAATTAACAATTAATTATAATTTATTTTATCAATTCATAAATAAGAAAGAATTATAATTGTTGTTTTTAAGACCTATTATATTTTCTTATTCCATCTTGCTATATTGCTATTACTTAATGTTACTTCATCTTGCTGCTATTTTTTTTTGGGTTAAATAATAGTATAATAGATCTTAGTTTTCCTTAAAAATTATTTATTATAATTACAAAAAATTTTAAATTTAAAATATTTTATTATAATTAAAATATTTTAATAAATAATAAAAATTCAAAATTAAAAAATTATCATTTGGATCATAAATAAAAATATTGGAAAATAAAAAAAACATCGTCTCAATTTCATAATATTTTATGTAAAATAGTAAGAAAATGAGAACACTAAAATCTTACAAATTAAAAAATACACCATACATAAAAGATATGTTGATTCCTTAAAGGATATGAATGTATGTTGATATATACAAAAGATAGAAATGATCATAAAATGTCATACTTTATAAATATTTAATCTTAAGTTGGATAGGAATATTTGTAATTTAAAAAATTATTTAAAAATATTAAATTAAATTAAATAAATACCTTAAATAAATAAGAAAAAAAAAATTGATGCAATGCATAATCAACCAATTACAACTACGATTAAAACACATCCAAATGTTAATGCATAATCAACCAATTACAAGTACGATTAAAAGACATCCAAATGATAAGGGTATTGCGGTCTCCTGTCCTCTCCCTAACGGTAAAATCCAGGATTCGAAAAGTTTAAATTAAATTTTCCTTTCTTCCCTAAATTTAATCCAACATATATAAAAACAACATCAAATTTAAATCTGGTTTGGCATACTCTGCAAAATAAAATTTAAATTTGAATGTGTGATATTTAAATTTACTTTATACTTTAAATTTAATTAAATATAGTATATTTTTACACACAATTAACACGTCAAATTTGATTTCAAATATTAATTTGAACGGTAAATTTAATTTAATTTAATATACTGGACCGATCAAATTTAAACTTGCTTGACCGGTTGCTGTTAAATTTAAATGTTTAATTCGCACATTAACTTTTCTTGCAGAGTAGATAATAAAAATTCAAATTCAGTTATGTTTAATCCTTCCATGAATTTGATCAAAATAAAGATAAAAATAATTAATCATAAATATAAATTATGTATAAATATGAATGTTTATACACTTTGGAATAAGACAAAATTCGAATCGGTTGTGTTGAGTTTATGTTAAGCATTAAATTCATTTTAATATACACAATTTGTAATATTCTATTTTTTTTTAAATATAAATATAAATATCATTAATTAATATGAATATTTATATACTTTGAATTCCATTCCATTTTCATTAGTTGAATATCACAATTTAATGTTGAATTTATATTACGCATTATATTTAATTTCATTTATATTCAAATTGAATGATAGTTTCACCTTTTAAATTTAAATTTGTCTAATTTATTAAATTTGCCAAGAATACAATGCTAACTTGATAATTTCACTTGTTAAATTTGAATTTAGTTAAATGCTAACTTGATGGTTTCACTTGTTAAATTTGAATTTAGTTAAATCATTAAATTTTCCACTAACACAATGCTAAATTTAAGTTAGTTTCATGTTTAGCCCTTTCACGAATTTGATTTTCCTTTCATAATTTGTTTCAAAAGGCATCTTCCAATGATATATAAACTCATCGTTTTATTTTTAATAAAAAAATCATGATATTAGTGTTTCATATGTTTAAAACTATGAATTGTGTGTATAGTATACTTTTGGCATTATTGTAAAGATTTTTCTTATTTTAGATCATTAAAAATTCTAGATATTTTAGATAACCATATATATATTTTACACTTTAGGTATAAATGATATTTTTTTCAATCATAGTATTATTAATATGAATAATATTTTTTTAAACCGTAGTATTATTATTTGTATTATTATTTTTTTAAACAATTTTTTATTAAGATTGAAATCGTTATTTAAAAATATATTCTATTCTACTTCGGATAAAATTGATTTAAGGAAAATAGTTCAAAAAATAAGTGAGAAGAAAAATGAAGTGTAATTACAAATCAAAAAAATATTTTCAAGGAAAGAGATCAAAATAATAATAATATGATCTTTGGATAGTGCATGTTCAAAAAAAATTTGAAGTGAGGTTCCTTTCCAAAATGCAAAACTACTCTTTTAGGTTGGATCTCCAATAAAATTTGTTTTTTTTTTTCTACTTGAAATGTGGAAGTATGAATATTTCGAGATATCTAGTTGGAAGGTTCATCTCTTGAGGATTGGCAGGATGATGGGAGTACCTCACCCATCATGTACATGGTAAAAAGGATTAGTCAGTCTCACTTCGATTTCATCCAGCCTATCATTAGACCTTCGTTGACTGGGACGAATTAAAGTGAGGCATTCCATAGTTTTTCCCTATAAAAGTTACAAATCATTTATGTAAGAAACTTGCTCATTTCTATCATCATACGTTTGCTATTAGATAATGTCCAAACTAAAATCTACATATCACAATGGATCTGCAATAGAGTCCAGCAATGTGAGTTGCACCATATTTCCTACCAACAAAGCATGGTTCTAAGCAACCTCGTCCTCAAGAATTGCATCCTCCACTACATGCTCCTCCTCCAGCTCGGTCGGGTCCCTAAGTTGGTCGCAGTGGCCAAATCCTCTCCTATCACTCCCTCTATGATGCATCATAAAAACAAGTCAGAGCCGAGTTCACAACGATTGTCCCATCTCTTCCAGTAAGTCGTCCCAGGGCAGGGATCACCCTCACCCCACTACACACAATATGCAGATAGGTTTGACCGACCACCTCTTGGACTTGACACCCTACTATCAAAGAGGAAGTCCTCCACTGAACACACCATGATTAGAAATAACCATGCACTCCAACCTTGATGCTTCAGCATAATACCTACGTCACAAAGGAAGATGGTTGAGGATGGCCTGAAAATCTGGAGTTTCTAATCGGATAGTGCTCCTTATAGCTTCTTCTTTCGCTTTATTGCCCAGACCTCTACAGTTCCAGGAGACGATTTTCATTACTTACTTCTATGGGAGTGTTGGGCTCCCTTGGAGCCGCTCTGGTTTCTTGTCTTCTTTGCCAATTTTTCCAACATTTTCTCAAGTGTTGGCTGAGTACCTTGGAGTTTATCTTTGTATGTTTTCTGCTCCCTTTTTTCTCGATCAGACATTCGACTGTTGTTGATCTTCTGGATGAAGTTTGTGAATCCCCTATTTCGCCTTCCTCCTCAGATTCCTCTGAAACTTGTACTGTGCCTTCCATTACTGTAATTTTCCCCTTGGATCCATTTGGTGTATGGCTACCATGCTTAGGGTCAGGGTTAATGTCTTTGCCTACTGAGTCATTCTGAGTTTCAACATTTGGTGTATGGTCACCATGCTTAGGGTCTGGGGTAATGTCTTTGCCTAATGAGTCATTCTGAGTTTCATCATCCTGCAACGTTATAGAGTTTAAACTGAGAGGTTCGAATTTATTACCTTGTTCTTTAGGAGCCTGAGTTTGCTGACCTGCAGATGAAGGTCCTTTGTATGCATGAGCTCCAGCATTTTTTTTGTCATCTTTGCCCTTTTCACCTGATTCCAGCCCTTGTCTTTTCCTTTGGTGGCTTCAACATTACTCGGGCATCCTCTAGCAAAGTGTCCATAGACGTGACATTTCCGACACTTGAACGGGAGTTGCTCATAGTCTAGCTTTCGAATGTGAGACCAATTTCCAACCTTGAGTTTAATGGCCTCCGGCAGACCCACTTCCAGATCGATTTCGAAGCAAATACGAGCATAGTCATAATGGTCTCTGTTGTTAGCGCGGTCTATGAACTTTCCCAGAGTGTTTCCGATATGCTTTAGCGAATCCCAGTTCCAACAGTGCATAGGCAAGTTCGGAAGTCTGACCCAAACAGGAACAGCGGTTGGAACATCTACCGCAGGATCAAAATCAGGGGTCCATTTATTGAGATAGAGCCCTTGCGGCCCCATGAAATAAGGGCCATTCATGAAAATGAGCTCATTGTCCTCCTTGTCAACAAAATTCAAAAAGGAAATACCCTCTTCCCAGGAAGTAAGAGGACACCCTGTGCATGATGAGGGAAGCCCAATTCTTAGCAACCCAGAGTTCAGTGGATTTGGGCAAGGGCCATAGGCGAGTGAACTGGCCTACAAGAGCTCGATCAGCGAGAGAGAGGGCCACCTGAATAGGACCCTCGCCAGGCAGTGATATCTCAGGTATGTCATCCAACTTTTTAACAAATTTCGCTTCTTCTGAAGTTCTCTTCTTAGGAAGCGAGGCCAGAAGGAGGCTGAAGGAATCTGCATCTGAGTTCGGAGGAGGAGGCAGAGGAGAGTGAGTGTCCAGGTTCTCCATGCGGAAGGCCTCAGAACAACCTCAAAAGCAGGCAGAGAGAGGCACGGAGGGAGGCATAGAGAGCGCAGCAAAGCACGAAGCACCCTGGAAACAGAGCTTCCGATAGGATCCAGATCAGGGACAGGCGCGATATTACTTAATGTTACTCCATCTTGTTCTTACTTATTTTTTTGGTAAAATAACATTATAATAAATTTTAGTTTTTTTTGAAAAATATTTATTATATCTATTTAATTTTTAAAATTAAAAATATTTTATTATAATTAAAACATTTTTATAAATAATAAAAATTAAAAATTAAAAAAATTATCATTTGGAAAAATAAATAAACATATTGAAAAAAAAAAACTTCTTCTCAATTTCATAATCCTTTATGTAAAATAGTACGAAAATGAGGACACTAAAATCTTACAAATTAATCATAAATATAAATTATGTATAAATATGAATATTTATACACTTTGGAATAAGACAAAATTCGAATCGGTTGTGTTGAGTTTATGTTAAGCATTAAATTCATTTTAATATACACAATTGGTAATATTCAATTTTTTTATTAAATATAAATATAAATATCATTAATTAATATGAATATTTATATACTTTGAATTCCATTCAATTTTCATTAGTTGAATATCACAATTTAATGTTGAATTTATATTACGCATTATATTTAATTTCATTTATATTCAAATTGAATGATAGTTTCACCTTTTAAATTTAAATTTGTTTAATTTATTAAATTTGCCAAGAATACAATGCTAACTTGATAGTTTCACTTGTTAAATTTGAATTTAGTTAAATCATTAAATTTGCCACTAACACAATGCTAAATTTTAGTTTCATGTTTATCCCTTTCACGAATTTGATTTTCCTTTCATAATTTGTTTCAAAAGGCATCTTCCAATGATATATAAACTCATCATTTTATTTTTAATAAAAAAATCATGATATAAGTGTTTTATATGTTTAAAATGAATGGTGTGTATAGTATACTTTTGGCATTATTGTAAAGAATTTTCCTATTTTAGATCATTAAAAATTCTAGATATTTTAGATAACCATATATATTTTTTACACTTTAGGTATAAATGATATTTTTTTCAATCATAGTATTATTAATATGAATAATATTTTATTAAACCATAGTATTATTATTTTTTTAAACAATTTTTTATTAAGATTGAAATCATTATTTAAAAATATATTCTATTCTACTTCTGATAAAATTGATTTAAGGAAAATAGTTCAAAAAATAAGTGAGAAGAAAAATGAAGTGTAATTACAAATCAAAAAAATATTTTCAAGGAAAGAGATCAAAATAATAATAATATGATCTTTGGATAGTGCATGTTCACAAAATTTTTGAAGTGAGGTTCCTTTCCAAAATGCAAAACTACTCTTTTAGGTTGGATCTCCAATAAAATTTGTTTCTTTTTCTACTTGAAATGTGGAAGTATGAATATTTCGAGATATCTAGTTGGAAGGTTCATCTCTTGAGGATTGGCAGGATGATGGGAGGACCTCACCCATCATGTACATGGTAAAAAGGATTAGTCAGTCTCACTTAAATTTCATCCAGCCTATCATTAGACCTTCGTTGACTGGGACGAATTAAAGTGAGGCATTCCATAGTTTTTCCCTATAAAAGTTACAAATCATTTATGTAAGAAACTTGCTCATTTCTATCATCATACGTGTGCTATTAGATAATGTCCAAACTAAAATCTACATATCACAATGGATCTACAATAGAGTCTAGCAATGTGAGTTGCACCATATTTCCTACCAACAAAGCATGGTTCTAAGCAACCTCGTCCTCAAGAATTGCATCCTCCACTACATGATCCTCCTCCAGCTCGGTCAGGTCCGTAGGTTGGTCGCAGTGGCCAACTCCTCTCCTATCACTCCCTCTATGATGCATCATAACGACAAGCTGTGTCGAGTTCACAACGATTGTCCCATCTTGCCCAGTAGGTCGTCCCAGGGAAGGGACCACCCTCACCCCACTACACACAATATGCAGATAAGTTTCACTGACCACCTCTTGGAATTGACACCCTACTATCAAAGAGGAAGTCCTCCACTGAACACACCACGATTAGAAATAACCATGCACTCCAACCTTGATGCTTCATCATAATACCTATGTCACAAGGGAAGATGGTTGAGGATGGCCTGAAAATCAACCTATCTAGAAATTACAAATGTGAAAGAAAGAGTGAAATGATACCACAAACCAAAATGCTATCACTCAAACTCCAAATCCCTCTTGAGCATAACATAATTATCTATAAGAAAAGTTTAGTGACAACACATGCTTGGGTGTTGTGACAATCCTTCTCCCCTGGATCCCACACAATTCGAAATTTTACCAAGATTAGGGACATAAGAGCCCCATTTCGCCCCTCACGAGTTCCTCCAGACCTAATTTTGCCTAGAACAACGTGCATGCAGAGGTGAAGGGACTTTGAAAACTTAGTTATCTTCAAGCCTATAAACCTCAATCCCATACCCAACATCCAAATGTAGCTTATAACTAATAAATCACGGTTTCCATAACACTCGACCACCTTCTCGACGCCTTAGCTCACTCCGCAGAATTTGAGATGGTCTTCTCGCATGCCAACTACATGGGTCATGTCACTTAAGTGGAGTCTCATGCACCTTGGTCTCATACTTCAATACCAATGGTCACACACGTGGTTGTCCTAATACACACCTTAATCGAGAATATCAATTATATATTTTAGAGGAAATAATTTTTTTAATATAATTGTCTATATAATAATTTCAATTAATATATTTATAATGTGAAAATTATGGGTAATATCATTTTATCTACCAATCTAAAAGAAAAAACTTAAACTATCTAAATTGTCCACTTAAATAATTATTAAAATTTTTATATCAAAATTATTATTATCTAAAAATTTTATTTTTTAGTTAAATTTAAATATAAATAATAATAATAATAACAATAAATTTAAAAAATTATAAATTTTATTTCAGAAATATTAAAAAGCATCAAATTCGTCATAGAGTAGCATACATACACCCCCAAATCCTAGCAATAGAAACCTTACAAAGGATGAATAATGAAACAAGCGAATAGAAACACATAAAAGAGGAGCCACTTTTTTCTTACGAGGCATTCGTCCACGTGATCAGATTGTGGGTTCAGATATGACCGTTAGACTTGTGACCTGCGATGTGTTTATATGAGTATCGTGTTGGTAAATTTGCTATTTTAGTTATATGAGTATCGCTTTCGTAAAATATTATTTTGGAGATGCGTAAATTAAATATTTATAACTTAATTTTTATGGTAAAGAATTTTGTTATATATTTAATTTATATTTTATTTTTTTTAATTAATATTAATAATAATATTTTTATATTTGTTATAGACTACATGAATTTTAAGTTGATTTGTTTTTAGTATGTTAATTTTCTTATTATTAGAGCAATAATTTCTATGAGATTTAATCACGGATTTTTTTCTTGCTAAAAATCTCTATCCTCAACAAGATGTGCTAATAACACTTGGCTTTTTATAATAATAATTTAAAATTAAATTAAAATTAATTTTTTTTATATTTTTTTTTAATATTAAATTTTTTTTTTTGAATAAAATAAAGATGTTAATGTTGATATGAATCAATTTTACTAATAATCAGACTAAATTATTTTTAAATATTTTTAATGTGAGATGTATGATTTATTATATTGATATTTATGAATAATTAGATTTATATGATATGACCACACTAATTTTAAATTAATAAATTCAAATAATTATTTATTGAGAAACTATCTTAAATAGAAGATAGAATTTTCATGAATGTTGAGGTAATAAAAGTATTTATACAACATAAAACAACAAACCACTTGGGAATGGAAGCTTTGGAAATGTTCAAAAATTAATCTACTCTTCTCTTCTATGGTGCTTTTGGCATATATATATATATATATATATATATATATATATATATATATATATATATATATATTATAAAAACAGTGAGCAAAGAAAGAAAATAAAATTTCTCATTCATTGATACGAAAGGCCAATAGGAATAATGAAAAATTCCAAGCATATGCCACTTTTCATTTTCATGTGAAAAAAGGTAATCCTCCATGTATAGAAACAAAAAAAACACACAAATTCCAACAAAGAAGATATATGTCAACAAACACACACACACAAACTCCATAAGGTATTACGGAAAAAAGGGTTTCATGGAACGCTAAGAAAAAGAGGAGACCACAAAGAAAAAAAAAATTTCAACCAAATAAAAAAAAAGGATATATGTCAAACAACAAAGAATATATATGTCAAACCCTAAACCCTAATATCAATCAAAGAAGATATGTGTCAAAAAACACAGAGGCGAAAGCTCCCTAATATGTTACGTAAATGATGGTTTCATGGAACATTAAGCAAACAGAAGAGTGCAAAGAAAAGAAAGGCTAATATTCAATCAAATAACCGCAATGACGGTGGAAAATTTCAACTAGACCTTGACTACCATGATGATCTCGAAATAGTAATGGATCTAGAGAACATTATTCTCGCAAGGGAAATTTGATGGCTAATTGTTGAAGTTAGATATCTGAAGGACTATCTTTCCTTTGGGATCATTGCGGAAGGTGGAGATCCACGATTATGTCTTATTGATTTCTACTGTACCCATACCGTGCAATGGCGATCTATGCCCCAAATTCACAAGGAGTTTCTTCACATTCCCTTGAACCCTTTTCCACTCATGCAGTATGGTAAGAGGACCGATCTGGATTTGGAGTTATGGAGCGCAAGGGAATATTTGAAAATTTGAATTTGGAGGCCCTATAAGCCTTTCCTTTCTATGGTTAGCCACTCTTGTGGTATCTTCTAGGTGTCTATATTGTGTTGCTTTTGGTTGTATGTCATTCCCTCTCTTTTTATTGTGAAGACCTAGTCATTTATTGGTTTTGCCTATTTTGTGAAGTTATAATTGTGGTTGTAGCATGAGGACCTCTTCCTAGAGTTCTTGGTTGTTCTGACCATTGAGAATAGTCAACATCTGCTTGTTTTCTTGTGTTCACCTTATGCATCGATTTGCTTTGGTTTTTGGCTCTTTGACTTCTTTGGTTTTCTTGAATTCTTGGGAATAGCCTTTTAACGAATCTTGAAGTAAAATTTTCTTGGCTTTTTGAGTTTTTGTTCCTTCAAAGTGTGTGCTATAGTTTTGAATCAGTTTCTTGGGTATTTTTCTTCTTATTGCTTGTTTGAGGCCCACTAGGAAAGTAGCATAGTTGGCTTATGCATGTTGAGGCCTTGTTGTGGCTCATTTTCTTGATTCTTTTTCTTCAGTAGTTTTGTGCTCTTCCTTTGGTT
Organism: Pinus albicaulis; assembly: GCA_034641835.2. Classification (NCBI taxonomy): domain Eukaryota; kingdom Viridiplantae; phylum Streptophyta; class Pinopsida; order Pinales; family Pinaceae; genus Pinus; species Pinus albicaulis. Next base: position 77,214,733 of record CM076579.1, on the reverse strand, counting down.
TATCTTTTTGTTTTCCTCAAAATTCGAAAGCCAAAAAACATTTCTTGTTTTCTGTTACTTTTGCTTTGGTGTCTTTTTTTAATGGTTTCATACATTTTGATGCAGTTGGTTAGTTTATTATTTTAGGTTCATTTTCTTGGTTTTGAAAGGAGTTTTTTTTTTCTCGATTTCTCTCTCTTTTATATCAAGTGAATTTTGGCATTTTGTATGCAAAGGCATTCTTTTTGGGACTTTCCTTTCTTATCTGTCAAAATTTATTGAACCAATTCTCCCTAGAAACTGATTTTGCTTCCTTAGTGAGTAATCTTAGAATTTTCATATCATTGGTAGTTTGTCATTAGTTGCACTGAAGAATTTTAGTATTTTTGATAGTTTTATGAAGTGTGTGAAGAGTGAATAACTAAAAAGAAAAAAAAGTTTATTAAGTTTCGTAGAAACCATTTAGAAATCTATTTTCATCGAAAGAAAAATATTGCATTTTCATGTAGTAGGTTTTCATTAATTTCTTTTGCATCAATAAACACCATCAGTTTCACTTCCATATGATTTTGGCTTAAGTAATAGCCAATTAAAATCAAAAGCTATAATTAAAATGAAGTAGAAGTTCTTTTTAATGTCATTAATCATACACCAACTAGCTAGGTCATAGGGCCTTGGAATCGGTGAGTGGAGAGTTAACTCTCAAAGGCTGCTCAAAATTGTCAAACATAGAAAGTTCATTAAATGAGCGAAATCCAATACCATTAAGTGGACTAGGAAATCCCTCCTCGAGAGAGTCAAGAGCAAGGGATTGTGAAGGCAGATAAGAGAGATACCCCCTCTCCTATTTACTGGATCTTGACCTCAGACCATTCTTCCCAACTGCCGACATGGGTTTGTGTCCTTATTTTCCTCTCTTAGGGACCACACAGGTGACTACGGGGGCAAATACCCATGGTACCAAAGGTAGGCGTTGCATCACTTTCATCAGAAATTCTAAAGGGTGCCCTTACAAAGCTCGAGGACTTGCATAGGCAAAGGTTGTTGTGAGGAGGTTAGTGTAACTATTTTTTTTACCCTCTCTAGTAGGCCTCGGGCGTAATTACCCCAGAATATTTTCAGAAGGTCCTCTTATTTTCTTTCTTGTATTTTGGTGTCAAGTCCTAATCACCCGGAGCGGAAATACTTGAAGGCCGCTTGATTGACTGTATCTTAGGAACTTTTTAGAGTGTGCTCTTTACTCCTAGATTTATTAGCTTCATATATATTTTTTTGAGTCTAATTAATCTCATAAAGTGGCTGACTGATCGCCTTGTTGATCAAGGAGGCTTCGTGGGATTTCTCCTGTGAGTGTCGAGCCTTCTTCAAGAAGGCGTAGGAGTAATTCAATAGGTGAATTTATCCTATGGTTTCGAACGCAACGAAGAGTGATCCTCTGTCTGGGCTTTTTGTTTCTGTGGGCGGTCCTAGTACTGGTGCTACTGTAGAGAGGAGTAACCCACTCATGTCTAGAGTCTTTTTTCCAGCAGAAGAAGTTGAAGTTGAAGAAGCTCCTCAGCCTTCTGAGACTCCTTCATCTTCTCTTCTTGCTAGTTTTCCTGACTTCCTTTTGTATATTGGGCATGAGTATGGCACGACTGGGAACACAGCTTTGGCTCATACTCCTCTTTCAGTTGAAGAAGGAGGTACTATTTCTAGTTAGACAATCACTTCTATTGTTGCTATGTTTGGCTCTGCTTCTATTCCATCTTCGAGTGAAAACACCCAAGCATATGCTTCTCAATGTGGCCCCTTTTCTTTTGGAATGCTTCTACCATGATTCCTTTTATCTCCTTTACTGTTGCTTCAGCTGTATCCGTGGCCATACCTTCTATGGCTAGTGGGTTGACTTCTTTCAATGGGTTCCCCTTTGGAATTGGGCATGTTCCCCATTTGATACCTTCCTTAGGATGTTTACCTTTCACCTCCCAAAATCAAGGATTCAATCCTTTTAGTGGAGGTCAAAGTTGTAACTATTTTTCAGCATGGAACCTTGATTTGATAGCATTAGGAGTTGGGAGTCAATTTTTCTCTGGTCAGTAAGGGAATGTTCCTTTCCCTTGAGTGGGTGATTCTCAGAGTTTTTTTTTTTTTTTTCGTTTGAAAATGCTTGGAACCCTTACCAAGGGGTTTCTTCTTCATTTAATACTTCGATTGGAGGGAATGTCCCTATTTATAGTAACCCTATGTTGGGAGGGGGTCTTTCTTCGAATGCTGGGTCAAAAGGCTTCTCTTGTAGCTCAACATTTTCTACAAACAATTTATGGAAACCTGGTGCCTCAACAAATCCAGGGTATTCTTTTCAGAATGTTAGTAATCCTTTCCATGGGGGATGGAATTCTCAAGCTCCTCCGTGCTTACCATTCCTCGAAAGGTTAAACTTATTAGATATGTCAAAATTAAGAAACGATCATATTTGGTATAGTCCGGGTTGGTCTCCGGTCCCCACTAAACTACTCTCAGACATTCCAAAGTTTGAAGGGAAGAGTGGTGAGGATCTGCTGGAGCATGTCATCAATTTCCACTTATGGTGTTCATCGAAATCCCTTATCCATGATTCAATTAGGTTGAGGTTATTTCAACGAACCGTAACTGGGAATGTAGAGAAATGGTACATTGAGCTGACAGGGGGGAGTTTTGCTACTTTTGGTGAGTTGTATACTATGTTCTTAAATAATTTTTAGTTGTATGTCTGTTATGATGTCAGGACTAATCTCTTGGCGAATATTCACAAGGACAAAGCAACTCACTTTTTTTATCACATTTAGGAATGGAGGAGAAGGAAGAGGCTAATCAAAGCCAATATTCTGAATGATTTCCTTCTTAAACGGTTTCTGAAATCTCTACAGCCAGAAATATTAAAGGATGTATCCCTTTCAAGGCTATTTTCTGAAGAGCAGGCTATTTTTAGGGCCCAAGAGCTAGAGCTAATCTATTATCAATGTGACATCCTTAATAAAATCTTGTTGGATGCTCCTCACTCCAATCTATATTTAGCCAAAACCAAACTTGGTGCTCATGGTGACGGACTTATCAGTACGATCGATAGTGGTATGAATAACCTACTAAATCAATTGCAACAGTTTTCCATACAATCTGCTCCTTCTAGTCAGGCTATATCTTCAGTGTCAACACGTTCTCAGGCCTTGGATATTAATTCATTTCAAACTTCTAACCCCAGAGGAAATCAAAAATCCGACAGGAAGAAGAAGGGATGAAATAATAAGAAGAAAGAAAAGGATGAGAATGTGAATGTGAACATATCCAATGATCATGTTTGAGAGGGTAAGAGTTTCCATGCAAGTCGTGCACTAGAGACCATCTTACTCACCTCTACCCAAAAATTTAGGGAGCTCAGCGCTTGTTAGTTCAACAGGGTTATTCTAGCTCCCAGGCATGTATTGACAAACCATTTTCCCCAAGGGCAACAATTTCTTGCTGGCACGAATGAAAATACTGGAGCTCCCTCTGCAAGTAACCAGGAAGGGGCAAATCCATCAAACATATACATGATGAGTGCTCACGCATATATTGCTATGAGATCTCGTGATTATGGCGAAGCTGAGCCTTACAAAGCTAAAGGTGCTTCTAATAATGCTGAGCCACTCCATGTAGAGAGGCCTGCAGTTGAGCCTATAACTCAGATGATGAAAGGGTATACAAAGCGTATGGATATCAATGCTAATGCCAAGGCTACACATATATACTCCAGTCGTGTCCTGCACAAAGGAGTGTATTGATCACTACCATTGCGGCTATTGATCCAAAGAATTCTCTCATGATCACATTTTACATGTCGACTTTCAAAAAGAGACTTCCTCATCATATGGATTTCCAGATTAAGTCTACATATCAAAAGTTTAATATATTTCAAAATTTTATTGATGAGGGTGCTTCCACGTGTGTGATGTCTCTCACATGTTGGAAGGCTGTTGGATCTCCTTAAGTTGTCCCTTCTGCTACTCTTCTGACTAGGTTTGATGGTCATTCTCATAGGTCACATGGCATTGTTCCGAATTTACCCATTTGTGTTGTGGGTAAAACTGTCAATATTGAGATAGTTGATGCAAATCTAGACTACGACCTTCTGTTGGGGTGAAAGTGGATTTATGAGATGGATTCCATTGGTTCCTTGTTATGTCGCATTTTATGTTTCCCTCACAAAGGGAGGATTGTCATTGTTGACCAAATGGGATATTCTCTTGTAGGTACAAATACATCTACTAACTTGATTGTTCCCTTGGTGAATGATGTCAAGAAACCTGTTGAGAATTCGGGGGTTGGAATGTATACATCATTGATGGGTAATTTTGATTTTATACCTCCTTCGGTTCATATCAATTCTATTTCATCCTCCAGGGTTCCTGCTCGAAGAGATTTCTTTTGAACTCATTATTTTTTAGACTCTTCGACCTTTCCTTCTCCTACCTCGACATTAGAGGAATGCCAAGTGGGTGGAATGGCATTTCCTATGGATGCAACATAGATTTCTTATCAATCTACTATTGAATCTGTAGACTCCATGCCAGTTTCTCTTTCACCGAATTAATTTGATGGATATGTGGCTTCGACTTGGACTCTTAGCTCATCTTCTGCTCAGCAATGCCTTGATACCACTTTTCCATCAGAAGAGGTCATCCTTGAAGCAACGACTGGTGTAGAAATACCCTGGGATGATTTTCATCATTAGTCCTATTTTTTATCATACTTGCAAGAAGTTGAAACAATTTTGTCCAGCATTCAGTCTTCTGGTCCTGTTCACCTAGTCTTGAACCCCTTAGCACCATCACAGGTATTTGCTGAAGGGAAAATGACTGTCATTTCTGCTACTACCCCAGTGAACATCTCTAGAGATCCCAACATTATCGAGAATGTCTTCATTGGAGTTGAATGTTCCTCTGAAGAGATTCATACTTACAATGATCTCTTTTGAAAACTTCGAGATGTGTTTGCTTGGTCTTATGAGGAAATGCTTGGTATAGATCAATCTATTTTTCAGCATGAGATGAAGACATACAAAAATGATAAGCCTATTCAGCAGAAGCTTCATCCGGTCAACCCTAGGAAGGTTATAGCTATCAAAGCCAAGGTTCAGAAGCTGCTAAAGGTGGGTTTCATATACCTCTTTCCATTAACTGAGTGTGTTTCGAATCCAGTTCCCGTGGACAAGAAACAAGGAACGATCTGGGTTTTCATTGATTTCAGTGATTTAAATAAAGCATGCCCAAAAAATAATTATCCCACACCATTTCTAGATCAGATTATTGATGAATGTGCGGGGAATGAAGTTTTCTTCTTCATGGATGGTTTCTTGGGATATAATCAAATCACTATTCGTCCTGAAGATCAGCATAAGACTACTTTTATTTTCCTGTCGGGTACCTTTTCATACAAAAATATGCCTTTCCGCCTTAAAAAATTTGGAGCTACCTTTTAGCGGGCTATTTCCTACACTGTCCATGACATCAAAAATATTATCGAGGCATATTTTGATATTTTAGCTGCTCGTTCTCGCAAGAGGAGGAATCATCCTTCGCCTTTGTCAATTTTTTGAATGATGTCGGTATTATAAAATTTGGTTGAACCCTAATAAGTGTGTTTTCGTTGTTACATCCATTCAGTTGTTGGGATTCATCATGTCTACTGAAGGGATTTGGCTAGATCTCTTCAAGGTTGAGGCAACAATTCAGTTGCCTCCCCCTTCATTGATCCGTCAAATTAAAAGTATACAAGGCAAAGCTAATTTTTTATGGAGATTTATCGTGAATTATGCCGAGATTACAAAGGAATTTATGAGGTTGTTAAATAAAGGAGTCCCATTTGTTTGGGATGAATTTTCTCATTGCCCATTCGATGCTTTGAAAAGAGCACTGATGTCTGCTGCATTGTTGATTCCATCTGATTATAGCAGGGATTTCCTCTTGTATCTTGCTGCAGCAGAATCGACCATATGCATGGTTTTGGTTCAGAAAGATGATGCTCTTTGCGAGCATGTTGTATACTAACTTAGTCGAATTTTGGTGGGTCCTAAAATTTAGTATTCTCTAATTTAAAAACTAGCTTTGGCAGTTGTCCATGCTATCGAGTGGCTCTGACATTATATCCTCCTCCGCAAAACTTATGTTTTGGCGACAGTTAATCCATTTCAAATTTTTATCAGTAGGCGAGTAATTACGGGGAAATACAGTCAATGGAATGTCATTTTTTAAGAATTTCATCTAGAATTCATTTCTGCCAAATCCAAAAAGTCATTGGTATTTGCAAAGTTGACTTCTAAGTTGCCCTATGGAGAAGAGATTGTTTTTGAAGAATCATTTCCTAATGAACATCTGTTTCTCATTTCCTCACGGGATCCTTGGTATGGACATCTCATAGTTTATCTCCAGAATACGAATTTTCCCTTAGCTTTTTCTAAAGATGAGCGTTGAATGTTTCGTCACTTAGCTAAAATTCATTTAATTATCAGTGACACTCTATATCATCGCGGAGCTGATTCGATCCTTAGACGCTTCTTAAATCTCAAAGAAGTTGAGGTTGTTCTCAATGATGGCCACAATGGAGCTTGTGGCAGTCATTTATATGGGTTTGTAACACCCCAAAAAATCTTGTGTGCGGGATAATTTTGGCCCTCGATTTTCAAATATTGTGTTGAGGTGGTCAAAAAGTGTCATCCCTGTAAAGTTTATACCTGGAAGATACACGCTCATCCAGCTCCTCTCTTTCCTGTTATTACTATTGGTTATTACTATTAGTGGAGTATTGATTATACTACATGTAATCAGCCTTCGGCTAAGGGTCATAAGTATATTATTGTAGCTATACACTACTTTACAAAGTGCATTGAGACTATGTCTAATTTTGGAAATGATGGTAACACAACAACCCTGTTCTTATTTAACGAAGTCATTTCTTGCTTTGGCATCCCCAAATAGATTGTCAATGACCATGGCAGTAATTTTTAGAATATTATGATGGATAAATTGGCTCTCAAATTGGGTTTTTGGTAGGAGCATTCGTCTCCTTATTATCCTGAAGCAAATGGGCAAGTTGAAGCCATTAACAAATTATTGAAAACTATTCTTCAAAGGATGATTGATAAAGCCATATCCAATTGGCACATCATGTTGTACCTTGCACTTTGGGCATATCGGATCTGTGAAAAATGCAACTGGATTCACTCCGTTTGAACTAGTTTATGGGTTGGAATCTATATTTCCTATTGAATGTGAAATTGCTTCCCTTAAACTAGAAGTTGAGCTTCTTCCTGAAACTTCTAGTCTCGAAGAATTACTTATACATCTAGAACATATTGATGAGAAATGTCGATCTGAAACTACAATGAATGAGGCTCATAAAAAATGAGTGAAGGTTCTATACGATAATGCAGTGAAGCCTAGGTGTTATTCAGGTAAATCCTCTCTGTGGATAGAGATTATCCCTCTAGCCCTAGAGTGTGTCTAGAAACAAAGATAAATGCTATGTAATATTCCTAATTAGCGACAGCTAATTGGAATATTCTATTTTGTTTAGTTTTCCGTCTATAGTTTGTAAATAAATAAAAGTGAGCAAAGAGGGTCTAACTCACTTAAGTGAAATAAGACATCCACCTAGTAGCATAACGTTGTGACTTAAGTGGGAGTCAAGGTGGGGCCTGACACCACGTAGAGGAGGGGGCCTATGTACACTCTAGAAGCTTCTGCAATATTATGCGCAGATAAGGATGAGGATGTGGAGGAGAGAGAGAGGCTACGTTGGGTTTTGGAGGGAAACCAACGTTATAAAAGATGGAGGAGCCTCCTCATTTAATTCATTCGTGAGTTGTTGATTTTTGAGTGAGACTTTTGTCTTCTTGAGCATGCTGGCTATTTAGCCTATCTGCAGCACTGTTTAGTGCACCGAGTGTCTCCGTGCGGAGATCTAACCCTTAGCCCTGGGGGACTTTGAGTGCTCGCTCGGGAAAGGTTACTTTTGCAGCATTTTGAGAGTTGTTTCATTGTTTGGGTTTGTTGCGGAGCTAGAGCTTATAGAGACTGCGCAGTAACTGGGAGAGAGGATGCAGTCCATTGTGGAGGAGCTTCAGATTGGGGTTTCTACAGATGATTTCACTTGGATTTCGAGCAGAGGGTCAACCTTTGCATGTAGGAGGTTTTTGGTGGAGTTTGTGGCAGTATTTCAGCTGTTTCTATCTAGCCACTGCGCTGTACCTTGGAGGCCAGCATAATTCACTGGGGAGGAAGTTTCTGGTGGTTTCAGGGGTTGGCCATTACTAGAATGGTTTGTGGATCTTGTCCAGGTTGCCGATGAGAGGAGGTTTGCCGATTTTTAGCTTATTCCGGCAAGGGGGCCAGCCCCTAGTTTCCAGTCTATTCCAGCAGTAGCAGCTACACAGTAGTTTCTAGCAGCTAGGACGCAGTTCCTAGAGTAGCCATTTCTGGTATTATCTGAGAGTGTTTTCTCACTTCCCTTATGCAATATTAGCCTATTGTACTCCATTACATTTCTCATATTAATAAAATGGCTCAGCATTTCTTCTCTATGTTTTCTGGATGAGTTGTCGTAGTTGCCGTAGTTGTCGTATTCTCTTTCTATTGTATGTCTATTATTGTTTTTGAGCATTCTAGTTCTATACCACTTGGTGCATTTATCTTTAGCTCTTAGATAGAGTCTGGAAAGGGCCAGGTAGCCTTCGGATCTCATCCTATTTTTAGAGGAAAAATATCTAGTAAATTCCCTCCCAGTCTATCTCTGGTTGGAGTTTGCAGTGTTTTAGGGATATCCTCGAAACAGGATATTACAGTGGTATTAGAGCATAGTTCTGGCTCAGCCTGTGGTCTATGACATCAGGAAAGAGACCATACAGAGGTAGGAAGTATAGAGACTGTGAGCGTAGGTTGGAGGCCACCTACGAAGAGGAAGACTGTGCCCAGGTAGAAAATGAAAATCAGGAGAGAGAGCCTATGAAGGATGTAGAGGAGGTAGAGCTTGTAGTATATTTGAGGCAGGAAGCACCGATGGCAGATGACACAGAGGCCAAACAGTTTGGAGAGGTACTCCTCAAGTCAATGTAGGATTTAGCCCGACAGATTGAGGTGATGGGCCAGAGGTTCACAGTTGTGGAGGCTAGGCAACGTGAGACTCCATGAGTTTTCCAGGTCAGAGAGGGATCAGGTACATCCCACCATTTTCTAGAGTGGGATGCTGCTCAGCGTGATACTCCTCAGCCGACGGCTTCATGTGCACCTACCTGCTCTACCATGCCCACTTTCTTGGGAGCTAATACAGGGGCAGGAGCCTAGCAGGAGGCAGAGCCTAGACACTTAGATGAGTATTTTGTAGAGTATTAGTCCTATGGGCAGGAGTTCAGGGATGCCCTTCCATTCAGAGATTTTGTTCAGCTCCAGCGGGATAGCATACCCCGTAACTTTCACAGAGGGAACAAGCACTCACATAATGGGGGCTTGCAACGCATAGTAGGAAGATTCCATTTACCGACATTTGATGGGTCATCCAAGCGTTCAGAAAAAGCTTGGGTGGAGAAGTTGGATACCTCTTTCTAGCTTGACCTAGTATCGGAGGGGGAAACCATCAAAATGGTTACCTCACACTTGGAGGGTGAGGGCACACAGGATTGCAGGGAGTCCGAGGATACACCTAGTGTGACATAGGACTCACCCTCATTGGAGACCTCCTTGACCGTGTCGGTTGATATCGTAGTGGAGAAGGTAAAGCCTACCCCAGTAGATCCATCCATTGAGGTGATGACTGGAGTCGTGTCCGAGTCTTCGGGTGGTAGCAGCACACGACAGATGGGTGAGGTGTCAGGAGATATATCCACCTTCGATGAGGCACTAGGAGGTACAGAGGTATTGGATGATGGTCGCAAACAACAGTATCATCGGCTTTGGACAAACCTTCTAGTTTTGAAAGGGAAGGCCACGTAAGTACGAGAGGCCATTTTGTTGTAGGACAAGGAGCTCGAGGGCATGAGAGTGGCTTGTTCTAAGTTGGCAGCCAAGTTGGCTTGCATTGGGGAACGACTGGATTCCCTGATGGTACAACCAGAGGGAACGTTGGAGCTTCAGATCATTCCCCTTCAGTCATGCATGGATGGGACTAGCAGCGTTGTTGGGTCACCTCTTCCCATTAGAGAGAGAGAGATGAAGTCACCTAATCAGACCTCATACATTGACTTGGTTAGCAGGATGAGATGCTCGGAGTTGCACAATGTGCAGCATCCACTTTTTGAGGTTGGATGGCGAGAGATTTTGAGTTGGTACCCGGTGGAGAGGGTTATGGAGATGGTGGTGGACCCGAGTGTACTTCAGTAGGAGTTCCTAGGTGCTGGGAATATAGGAACCCCAGATTGGAATTGGGATCTAAGCAGGATTACCTATCATTTCCCAGGTAGGTCGGTTGACTATGAATTGGAGGATATAGTTGGCCTAGCAGTAGAGCATGCGCATCTGCTAGGGGAGTTTCAGTCAGCCCCAGTGGCCAACCAGTTTATGGGCAGACTCCCTAGGTTGTCTTGGTATGAAACTTATACACGGGATCATGGGGTGGTCAACATACCTTGCCAAGAGCTTGTCATAAGAGGTGGCATTGGCAGGCCACCAGATGGCGCCTTGTATGGGGACAAGGATTCTTCGCCTTTGTGTGGGACACAGAGGACGCAGCGGAGCTGAGCAATGGTGGTAACACTACTGACACATAGGGAGATTCACTTCTCGGACCCCTCGAGGAGGGTTTGGAGTGATGATCCATTCGTCGGCAGGTATAGTGATGCGACATTGGAGACGATGATACCAATTGGGGGTAGTCTGACATGTAGAGGTACAACTCTAGGTCATCACATCCAGGGATGTGTGGGAGCCTCTAGCATTGAGCAGTGGACTACCGGTAGACATGGAGATGTATGGTGGTGTACCATAGTGTGTGGGACTCATTGTGGAGTAGGAGTGTCCTACATCACATTGAGAGCACGCGGGGAGTGACATATGCCTGGACATAGTCAGGGCACGAGACGGTACAGGGTGGTACAACAGTAGCTTGGGGTATCCAGCAGTATAAAGAGGTATGCCTCAGTGTGCAGGGGCATGTCGAGGAGTACATGGATGATCGGTGGTATGCGAGGGCATATGGTGCTGCACAGCAGGATCTTAGAGCATTGCCTCCAAGGAGACTCACGGACAAGGACACCGGGCTTACCTTTGGGGGTATTTCACCCAGGATCGATGGGGAGACAGATGAGAGATACTTGACGATATCTATGGGGACTCACGCACCTGACCCTTTTCTACATCACTCACGGGCACAGTCGATTTTTTCGATGTCCCTTGGCAGCTTGGCCATGAGTAGCGAGGTACACGAGGCTCACCCAATATATTTGGATGACACTCAGTACAGTAGGGGAGAGACTTATCAACAGTGGCACTGCGTCTGGGTGCTAGTTGATAGCCATAGGTTAAGGGATGACATGATCCTTTGTAGGGCTGGCACATCAATTTAGGGAGTGGTTCATGAGGGAGACATGCGTCATTTTTTCCTCAGGGCATGTCGAGATCATGCATGAGCAAAGCATACTGGGTACAGTAGAGGTAGCATTCCAATATGTGTCTGGGCTCCAGACATTGTATCAACACTTTATCGAGAGAGTGGATGGAATATTCAATGCAGATGAGGTGGCGGAGGTAGAACAGGAGGGCATTCCTCCTGTATGCTAAGGTGAGGACTCTTTTTCATATGAGTCCATAGGATCAGTTGAGGATGCTCTTGGGGAGCGAGAGTAGTCATGCAGATGTGGTGACAGTAGACCGGAGCTACATTCTAGTGTCCAAGGTGAGCAGTCATGGGACTCTTTGAGAGATACTCTAGGTGATGAGTCACTTGTGACGATTGAGCCAGAGCAACATATGATGGAGCCTGCATCAGCAGAGGAGGATAGTATGGAAATCAAGCATAAAATATCCTTGGGTGAGATCTAGATGGGCACCCACATTAAGCCGATGAGGGATATGCGGCTAACATTGGGGTCAGCCATTGAGGTGGGGCAGTTAGATGCACTGACATCGAGTATGATGACAGCAGTTGCAGATCCATATCCTCTAGAGGTGTTGGAGGTTGATGGGATTGTTCTATAAGGGGACAGTAGACAGCGGGAGCATGACATTCCTGATCAGGAGTGGGATGAGCTGTTGGATATGGTGGAGCATCCATCTGTGGGTCGACACAGGGATGAGGCGCAGATAGATGTACACGCAGTCAGTAGAGCTATAATATTTTTAGTGGGTAGCACTCTCCAGGAGTACATCGATGGAGCTTGCAACATATCTTGCCCACTTTGGCCCATTATAGAGAGAGGAGCTTCCTTCTACAAGCAGCTTTCATTGGTAGACAGGGTAGAGTAGTGGTAGTTGATTACGGGCTGGAAGCAACACTCTAGGCGTGTTCCATATGAAGTTGTTGTTGCTACATCAGATTCTTCTTCTAGAATGGATTGGCGGGAGATCATGAGTTGGTACCCTCTTGATGGTATGGTATTCTTCGTAGGGAGAACAGTGGAGCAGGGGCCCTTGGACATAGCAGATGTTACATATTCCAGCTAGCAGGGGGCCACAGGTCGTGATTTCTTTAGCACTCCATCCCGATTTCATCAGAGCGGGATTAGCATGGGATTGAGTTAGGACTTGGATTGGAAAGAGGTGATGAGTTGGTACACAGTTGGTGGGATAGCTTACATAGTCACAGATACAACGTATCAGGGGTCATGGTCATTGCCTCTTAAAGCATCAATCATAGCTAGAGGCAGCGCACAGTCCGAGCCATGGGACTTTGGCTATTATTGGCCATGGTGGTTGTTTGTGCTCAACCTAGTGTTCCTAAATTGAGTTCATTAATTGTCAACCAGGGTTGGTAAACTGCTGAAGTGTGGTGCACTATATGTGCCTAGGTATTTTTTTATCACTACGTTGTGTTTAGTGTTTTATGATGTTTTTGGTTTTATGGTTTTATGTTTGAAAAGGGAAAGAACTAAGTGCCGGTGAGAAGAAGCTATTGGTTATTTAAAACAGAACAAAGCCTAAACTATGGATGACAAACAACAAATGAAAAGCTTGATAATGACTTCATTGCAAGAAAATAAATCACAACATGAGCTTGAACTTATCCAATTCATTCATTAAAGGTGTGTTGGAAGAGCTTGAGAAATGGACAAGTTAAGTGTAAATGAAGTTCTCCTAAATAAAAAATCAACTCACAATATTACAAAATGATTATTTGTAACACAGTAAGGTTTCTATTCTAGATTAACCTATGATGCTGAAGTTACCTTATTCTACAACTTGGCTTATCACTTCTAGGCCTTATTCATAAGTTTTGAGATTTTCTAAAATAATGCTTGGGAAAAAGGCTATAGGTGAATTTGTAAAAGATTTGCAGAATGATCAAAGCCTTAAACTGATATTACTAACCCCTTTTCATATGATGATGTATCAATATAAATTCAGAACAAAAGTAAGTTTTAAATAATGAAGGCCGAGAGACTAATTTTGAAAACTAGCACTACTTGAAACACAATGGATAACACTAGGCTAGAAAGTGATCTATCAATATTAAAATGCAGTGACTACACTTAAACTAGAATGCCATTAATATTTTCTTGAAACAAAAATGAACTGAGACTGAACTAGAGTGCTTCCAATCTACTTGAAGTACAGTGAACAGAGTTAAACTAAAATGCCATTATCAAACTGGAAATGTAGTGACAGAGATGAACTAAATGCAATCAACCTGCGGAGTGCTATAACTAAATTAACATGCAACTAGTCTATGGAATTCTACAGCCCATCTTGTTCAATAGGAATGATATTTTGGAAGAGTTTGTAAAACAAGTCTGGCTGTATTATTCAATGCAATTGAACATAAACATAAGATTGAAAGCAAATACAACTAGAATCTAAGACACCACAACTATTTCTTATTCATTGTTAATGATGTTTTGGAAGAGTTTGTAAGAGTAAGACTGGCTATGACACTTTGTGTAAACAAGCATAAATCATAAAATTCAAAGGGAAATGCAACTAAAATCTACAACACTACAGCTATGCCTTATTCATCGTGATGATATTTTGGAAGAGCTTATAAGAGTAAGTCTAGCTATGATGATTAATGTAAACAAGCATGAAACATAAACTTCAGAAACCTGCTTAAGCTAAAAGTAAAAAAACGAGACTAAAATACTTATCTAAACCATATAAACAAGGTTGCTTAGGTAGCAGGGGCCCTCTACCACCGGAGTAGCACGAAATCTACTTTAATATTGACTCAACGCTTTCAAGTAAGTGCTTCTTCTTTCATTAAAGAGAAATTACTTCAAAAACAGAGTGTTTTCAGACTTCTGAAATCTAGCAATCAACCACAAAATCTAACCTTGTCCCTCAGTTTCCCAAGCCATATTTGTAAAAAAATTACATAAATATCTTGAGATAAGCTAGGGATAATTTTATTTCCAAATAAAAACCAAACTAGGACTCTGATGGTGGTCACGTAATATAGTTAAGGACATCTAGACTCTCCTTGTCCTATTAGGAGTCTCTCTCCTAGTTTGAGTTCCCACGTACATAACTGCCTACAGAATTCCGTTCAAACTTTGTGGAGAGAAAAAAATGATGAGGGAATGATGTGGAATATGACCATATGTGTTTTCCTCTGAGATGACACCTGGAACATACGTAGACATGAAGACAGCTGCAGAATCGGCAACTAGCTACAGAATGTCCGCATTCTGTAGCTAGATCTAGTTCAAAAAGTACTACAATGACAAAATCATAAAAACAGAGCAAGTTAGTCGTGATATATATTCTTAAAGCAATTTTAACCAATTCTACTAATCATTTGAGCCTGTGATTAATAATGGACAAAGGAAATGGAGTGGAATGTGGTGGAAGAAAGAACATCTTTGGAGCTCAACATACCCCCACTACTAGATTCTTGCATGTCCTCATGCAACTATTCGATGAACTATGAGACCTCTGCAAGGACATCCAACCCTCTTCTTCTACTTTTCCTCGTGGTCAAAGGCCTTCTGGGCTTCCTTATGACTAACCTGAATCTCAAATTTGTAAGTGCCCTGGTTAATTTCTTATTTCTCTTCTTCAATTTTTCACTGGCCTTGTGTAACTTTTGCATTTGTATAGATAGAGTTGAATTCATATCAGTTTTCAGTTTAACTTGCTCTCTCAGAATTTCATTCTCATTCTTGATATGTCTCTTGAGTATTTCTAACTCATATTTATCCCTCCTTAATATATCAACTGCAGATTTTGGTGGACTAGGAGTTTTGTCTCTTACTTCTGAAGCTATTTTCTCTAATGTCTGAACATAGTTGTAAATTTCTTGCTGTGCAGGGTCTATTTCAGGAGCTCCTTCATCAAAATCCTCCTCAGTAGGTGTTTCTTCGTCCTCTATGTTTATGACTCCAGTTTGTTTAACCTTTGTTTTCTTTAGTATCCCTCTAAGTCTATGGCTCCTTCTCGGTTGAGATGGCCCTTCTCCTTTCTCTCTGGCAATTTTTCTTATTATCCTTTCTTTCTTAAGCTGCTTCTTAATCTGAGTCAATTTCTCAGAAATCATTTCTTCACTTCTTTCTTGTATTGTTTTACCAGTTTCAGTTTTGGAGGTTTTCCATTTTCTGCTTCTTTTTGTAGGTTTGTCTTTAGGTGGAGGTTCCTTGGGTTCTTCAAAGTGATTTATCACTAAGAAAACTTCCCAATTATCTCCCATTTTTCTCAAATGATGTTCAATCAAAATTTTGACTAAACCATGGTGGTATAAGGTTGTTTCCAGAAATTGAATTCTCTTTTGAACACTTGAGGCCATTTTCTTTAAACTATGAAGCAAGAAAAATGGCAAATTGAGTTCTTCTTCTAGGAAATGCATTATCAACCGAATATGATAGACATAGAAAGTACCATATCTTCCTTCACAAGTGATGAATTTTTGCAAGATAAGCAACATGTTCCTCCATTTGTTCTTTAGTGCAGGGCTAGGGATACCCTTTTTAAAAATGGTAACATCCATACCTGGTGACTTGAGTATCTGCTTCCATGCTTCGTTATGAAATTCTCTATTCTTGAACCACCTTTCTCCTTGTCTGGTCAATTACGTTGCTTCTGAAATGAATGCTTCAATAATGGTGAATTTGATATCTCCTATCTCGACCTCAGCTCCATTGAAGGATCTTGCAAACGTTTTGGTCACCTCTTTGTGAAACCCACTGAATTTTTCAAAGAATTGCAACCACCCTGCTTGCTGCAACATTTCTCTGACTTGGGGATAACCTTACAAGCACTTAGTTCCAACCAGTTCAGTCCTCACTATAGGACCCATCACTTCTCTTTCCAACCTTCAAATTGTTGCTCCTTTGTTCACGGTGACAATGGATGTTTTCCCCACAGACATTTCCTCTGTTTTACAGACTGAAATGGTTAAGAGTTGGCTACGGGAAAGAATAATATCGAGTGATTGCAGAATGAATATAATGAGGTGAGGATGATGTATATGAGCTGAAATATATCACAAAAGAAAAGAACGCGGAGATATTTTATAACGAATTCAAAATCATCATTAAATGCTTTCGCCTAGTGACGTGACTAATCCAATCACTTCAGCACTTTAACCGTTTAGATTTTTTTTGAATGATGATCGGATATGGGATTTGAACTGGTGGAATAGAAGGAGTTTTATCCAAAGTTTTTGCGGGAGGTTTGTTAGGCATGATCAACAAAATTAATTAAAAAAAAACTTTTTGAATTATTCATAACTTAACTATACTAAAATCTTTCATGATATGTCATTATAATCAGACCTTTTACCTTTGCCTTTCCTCTGATTTTTTTTTTTTTTTGTGTTCTTCATATGCTTTGTTCTCTCCTGAAAATCATTAATTTTTGAGACTTCATAACCTTCTTGATTTTTCTTGTTGTCATGAATATGCAGGATCATTTTATTGCAGATCAGGTGATTACTAGACAGTGCCTTCAGGATCTCTTGCTTCAGAATGTCTGACTGGCTGCAGAATGTCTGATTGATTGTAGAATGTACCTGTAGAGAACTTGAAACATGAAATGGAATGGTTTGGAGCATGAGTGGAATGTTGTATGGAATGAGTGAAGATGGATAATGAAATATGGTGTAATGGAATATGAATGAATTAAATAATGGAGTGGAATGGATCACGACTTATGAAATGGAGTGAAGTATAAGAAGTGGCCTGCAATTCATGATATGTATTATTCAATTGCAGAAAGACATCAAACTTTAAAAATCTGGAATGGAAATGAGGTGGACCATGGAGTGAAATGAATGAAGTGTGGATGAATGAATGAAATGGAGTATGGATGAATGAATGAAATGAAGTATGGATGAATGAAATGAAATAGACAATAAGTGAAATGGATCTGCACTTATGATTTTGTAACAACTGCTTGCAAAAAAACAAATTTGAAAAGCTAAAGTGTCAGAAAGATTCTGATTTTCACTCTACCTTTTCTGTATAAACATGCTAATCAGTGATTAGTTTTCATGTTTATACTTTTATTTTTTATTTTAATTTTTGTTTTTTCAATAAAATGACTTCAGAAAATTCAATTAAGTTGATGAAGAAGAAAGATTCTTCTTCATTAACTTCACATCATTGTTTTCCTGGAACTTCTTGAAAAATTCTTCTCTTGAAAGTGGCTTATGATACATCTTCAATCTATGACCATTCGCAAGAAAAGTGACCTCTTCTTCATCTATTGTCCTGATTTTTATTGCTCCATTGTCAAAAAAGTTCACAATTTCATATGGCCCAAGCCAATGTGTTTGGAATTTACCTTGAAAATCTTTGAAATTTGAATCAAACAAGAGAGCCCAGTCACCTTCTTTGAACTTATTTTCTTTGATGTACTTATCATGCCATCTAGTCCTTTGTTGTTGGACTATACTTGTTCTCTGAACTGCATCTTGTCTGATTTCATCCAATTCATTAATCTGCTCCAATCTGTGCTTTTGTGCCTCTGTTAGATCAAGTCCTAGCTGAACTGCCATTTTGAAAGTTTGAATCTGGAACTCTATGGGAAAAAAAACTTTCTTTCCATAAACAAGTTCATAAGGAGTATGGCCTGTTGTGTTTCTCCATGTAGTTCTATAGGCCCACAAGGCTTCAGGAAGCCTATCTACCCAATCTCTTCTATGTAAATGAACAGTTTTTGTTAGGATTCCTTCAATGACCTTATTAGTAGATTCCACTTGACCATTTGCTTGTGGATGATAAGGAGTAGATTTTCTATGCCTGATTTTGTACCTCTCCATCATTTTTTCCACTAGCCTTGATGTAAATTGAGCTCCTTGATCTGTAACAATTTCCCTTGGGACACCAAAACGAGTAAAAATATCCTCAAAAAGAAAAGTAACTACAGATGCTTCATTAGAAAAAATTAATGGCTTGGCCTCTACCCATTTGGTAACATAATCAGTGCAAACTAATATATATTTCTTTTGTCTTGATGGAGGACTAATAGGTCCTACAAAATCCAAAGCCCATTTTTCAAAAGGTTCAATATGTACATGAGGCTGCAATGGCATCTCACCTGAAGGAGAAGGTTTCCCTACCCTTTGGCAACTGTCACACCTTTTGACATACTCTTTAGCATCTTTAAAAAGGGATGGCCAATAATATCCTAAATGAAGGACCTTATAAGTTGTCCTCTTATCAGCAAAGTGTCTGCCACAAGGTTCATCATGACATGCTTTGAGAATCTCAGGTACCTCATCTTCTCGAACACATCTCCTAATGATAAAATCTGGACCTGTCTTGTACAACTCATTAGCAACCCATGAATATTTTGCACTGTCATAAATGATTTTTCTTTTATCTCTTGCATTCATTATTGAAGAAAATTTTCCCGAAACTAAATAATTAGCAATGTCAGCAAACCAAGGAGTTTTGGTAGAGATTGCAAAAAGATATTCGTCAGTAAATTGATGTTCAACTGGAGTGTCATCTTTGATGTTTTGGAGTCTAGATAGGAAATCAGCTACTATGTTTTGTTTTCTAGGCCTATCTAGAATGGTAATGTTGAATTCTTGTAAAAGCAATAACCACCTTATGACTCTGCCATTAGTAATTGATTTGTTCATTAAGTATCTAATTGCAGAGTGATCTGTGTGAAAAGAAGTTTCATAGCCTGTTATATAGTGTTTGAATTTGTTTATGGCATGAACAATAGCTAAAAACTCTTTTTCAGTTACAGTATAGTTTAACTCTGAAGGAGTCAAATTCTTACTGGTATAATAGATGGCATAAGGAATCAGATCTTTTTGTCCCAATACTACTCCTAGAGCTGTATCAGAGGCATATGTTGAAATATGAAAAGGTAGCTTCCAGTTTGGTCCCCTTAAAATAGGTGCTTCAAAAATTTTTGTTTTCGGGGTCTCAAAGGCTAACTGGCAATCAGAATTCCATTTGAATTCACAATCTTTGGTAAGTAATTTGAAGAGTGGAGATGCTATTTTGGTGAAGTTTTCTATAAATCTTCGATAATATCCTGTAAATCCTAGAAAACTCCTAACATCTTTTTGACAACTTGGAATAGATAAGTTAGATATGACTTCAACTTTTGACTCATCAACTCTAATCCCATCCCCTGAAATGTGATGTCCTAAAACAATTCCTTCAGTAAACATCATAAAACACTTCTCATGACTAAGTGAAAGATTTTCTTCTTTACATCTTTTTAAAAAAATTTCCAAGTTTGCTAAGGCTTCTTCAAATGTGTTTCCATAAACTGTGAAATCATCCATATATACCTCTACACAATCATGTATTAGATCCGAAAAGATTCCTAATACTGCCCTTTGAAATGTTGCAGGTGCATTGCATAATAAAAATGGCAATACTCGGTAAGCATAGGTACCCCAAGGACAGGTAAATGTGGTTTTGTCTTGATCCTCAAGTGCTACTTGAATTTGATTATAACCACTAAACCCATCTAGAAATGAGAAGTACTTTTTGCCAGCTAAGGTATCTAACACCTGATCTATGAAAGGTAGGGGGAAATGATCTTTAAGAGTAGCTTTGTTTAATTCTCGGTAGTCAATACATACCCTCCATTTACCATTTTTCTTTGGCACAATTACCAAAGGAGAAACCCACTGACTATCTGAAATAGGATAGATAAAGTTGACATTCAATAATTTTTGCAATTCTTCTTTAACAATCTCCCTAAGATTTGGATTCATCCTTCTCTGAGGTTTTCTGATTGGTTTACAATTTTCCTTTATGTAGATGTGATGAGTGCAAGTCTTGGGGCTTATCCCTTTCATATCAGTGTACTCCCATGCATATGCAGAAGAATGTCTCTGTAATATCTTGACTAGCTCTTCTTGTTGAGATTTCTCTAGGTTCTTGTTTATGTTTAAAGTTTTGCCTGGAAATATCTCAATTGTAGAGCTGCCAAATTTATCCATGGAATAAAGAGACATATGTCTTGATGATAAAAACTCAATGTTGGATTCTTCTTGAAATTGTTCATGTTTGTATTCCGAAGAGGATTCAAAGTTTTCTAAAGTATTCATAATTTGACTATCTTCACTAATTTCTGAAATTGTGAAGAGAGGTTGTAAGTCTTCTTCATCCTCTATCCATTGAGTATCATCTAAATCTGTAATTGTCCTTGCTGGAGGATACAAAGTGAATTTCTTAGTTGAACTACCATCAGAGATGTACATATCATCGGATCTACAACTAATGAAAGCATCAGCTGTAGCTAACCAAGGTCTTCCTAATATAATTGGATGCCCTCCTAGATTATTCTTAGGAGTTAGGATCATGAAATCCACAGGGTACTCCCAAGAATCTAGGGACACCGGAATGTCTTCTATTACCCCATCAGGTTTGATCACAGATCTGTCTGCTAATTGTAATAATTTGGGTGTAAAAAGAAGATTAGGAAGTTTCAGTTTATCCATGATTTGTCTACTCATGATATTGATTGTTGCTCCTAAATCAATGAGTGTGTTTTTGATCTCAATTCCATTGATGTGAATTTTAACAACTGGATTTCCTGGGTCTAGATACTTTGGAATAGCAATCTTACCCATCATAATGTCTGCTATTTTTCCTGCGAGTTGAATTTTCTTTGTTTCTCTTATTCTTTTTCTTGTTTTCTTCATGCTCAACTCCTTTATTGTCTTTTCTAAAATTGGAATTTCCTTGATAGCTTGTAATAATGGAATCTTAATGCAAACATTTCTCAGTTCATCTAGGAAATCATAATTAGGCACCATAATTTGTTTTTCTACACCCCTATCAATTTGTAATCTTTCTGGAAAGGGAGGTGTAGAAGTGGATGTTAATGACTGCTCTAATACAGGAGTTGAAATGATTGGTTATTTTTGTTTTTATTTTTCAATGTTTGGGTCCTAAAAAGATGTGTCTTCTTCAAGACTTTTATTTTCCTGTAGAGAATCTTCCTCAAAGTTGTCTTGTTCTTGTATGATCACAGAAGGTTTCCTCTTTTCAATTATGCTTCTAAACCTAAGTTGAACATCACTAAGGTCTAGAGGAGTGATTAAATAAATTCGAAACTGTTGTCCTTCTATCATGTATGTATTCTGAGGATTTTTATTGTTGGGGTTTGGTACGGGTTGAGCAGGCAACTGATTTGATTTCTGAGGAAATGGTAATGGAAGTGGTTGATTTTTATGTTGTGGGTTCTGAGGATTCTGTTGAGGATTTTGTTGAGGACTTTGAGGAGAAAAATGTTGGTATGGTGGATAGGATGGTGGATACTGATAATACTGAGAGTATCTTCCATAGGGATTTTGTGCTCCTTGTGCCCAAGCTTGAGATTTATTTTGAAATTGGGGCCAAGGTTGCTGCCAAGAATTCCAATTTGGTGGAGGTTGGTTATACATTTGATCATGGAATCCTTGTGTTTGAGGTCCTTGCCAAGGCCTTCTAGAGACAAAATTGAGAGATTATGTGGAATTTGTAGGAGTTTCCTCTTGAAAGACAGCTTTAAGACCAGGAAGTGAAGGACAACTCTTGGTCTCATGTTTTTCTGAACAAATTACACATGTCTCTACAACTTTTGCATCCAAAGGACATTCTCTCAAGGCATGCTTCCTTCTACATTTGGGACAAAAGATTGCTAAGGCATCATATTCAACTTTTTGCTTGTTTTGTAACTTAAGGGTGTCTATTTGTTCACTAAGACTCCCTAAGATGTCAGATTTGAATTCATCAAGCATATGCCCTATCTCTGCCCTACTCACTATCCTCGAAGCAGACTTACTTGCCCTTGCAAGAGTAGGGTCTCTTGGACCTTTTACAGTTTTGGATTTCCCTCTTGAAAGGTTGATACATAACTCAGATATTTCAGGTAATGTGAGATGAGATATATCCCCTTTTCCCATCATGTTAAGGATATCCAACCATTCATCCCTAATTGTCTTCAACAAGAGATATTTTAAGGTGTCTTGGTCTAAGTTCTCCATTTTTTCTCTTTTGATGTTGTAATGAAATCTCTCCAACAAATCTTCCAGGTTTTCATCTTATATTTGTAACATCTTAAACACTTTCTCTTTATCATTGATTGGCATACAATAATTCAAATACCTCTCTAGAAATGCTTTTGTCATGTCTTCCCATGTCCTAATAGAACTGTTGATCAAACTCATAAACCACTTCATTGCTGCTCCTTTCAATGTTGAAGGAAATAGTTTAAGTTTTTGAGCATCTTGTAAGTAGTCATAAGTTCTACATAGGACTTCAAATTCAAATAGGAAGGTTTCAGGATATTCAGTTTTAAGTCCCTAGAAGTTTGGAAGGACAGAGGGTAAATTGTTTTTCATAGTTGTGTTGGTTTCTTCATCTACAATAAGAAACCAAAAATATCTTCCCATTTCTCTTCTACCTCTTCCTCTACTTCCTTCTCCTTCTGCACCTCTACCTCCTTCTCCTCTACCTCTACCTCTACCCCCTCCAAATAATGTGTGTTCTCGATTAAAGACTCCTCCTCCCCCTTCTTCTGCCATAGTTAATTCTTCTGTGGAAGTGGAAAAGTTTGTATCTCTAGCAAGGGTCCTTGAATATTCTCCTAAGACAGGTTCAGTGGATGAAGTGGAAGGTATTTCTAATGGAATATCTGATCTTAAGTCTTCTGGAAGTCTAGGATCAGTAAAGGATGGAATGTGGGTTTGAGTTGGAGGTGTACTGGCTCTTGGTCTAGGTGAAATAAGTGGTGTTCTAGGAATCAAACTTCTGCTTCTTATGAATCTACCCATTGAGTCTCTATCTCTATGCATATCATTGTTTTTGGAAGTTAAGAAACAAGGCTACCTAGTTACACTTCCCCGACAACGTCGCCAAAATGTTTGTGCTCAACCTACTGTTCCTAAATTGAGTTCATTAATTGTCAACCAGGGTTGGTAAACTACTGAAGTGTGGTGCACTATATGTGCCTAGGTATTTGTTTCTCACTACGTTGTGTTTAGTGTTTTATGATGTTTTTGGTTTTATGGTTTTATGTTTGAAAAGGGAAAGAACTAAGTGCTAGTGAGAAGAAGCTATTGGTTATTTAAAACAGGAAACAAAGCCTAAAATATGGATGACAAACAAAAAATGAAAATCTTGATAATGACTTCATTGCAAGAAAATAAATCACAACATGAGCTTGAAATTATCCAATTCATTCATTAAAGGTGTGTTGGAAGAGCTCGAGAAATGGACAAGTTAAGTGTAAATGAAGTTCTCCTAAATAAACAATCAACTCACAATATTACAAAATGATTATTTGTAACACAGTAAGGTTTCTATTCTAGATTAACCTATGATGCTCAAGTTACCCTATTCTGCAACTTGACTTATCACTTCTAAGCCTTATTCATAAGTTTTGAGATTTTCTAAAATAATGCTTGGGAAAAAGGCTATAGGTGAATTTGTGAAAGATTTGCAGAATGATCAAAGCCTTAAACTGATATTACTGACCCCGGTTCATGTGATGATGTATCAATATAAATTCAGAACAAAAGTAAGTTGTAAATAATGAAGGCCGAGAGACTAATTTTGACAACTAGCACTACTTGAAACACAATGGATAACACTAGGCTAGAAAGCAGTCTATCAATTTTAAAATGCAATGACTACACTTAAACTAGAATGCCATTAATCTTTTCTTGAAACAAAAATGAACTGAGACTGAACTAGAGTGCTTCTAATCTTCTTGAAGTATAGTGAAAAGAGTTAAACTAAAATGCCATTATCAAACTGGAAATGTAGCGACAGAGCTGAACTAAATGCAATCAACCTCCAGAGTGCTATAACTAGATTAACATGCAACTAGTCTATGGAATTATACAGCCCATCTCGTTCAATAGGAATGATATTTTGGAAGAGTTTGTAAAACAATTCTGGCTATATTATTCAATGCAATTGAACATAAACATAAGATTGAAAGCAAATACAACTAGAATCTAAGACACCACAGCTGTTTCTTATTCATTGTTAATGATGTTTTGGAAGAGTTTGTAAGAGTAAGACTGGCTGTGACACTTAGTGTAAACAAGCATAAATCATAAAATTCGAAAGGAAATGCAACTAAAATCTACAACACCACAGCTATGCCTTATTCATCGTGATGATATTCTGGAAGAGTTTATCAGAGTAAGTCTAGCTGTGATGATCAATGTAAACAAGCATGAAACATAAACTTTAGAAACCTGCTTAAGCTAGAAGTAAAAAAACGAGACTAAAATACTTATCTAAACCGTATAAACAAGGCTGATCAGGTAACAGGGGCCATCTACCACCGGAGTAGCATGAAATCTACTTCAAGATTGACTCAATGCTTTCAAGGAAGTGCTGCTTCTTTCATTAAAGAGAAATTACTTCAAAAAAAGAGTGTTTTCGGACTTCTGAAATCTAGCAATCAACCACAAAATCTAACCTTGTCCCTCAGTTTCCCGAGCCATATTTGTAACAAAATTACATAATTGTCTTAAGATAACCTAGGGATAATTGTATTTCCAAATAAAAACCAAACTAGGACTCTGATGGTGGTCACGTAATATAATTAAGGACATCTGGACTGTCCTTGTTCTATTAGGAGTCTCTCTCCTAGTTTGAGTTCCCACGTACATAATCGCCTACAGAATTCCGTTCAAACTTCGTGGAGAGAAAAAAATGATGAGGGAATGATGTGGAATACGAACATATTTTTTTTCCTCTGAGATGACACCTGGAACCTGTGTAGACATGAAGACAACTGTAGAATCGACAACTAGCTACAGAATGTCTGCATTCTGTAGCTAGATATAGTTCAAAAAGTACTACAATGACAAAATCATAGAAACATAGCAAGTTAGTCATGATATATATTCTTAAAGAAATTTTAACGAATTCTACAGAGCATTTGAGCCTGTGATTAATAATGGACAAAGGAAATGAGGTGGAATGTGGTGGAAGAAAAAACATCTTTGGAGCTCAACAGTGGCGATGGGATCCAGGAGGATTGTTGGTTTGCTGGTATCGTGAGAGATTAGTTTGGGATCTTGGCATTGAGAGATCCCTTCATATCAGGGTGATTCAGAGGATAGGGAAGATTCAGTGGCGCCTATGGGACCCAGGCACCTTTTTACAGTGTCGGTGGGGAGCACCAATTAGAGAGGAGGCATTTCTTGAGGACAAGCAATTTTTTCTGGATGAGAATGCCACTTGGGAGAGCGAGAAGATTTTGCAGCATCCATCACTTCAGTTTCTTGAGGGAAAGAAACATTTTTCCGGGGGGGGCACTGTAATATTCCTAATTAGTGACAACTAATTGGAATATTCTATTTTGTTTATTTTTTCGTCTATAGTTTGTAAATAAATAAAAGTGAGTGAAGAGGGTCTAGCTCACTTAAGTGAAATAAGACATCCACCTAGTAGCACAATGTTGTGACTTATGTGGGAGTCAAGGGGGGGCCTAACACCACATAGAGGAGGGGGCCTATGTACACTCTAGAAGCTTCCGCAAGCTTCTACGTAGATAAGGATGAGGATGTGGAGGAGAGAGAGAGGCTAGGTTGGGTTTTGGAGGGAAACCAACGTTATAAAAGATGGAGGAGCCTCCTCATTTCATTCATTCTTGAGTTGTTGATTTTGGAGTGAGAATTTTGTCTTATTGAGCATGCTAGCTGTTTAGCCTATCTACAACATTGTTAAGTGCACTGAGTGTCTCCCTGCGGAGATCTCACCCTTAGCCCTGGGGGACTTTGAGTGCCTACTCCGGAAAGGTTATTTTTTTAGCATTTTGAGGGTCGTTTCATTGTTTGGGTTTGTTGCAGAGCTAGATCTTAGAGAGACTGCACAGTCACTGGGAGAGAGGACGTAGTCCATTATGGAGGAGCTTCGAATTGGGGTTTCTGCAGATGATTTCACTAGCATTTCGAGCATAGGGTCAGCCTTTGCCCGTCAGAGGTTTTTGGCGGAGTTTGTGGTAGTATTTCAGCTGTTTCTATCCAGCCACTACATTGTACCTTGGAGGCCAGCGTAATTCACTAGGGAGGTAGTTTCTGGTGTTTTTTAGGGTTGGCCATTCTTGGAATGGCTTGTGGATCTCGTCCGGGTTGCTGAGGTGAGGAGGTTTTCTGATTTTCAGCTTATTCTGGAAAGGGGACCGGCCCCTAGTTTCCAGTCTATTCCAGCAGTAGCAGCTACACAGTAGTTTCCAGCAGCTAGGACACAGTTCCTAGAGAAGCCATTTCTAGTTTTCTCTGAGAGTGTTTTCTCACTTTCCTTGTGCAAGATTAGCCTATTTTACTCCATTACATTTCTCAGATTAATAAAATGGCTCAGCATTTCTTCTCTATGTTTTCTGGATGAGTTGTCGTAGTTGCTGTATTCTCTTTCTATTGTATGTCTATTATTGTTTTTGAGCATTCTAGTTCTATACCAATTGGTGCGTTTATCTTTCGCTCTTAGATAGAGTATGGAAAGGGCCAGGTAGCCTCCAGATCTCATCCTCTTTTTAGAGGTGAAATATCCGGTAAATGCCCTCCCAGTCTATCTTTGGTTGGAGTTTGCAATGTTTTACAGATATCCTCGAAATGGGATATTACATGCTAGAGTGTTGATTCCTCATTATTGAATGAAAAGAGGACATGGTAGATCAACCTACCTAGATTCCAACACTGTCGTCGTTGTTGTAGTGGTGGTGGCCTCTCATTCCTGTCTCGACAAGTCACGATCCTTTCGCAATCATGCTCGGATACCTGCACATAGAACAAAAACAAGAACAACATACAACATAATAATTTCACTCATAACCACTATCCAATCAAAGAGGGCTAAGAATATTTCACTAAACATCTAACATAATACAAAATGGGAACCAAAAAATAGTCACATGTATGTATTGATAGAAGGAAGAGTTACAACCAATGCTTTGACGTTACAGTGTCCTCCATCACGGTTCATTTAGAGCGCGTCTCAGATGCTCATAAAGGAATTTGGATGGGATAAATGCATGGAATCAAGCTGTCTAAAAAGATGTGGACTCAAGCTCTCTCAACATAATTCCTTCTTATCCTATCTATCTAGTATTTCTCCAAGTTCAGCTATTTAGCTGTTTAGCTAGTTTGTCCAAAGAGATATGGCTTCATTTTATAGAGGAAAAGGAGGAGGTTAGGATCCGTACAAAGGTGGGAGGGAGGCCTATCCTTTAGGGAGTTCCCATAAGAGGTGGAAACCATAAAATAAAGGAGGGAGTCCATGGTTTTTCAGTTCAACCACTCCCAATGACTCATGCTCGAGGTGGTTGGAGTGTAATATCCATGTCTATTCTTAAAAAAACATTCCATAAACAACTTGGCGAGAGTGGAAAACTAGGACAAAGTTCCAGCTAGCGCGAGGCCTAGTTTTAATCTTCCTCTTCACTGCGAGGGCATAACTGACTACCCACGCCTAGGAAAAAACAAGGGTTTTTGAGTCTCTGCTAAGGGAATTGTCAACAGAAGGAATATTACTCTCATGTAAAGGGATACAATGATGGTATTTGCAAGGCATGAAACTACTTATTAATCATATAAATGACCCTCCAATGGGTGAGATGGAGATTGTAGGGACAATGGAAAAATTTTGTGTAACAGATGCCCCCTGAATCATGAGGTGTAAGGGAGATGGAGGGACGAAATTCTTTATGAGAATGTGTTTGAACCAAACACCACTGTCAGAAAACCTGCAATTAGAAATACACCTGATATCTCTGATGCATGAACATGTGGTATGGGTGGAGCCATCCATAATAGAGTATATAAAAAATGAGATCTGAGGTATGGATGCATCCATCTAGCAGTAAGGATCAAAAAATAGACTTAGGTATGGTCGCAGTCATCCAATCAAAAGAGTCATGTAATAATTCATGATAATCCACCAAAATCCGCAACCTAGATTTTATCAGAAAAAATCGAGGGTCTTGCACTTCATATCGACTCGAAAAAAAACAAATTTGAGCATGCGAATACATGAGCTGAAGTCAAACATGCAAGAAAATCACCTTATTACCAAGAAATGATGAAAATTGTTAACATGCATGAGAGAAACCACCAATAATGACAATGGCTCTCAAGGTACAACCAGTACAATCCACGAAATGTGACCAGTAATTTGGTGTCAAACATCCACTGAATCACTCGATCGAAGGCCAATGATGTGGACCTTTTGTCAAATGCAAAGAACCCGCCATTGAGGCATGTAGGCTCCAAGGTACTAGAAGGGAGTCTCTAGATCAAATTCTTGGATAATGAGTTGAAGTCGACAGAAAGTGACCTGATCGAATGTGGACCATAATTTTTCCCACATCATCGATACGAGATAGAGGAATATTATGATGAAACAGGACCAACAGAGAATCAAAGGGAGGTTGAAAACTACAGAGGAAAACTTCTCTTGGACATATCAGCAGCACGACACTGGATTTGGCAGTATTTGACATCAAAGGATCTAAGGTCATGATGACGTGGAAAAGAGAAAATGAGAGGTCAAAAGAGATTACCCAAACCCATGGAGGAAAAAATGCTAAAATGAGATGTCCCTAACCCAACACGAATGCAAAAAGTTCCATGTTCAAGAGCGACATATTGCCAACATAACTAAAAATTGGATCCATTTTCCCCCCACCATTTCTGGTGAGTATCCCAATTATTTTTTAAAACAAGCCTGAAGGGGATAACATATGCTTGTGTTGTAAGTTTGTCCTTCGGAAAAACCCAACCTAGTACATTTTACGAGCCCTAGGAAGGAGGAATTCAAGTAACGTCATGGCGATGAAATCCGATGTCATCAGGGTTTAACGAGTTTGACAAAGGGAGAACTCGACATATTTTCATGTTTAGAGAGCTTGAAAATAAGGCAGAAAAGAAAAATCCATTATGGCCTTTTTCGTAAATAGTCTCTCAAATCCGGAAAGGTAGAAAAAAATATCTAAAATATCGTGATAGGCTAAGGTATTCCTTTTTCGTAAATAATCTATCCCAGCTCGAAAAAAGGGTAAATTTTTATTAGGTAGATATCGCTTCGGAGCCATTTAAAAAGTTCGAAAGGAAAAGAGTCTCGACAATATTTTCAATTTTAGAGAGTCAGAAAAGAATTTAAATATGACTCTAGTAGTTACTTTTTCATGTTTTTACCGAGTCCGAAAAAGTATAAAATTTAACTCGTTACTCCATCACTATGTCTTGAAAACCTATTGTTGCACAAGAGACACGTGTAAAACCCATTTCTCAAAAATAATATAATAAAATAAATGAAAAACATATCTTAAAACCTAATTAGGGTTATAAAATGTTATAAAATTCCAAAAATGGTAAAAATAATTACTTTTCACTTTTTTACCTCTTGTGGAGCAATAGTTACCCATTTTACAGTGTGATTTTACAATGATGATAGCGGACAATCCAATAGACCAATCTCAAATCCGTCAGTTCCAGGTAAGAGCCGAGATCTCTATCTTCATTTTAAATCATTTCTTAGTACCTGCAACTTCAAATTTTGAATTCTAGGGGAGGAAATGTGAAAATTAGGGCACGACGGTTGGCACAGGTTTTGGGCACAAAGTCGCGCCAACTACCCAATTTTCTACACTAGGGCGTGCCCATTGGCGCCACTATTTGAGAAACACTTGTACCAACGGCACAAACCATTTTTGTGTAAAATGTAAGTCCCATACCCCAATCATTCAAAAATTCAAGCTCCAAAAATGGTTAATACTATTCATATTAATGTGTTTGCAGGTAGAAAGTGGAAAAATGGTGATCGAATGGAAATAATGGGAACACAACGAAGAGGACCAACTTGCCATGGGGAATGAAAGATGCATGGAAGCTCTCAATTACTGTGGACTGAAGAAGTTATTCTTAACACTGTGTCTCCATGCTTGACTAGAGCTGCTATAATATTTGATCAGTATATGGGATGAGGATCAGGAAAATTTAATCCTTCGAGATCATGAGCTTGAGATTGATGTTTCTAACATCTACTTTATCAGAGGATTTTATTGGAGGGGAGCACCACCGATCCTAACCTGTACCTGGCCTTGCATGGAGAGTATGTCCAAGGTAATGGATAGAGTATGTCGAGGGGCACAAAAGGGAACAGAAAGTGGGAAATTTGATATCCAAACTATCCCAGACTTAGCACTAAAAGTAGTGCTACATACCATCACACGAGCTGCATGATCACAAGCACTGCACAAAGCAAAAAAATCACAATTTCTTCTTGCTGTAAACTTCTTAACAATGACCATCTACAACTAGGCAGAGTCCGTGCCAATAAACATGAAATGCGAGCTAACAAAATGCAAGAAGGGAAAATTGAAGCAATTTGGTTATGGGTCTATCCTAGTATTGTTCTTCTTCAAACGATTACCAATTTTTCAGTGTCAAGAGGTCATAGTCCCAACACCACCAGCGAGAGAACCACAGATGGCCTGATGGGTGACTCTGATGCCAAGGGTAGGGGGTGGTCAACAGATGTCATGGAGACTGGAGTTCTTTGATTGGCTTCATTAACAATTGATCATTGTGGAGGACTAGACCTACTTTGATACATATTTTACTGGTGATCTAGGCCTCGCACTCTCGGAGGGAGAGGATTGGGATGAAGATTTGGGTAAGACTCATTTTTAATTTTCATGAGTGCTATGATTTTTTTTTAAAACTATGTATGTTCTGACATTAAATCCATGTATTTGTAGATTTCGGCCTAGAGGCCCGTGGGCATGTCTCTGATAGCGAGGCGAATTCCTCGTGATTTCGACCCCCATGGCAAGGGATCCGAGGAAGAGGAGCTCATGTGCAACCTAGAGTGGATCACACATGGAGTCCCGGATTATGCATGATTCGAAGATGTCCCTTGTGCCTACCAGAGACATACTGTCGGGGTGCCAAGCCGTATTCACCGCTTTCTAAGGCAACTCGTATGGGCAGTCACATGCTACCATGAGAATCACGACGATTAGACACCTAGGCTTTATATCTGCATATTCTGAGAGACATGGTTCCTCAGGATGTAATATAAACACACATATTTTTTGAATGTATGATGCACACTAATGCAAACATGCGATATATATATATATATATATATATATATATATATATATATATATATATATATATATATATATATTTTCCTCCATGGATATTTTTGACATGACGATGATCTTACAAATTACACAAATGTCTATCTAATACAATGTTATCCACTATATCAGTTAATGCATTCATTCATCTGGGAATATGTTGATATGTGATAAAATCAAAATGTCTTTCCAACAAACGAATACGTAAATACAATTTGAAAATGTATGGGTTTCTAACTAAATAATGACCATTTTGTTGTAGAACAGTAAGATGTGAATCTCGATTTACAAGGAATGCGCGTATGCCAAGATTGATTTCCTCGGTTAATATTTCAAGGACAACACTATATTCAATGACATTGTTTGTAGTTCATCGTAGAAAAATACCTTGCAGTTCTATCAACTCACTACCAGGATGATAGATTACCCAGGCTGCTAAAGACAAATTCATAGCATTGTGGGAAACACCATCTACGAAACCGAGATAAGGGGTAATAGACATCTGCAAAAAATAAGAAAGATCCAAATAAGGAGGAAAATTCTCAGAAAGCACACCAAATAAAAACATGTACAAAAATAAAAAAAACACCTATTTAGACAAATCATGCATGAATGACTCACACATAATACTTTTTAAGATACAACCCATTTTTGGGTTGTTCTAAAGGGTGAGATTTGTAGTCAATGAGCTCGTAGGCCCCATTATGCAATAACAATTTAACAATGTAAGGCCCATTCCACATGGGTTGAAATTTTCCTACCCCCAGCTTATCATTAGATTGGTTTTACAAGAGGACGAGAGCTCCTTCAATGAAAGAACGAGGAGAAACTGATTGGTCAAAATCAGCTTTGACCTGCTTTATTTGTGCTTCAATAACCAGAGCAGCAAAGTGGTGGGTTTCATCCAACCTTTCTAGATAAAGGAGATGCTCTTCTTTTGTTGAAGTGTTCGACAGTAATTCAATAGCCAACTTGAGTGGAGGTATTTCATATTCAATCGGAAGAGTAGCTTCCAGACCATAAACCAACTGAAAATGGGTGAATCTGGTTGCAATCTTAATGGAGGTTCGGTATTCCCAAAGAGATGAAAATAACATGAGATGCCAATTGGATTTATAGATCCCAATCATACGTTGAAGCATGGTAACAATAAATTTGTTCACAACTTCAACCTGGCCATTGGCCCGAGGATAGTACCGTGTTGAGTTATCGTGATGCAGATCCAACTTGGAAGCCAACTCGGTCACCATATAATGCCGAAAATGGGAACCATGATTGGTAATGTTGGATTGAGGGACACCAAACCTAGCAAGGATGTGATTGAATATGAATTGAGCTGCTATCTTACCATCAATGACAAGTGTAGGCATTGCTTCGGCCCATTTGGTGAAGTAGTCCATGGCTACAATAATATAAGCGTGCCCCCTGGCCGAGTGAGGGTTACACATCATAAAATAGATACCCCACTTCATAAAGGGACCAACAGTAATGACAAGATGAAGAGGTACAGGTAGCGCATGCATCTTACGTTGATAAATCTGGAAATCATGACATTTACAAACTGCGAGAATGCATTCTTTGAAGATAGAAGGTGAGAAATAACTAGCAAAAAGAATCTTTTGTGCAGTGGCATAACCAGACCTGTGACCACCACAGGTGCCACTATGACAATCATTGAGGACTTTCTCAGCTTCTTGGAGGGTCAAACATCGACGGGTAATGGAATCCACTCTGACACGATAGAGGGTATCCTCGACTATATGATAAGGTTGTGACTGATGATGGATGCATCGACGGGCATCCTTTTTCAATTCAGATCTGAAAGTAGAATTTTGGAGATAAATGATGATATCACCATAGTACAGATCAAGGATGCTAATCAATAAAAGCGTATCGTCTAGAATGTATTCCTCAGAACGAGATGGAGGAGAGTCTGAAGGGAGGGAACAAATCAAATCAGCAAAGACTAGTGACTTCTTTGACTTGACAGTGGTAAATTCCAAATCAAACACTTGCAGGATGAAAATCCACTTTGAGTATTTTCCTCCCAGCAATTGTCGAGACAATATATAGGTCATGGGGTTGTAATTAGAAATCACAGTCACTGTACGCAAAAGAATATAATTATGAAAACGTTGAACTGCTTGAACCAAATCTAGCGCTAACTTCTCGATATGTGCATAACGCGTGTCAGGATCAGGAAGGTTATGAGACAAGTAATAGATAACATGCTCATTACCGTCATCATCGTGTTGTACCACAACCATGGAAATCGTGTTGAAAGCGGTGGCTAAATAAAGGGAAAAATCACAATGATAGTTAGGAGGACACAACAAAGGATTGTTGACAAGCAACATCTTCAGGGCCTCAAAAGAATTTTGAGAAATATCATCCCAACAAAATGGGAAATTCTGCTTTAATAATCACGTGTATCCTCTTTCCACTTTTGCATAGTTAGGTATAAAATGACGTAGAAAATTAGCCTTACCATGAAACTCTGCAATTGATGTAATGAGGAGGGAGAGGGGAGATTTAAAACAGCCTCAACCTTGAGTGGAACAAGGAAAATTCCATTTTTGGACATGATAAACCCTAAAATTCTACCGGAATTAGCGCAGAAGACGCACTTGTGCAGATTAAGCCAAATATTCTAACATCGACAACAAAGAAAAATCTAACGAAGATGGTCAGGATGGTCCATGCGCTTAGCTGCATGAGCGGGAAGGTCATCTAGATAAGGCTAAATGATGTGACGAATATCATGAAAAGCATACCGCATTGCTCGCTGAAATGTAGCCCCAACATTCTTTAAGCCAAAAGAGAGCTTCTTATATGCAAAAGTACCCCAAGGAAAGATAAAGGTAGTCTTATGTTGATCATTCGGGAGAATTTTAATCTTTGTAACCAGAAAAATCATCCATTAGGGAAAAGATCTCACTCTAGGCACAATCATCAATGATTTGATCGATAAAGGGAGTAGGATAATTATCCTCGGGAAAAGCTCGATTAATATTGCGATAATCAACACGGACATGAATAGTTCCTTTCTTCTTAACTATAGGAACAATATTAGAGGCCCATTCTGTCAAAGGAATCAGATAAATAAAACCATCTCTAAGAGGTTTTTTAACTTCACCTTTAATGGTGACAAATTTTATAGGGTGCACCAAATGAAGACACTGGCGAATAGGTTTTGAGCGAGGGTAAGTAGGTATTTCATACACCACTATACTCGGATCAATGACGAGAATTTCTTCATAGGACCATGCAAAGACATCACGAAACTCACGAAAAATGCTTGTATAAACTTCTACTTCATTGGAAGAACAAGTGACTCCGATATGGATGTTCTCGAAAATTCTCGGTTTAATGAAAATGTCAATAGGCATCGTTTGTATAATATTACTCAAGTTACCTTTCGTAAAGACGTCATGTGTCAAAATAGGAAATTGAAGCAGAGGAGAAGGAACTTGAGATTCAAAACGCTCGAGACAAGTAGACATTGCCCCAAGGCCATACATAAATGAGGAACGATGATAACCATCATCCCACGGCAGATCCTCAAGAGACATGGCTTCCACGATGGCCTCATTGGAAGGAAAAACTTCTTTCAAAGGATCAGGTGAATCTAAGTCACCAAGCAATGGGGATTGAGAATAGATGTTAAGAGACATGCTCAAAGGAGCACAATTAGAGGATGAAGGTTTCGAAGCAATGATGAGTTTACAATAATCGATCTCAATCAGACTCAAAGGCATCGAATCTATGAAGGAAGGAATAATCCATGGGTCATCAGACTAAGAAATCATATGAATCTGAATAGTATTCGGTGGAGGAAGAGGAAAAATACCCATGAGGGTAGGATATTTAAAAATTCCTGGCCCTACGTTCTAGTAGGGAGTAGGAGTCTGATCCACATACGGAACATTTTTCTCGGAAGAAGTGATGAAGAAAGACAATTGATCAACAATAAAAATATTTCCTTCATGTGGAAATTTTAGAACACGAAAGGGAGTGGATGGAACACATAATATTTCTTGAGTCCAACTGCGACTGAGGGGAAGATTATAGTTGAGTTTAGCGTCAACGACTTTGACCTTGACATTGACTATCTTCCCTTTCAAAGTAATCAGTAAACTAGCGATAACACCTAAAGGTTTTGATTCTCTTCCATCAAACGCTTATAGGGCATTTGGTGATGAATTCAGGGCTGGAGAACCAATAAATTTCCAAAAAAAATATAACATGACGCAGGTCGATGCACCTTCATCCACAACTGCTTGATGGATGTCGAGACCATTAATAACAACTTGAATAGTGAGTGAAATCTAATGTGGAAGTCATGGAATGAAATTATCTAGATCGAAAGCAAGAAGGCTAGTATCTGCAAGATAAATCCCACCAATCTTAGATAACAAAGCTCTTCGCTGTGATGGACAAATCTGAAGTAATTTTTATGTGGACATCATAGATGGCACCTGAGCCAAATCCTCAACAGTATTGTAATGGTGAGTTGCACAGGCGTTGGTATTATAAGAAGACTTGCAGAGTACAACTTTGGAAGGTGGTTCCAAAATGGGTTCAGCATTGGGCCTTTCAATTTCAAGAGGGCTAGTAATAGGCGGAGGAGGAGGACCATCAGTGATCTCCTTCCCTATGGCTTGACGAGATTTAGTATAATATTTCGACCGAATAGCAATAGAAACAACTGCAGATCGCTCATCATGAACACTTGAGAGCCAAATGGGGAAGAGGACTGAGGTTGCTCTACCATCTTAGTCTGCTGAAATGGGAAAGGTTCTTTAAGAATGGTCGGAGTTCCCTCGGTGCCTTTGGGCAAGCGATTCACTTCGGAGCATCTAGGATAGTCTTTGGTGAAGTGCTCCTTGTCACAAATCAAACAAGGGTACTTCGGTTTGCGTTGAGAACCATCACCAACACGAGGTTTCTGAGAATCCCATTTCGGGGTATCGGCTTTGGCCTTACCTTTACCCTTATTTTTACCATTAGAATAACTTCTGGCCTGAAAAGAATTAACTTCTGCTTATTTACTCGAATTCGAAATAGACTAAGAAGAGACATTATTGGAAGAAGCGGACTTTGGCTTCCCAGTGTTTGAAGATGAAGACTTCTGAGAAGTATCAAACACAGAACCAATAATACCATCGACGTATGGAGTCGCTAGTGATTTAGAATTTCCAGGTCAGGGAGCATCAGGCAAGATCTCATATAATGCGCTAGACTGAGAGTACACAAGATCAAGGTACTGGGCATAAGCAATGGCTTGTTCCTCGGTTACACATGCCCCCATAGCTATGCCTTTGGAAATATGATTGACAAAGGAGGTGGTGAACTAATGAGTTAGAAGCTGATCAGGAATTTCAAATTTGATCATGCGACGACGACGTCGCCACTCATGAATATGATCCGAGATATGAGTAGCTCGGTCCTGTTTCAATGATGTGAGGAGGTGCGTCCCAGTCTCATAGCGGATTAGTAACTGGAAATGTGTAAGGAATGCCATGGCTAAAGAATTGAAATCTTGGAAGACACGAAGAGATAGCTCAATGTACCACTTTGTAATGGCACCAGTAAGAGTTTGCTGGAAAAGACGGAGTCTAATATAATCATCCACCCAAGAGTTATAGGAACACCACAAATGGTAATTCATAACATGCTCTTGGCGGTCTTCACCAGACTTGCCCTCAAATTTGGGACAATCACCAGGAATATTGGTTGGAACTGGAGGCCAATACAGGTTATGAAGAATAGGATCGTTCATCAAATTTGACACATCAGGTAATTCCAACGTAGCAAGAAACGATAATTGAGTGTTGAAAGTCATCGGAGGTCTTTGATAAGTACCTGCATGTATATTCCACCTAGCCCGAGTGGGATTTTGTCCCCATACATTCCGTCTTGGAGGATTTATAGCATAGGGATTAGAAGCAGGATAATTCAGCTGATATTGGGGTTGAGGACCAGGATACCGAGTTGGATTAGAACATTGAGGTCGTTGATGAGCAGGGTATGGAGTCTTTTGTGGAATTTAAGCATGGCCTTGAGGTTGATGATATACAAGTTGATTTTAAGGGTAAGGAACCTGGGGAGCACTATATACCGGCTGATATGAACCTTAAGGGTAGTAAGTTCCTTGTGGTTGAGTAGGCATACTTGGCTGAGAAGGTTGAGCAGGTTGCTGAGCGAGTAAACTTGACTGACTATAAACAGGCAGAACTGGCTGCTGAAATGATGGAACCGGCTGAGGAGTAGGTTGAATCGGTTGCTGAGTTGGTTGAACCGAGTACTGAGGGCCACTAGGTTGGCCTTGTGGGAAAGGTTGGTCCGATGGTTGTGATGGACCAGGTTGTCTCCGTTAACCAAGTTTACTTGAAGAAGGACCATAGGGTTGTCCTGGTTGCACAAAATTTTGGCCATACTAAACATGTGAATTCGGTTGTGGTCCAACAAGTTGTCCCTATGGTGGGTAGAGTTGCCCCCTAGGAGCATAATATAGTCCTAGTTGATTCAGAGGTTGACCAAAAAGACCAGAGGGTTTTCCATGTTGGACCAAAGGTTGACCTTGTGAAGGTTGGCCTTGTGGACTGTATGGTTGTCCCTATGGACTAGAGGCAGGGCCCTACTTAGCTAAAGGTTTTCCCACAAAGGGTTGTCCTTGCAAGCCAAAGGGTTGCACAGGAAAGGTAGGTCCAAGATGGGAAACAATATGATAAGGATCAATAGGAGGCAAATAGACCGGATTACCATACTCATCACAATGGTGCAAATATACATATACAGGATTACCAACAACATCATAGTGATGGAATCAAGGATTACCAAGATATTGAAGGGGTTGAGAACCTTGAGAAATCTACTGCTAAAAAACCAACAGATAGTCTTCAGAAGTAAGACCGCAAGGAATCAAAGGAGTAGTGGAAACTGCACTAGAAGTAGGTGGGGCCTCCATGGCACTAGATTGTTATCTACCAGGACTGGAATTAACATGCCACATTGGATTGAGGAAAATAGATCTGCGAGTGTGAAAATATCCTGACAACTCATGTGTAACAACCAGTGTGGATGAAGCCACATAGACCATCGGTTGGACTGGAACAGATGTAACATTAACTAACGAACCAGGTGTCGAAGGTGATTGTCCTAATGAAGGGAGGACCGAACTCTGAGGAGGAGTCACTGTCCTGGATCGCGCTATGGAGGCAACACCAGACATAATATGACTCAAAGACCTCTATCCAAGTGGAAGTGACACAGATGGTGAAGAAGACTGAGTAGAAACGTGAGGGACATCTTCTAGGAAAAGATGATATTCTCCTGTAGAAACAGGCATTCCTTAACTACCAACAGGACTAGATGAATCTATGTCTAACTCTGCCGTAAAGTCTTCAAAAAGACTACAGGGACTAGGAGTCACAACAACAGCAAAAAATGGTGAGCCCGACGTAAGAGGAGGAAAATATCCTTCTTCCCCAAAACCAGACCAAGCACCAGAAGGAGGCCAATTGAATTCAACTGTCTCTTCAAGAGGATATCGAGTAGCAAGAGGTAAGACATACGAGAGAGTAGGTTTGAAAACTTGGCAGACCTAGTGGATTGAGGGGTTTCAAAAGAAACGTTCGGGAAAGAGCTACCACTAGGAGGCAGTGAGGACAAAGAAACTAGTAGCTCCGCCATGATGACTATATATCAACACTGAAAGGAAAAAAGAGAACCAATCGAAGACTCCAAGATCAAAACCAACGAAAAATAATAGGCACTTTTAACAGACATGTAATCATAGGTGATTAATTTTATGACACTGAAACCAGATTTTGTTGTTTCATTTTTAAAGAGTCGAGAAACAAGCAAAATATGACTCTAGTCACTTTCAATTTTAAATGAGCATGAAAGGAAAAGTGCTCAACTATCTCTTCTCTTTTTTAAAGAGTCATGAAAATATCAAAATGACTACTCTAGAATGCTAAGCAAGAGGGTATATCAGGTTTCCATGAATTTCCATGTACACCTTCGTGATCAAATGAAACAGAAATGACCAAGCACTTGACGTACATGCAGGTAGTCTCCCCGAATGTTGTGTTCGGTGTATCATGATTACAAGGTAGCAAACTCAGCTTCCTCTGGATAAAATTATTGCAACCTAGAGGGGTCTCCCTTTATATGCTCAACGGTATGGGGAGAAAAAGTCCATAATAGCACTGTCTAAAGCCAAATGGCGAATGACTTCTACAAGGTTTTAATACACCGGAACACATCTCTAGCCTAGACCACTAAAAAAATTTTGTTAGCTTTCAATGCTTCCTTGGGTTAATTAAATGAATTTTAAATTTCCTCTTGTTATATGTTTCAGTTTTAAGGCCCTATCGAATTTGGATCTCAAAATTCCTAAATGCAAGCTATATGCAAATGAACATCATTTTCGATTCAATGAATGCTAGTTATGAGAAGGATAGAGATCTCTCAACAAAAATAAACAATGAAATTATGCGAAGAAATCCACTAATGCATCTAACAAAATGAAACAAAAATGAAACTCTTTCCTAGATAATCAGTTGCTAGTTATGCAAAAGAAAATTTCACTTTCGGTGAAAAGAAAGAATGAAATTTTATATTTTTTTTTAATTTTCAGTGAAAAGAAGTACATGATGCACTAATTACATGAAAAAATGAAAACAAAAACTGGCTTAAATTTTGTGTAGGAATCAAAATTGAATGACTCATTAAAATGCAAAACAAACACAAGAAAGCAATCAAACTAATGTCACAATCTTCCAAACCAAGAAAAAGTTTTCAAAATGACCCAAAACAAGCAATGTAATCTATGCTTGGAGAAATAAGGCGAAGAATCAATCGAGAAATGAAATGACTCTGCAACCAAATAAATCACTCAAAAGATCAAAAAAACTAAGTGCAATCGATCTAGAATGGAGAGTGAAAACAATCAAAACAACTTGGTTCCCAAACAAAAGGCTCAGTGTACCAACCTTTAGAAACCTTATGGCCTCAATTCAGACTGATAAGAATATGGACAAACGGCTGAGGAAAGCAAGTCGACGGTAGTCAAAACAGTCCCAAAGGCATAATTACACATAAAAAATAACCCAGAAGCAAGCACAATTGATCAAAAGACTCATTAAGGAGGTAAAACCAAATCCTACAAGATTCAGCGCGACTGTAAGGCTATAATCCATGCCATACATGGGTTTCCGCGACTACAAAAAGAGAAACCTATACCAATCGGCGCGACTGTTAAGAGGAAAAATGCGCCAAGCCATATAACTATGGGAAAAAGTGGAAAAACCAAAACCTAATGAGAAGAGGTCAATCTCGACATTTTGGAGTTGAACAAAGGATGTAAACAAAGAAAGAAAACCATGAAAGGTAGGTAAGAAATTCAATGATTGAAACTGACCCAAAAATATGAAACAACAAACTCGCATTGATCCCCAAAGGAGTCGCAAATTTGTTATGTAGGTAAATCCTCTCTACGGACAGAGATGATCCCTCTAGCCCTAGAGCGGGTCTAGAAATAAAGAGACATGCTAGAGTGTTGATTCATCATTATTGAATTAAACGAGGACATGGTAGATCGACCTACATGGAGTCCAACTTTGTCTTCATTGCTATAGTGGTGGTGGCCTCTCACTCCCATCTCGACAAGTCACGATCCTTTCGTAGTCATTCTCAGATACCTTCACATAGAAAAAAAACAAGAACATCATACAATATAATAATTTCACTCATAACTACTATCCAGTCAAAGAGAGCTAAGCATATTGCATTAAACATCTAACATAATACAAAATGGGAACCAAAGAATAGTCACGTGTATGTATTGATAGAAGGAAGAGTTACAACAAATTCTTTGACGTCACAGTCTCCTCCAACAGGGTTCAGTTGGAGGGCATCTCAGATGCTCGTCAGAGAATTCGGACGGGATAAAGGCATGGACTCAAGCTCTCTAAAAAGACATTGACTCAAGCTATCTCAACATAGTTCCTTCTTATCCTATCTCTCCAGTATTTCTCCAACTTCAGCTGTTTAGTTGTTCAACTAGTTTGTGCAAAGAGAGATGGCTTCTTTTTATAGAGGAAAAGGAGGAGGTTAGGATCCCTACAAAGGTGGGACGAAGGCCTATCCTTTAGGGAGTTCCCATAAGAGATGGAAACCATAAAATAAAGGAGGGAGTAAGTGGTTTTTTAGTTCAACCACTCCCAATGACTCATACTCGAGGTGGTTGGAGTCGAATATCCACCTCTATTTTTAAAAACAATTCCATAAATAGCTTGTCGCAGGTGGTAAACTAGGACAAAGCGCCAACTGGCGTGGGGCCCAGTGTTAATCTTCCTCTTCAGCCCGAGGGCGTAACTAACTACTTGGGCCAAGGAAAAAACAAGGGTTTTTGAGTCTCTGCTAAGGGAATTGTCAACAGAAGGAATAGTACTTTCATGTAAAGGGATACAATGATGGTCTTTGCAACTCATGACACTGCTTATTGATCACAGAAATGACCCTCCAACGGGCGAGATTGGGGTTGTAGGGACAATGACAAAATGTTGCGTAACACTAGGGTTTTCTATGGAGGTGACCTTGTGTTGGTTTATTCCCAAGAGAAGGATTCCTTGGGGCAGGCAAGTTAAAATCCATGTGCTATGGCCCCTTCATCGTAAAAAAATTCATGAAAAATGGAGCTTATGCCTTGGTTGATTTTGGTTTATTGTGAAACCAACTCCAAAAATAGAAGAAAAGAGATATGAACGCCTTAGAAATGAGCCACTTAGAGGTGGCAACCTCCAATACATTACATGAATGAAAAAATATTGGATGATAGAAATGAAAAAACCTCCTTTCTATATATAGGAGTCCGTGGGGCCATAATGTAATCCTAGTGGGGCCACAATGTAACCTGGGCTGACCTAACAATAATAATTTAAGGGCACAATAATAACAATATGGGGGTTACAGGGGTACAACAATAACAATAAGGGGGGATACACTAACATAATAAGGGAATATACTATTAATATAGGGACTTAACATGTCCCTCTCCTTCAAAAAAGTGTTGTCCTCAATGCTTGAGTAGCTCTAGGTGCATCTGTATAAAATTCTCATCCTCCCATGTAGAATCTTCCGTGGGTAAGTTCTTCCACTTGATGAGATACTCTAAAATTGTTCGATTTAGTAGATGTCGAGTTCTTTTTTCCGTGACTACTTCAAGTTACGATATGATTTTTCCTTCCTCGTCAAGTTCTAGCAATATTGTTTGAACTGGATCACCTATAACCTTCTTTAAGCATGAAACATGGAAAATTGAATGCACTTGTGAAGAAGCAGGAAGCTCCAATTTGTATGCCATAGTACCAATATTTTGTAACACCTTGTAAGGACCATAGTACTTTGGAGATAATTTATTATCCTTCTTAGCTTTCTTGAGGGACATTTGTTTGTATGGTTGTAGCCGTAAAATTACCCAGTCTCCTACATCAAAACTTCTCTCGCTACGATGTTGATCTACATGTTGTTTCATTCGATTTTGTGAAAAATTTAGGTTATCCTTTAAGAGTTGGAGAAATTATTGTTGATGCTTGATGTGATCTTCCACTGCTTGAACCTTCAAATTTTTTCTTAAAGATGATGTGATGGATGGTGGATGATATCCATAAAGTGCCATAAATGGGGTCATTTTTGTTGCAGTATGGAAGGAAGTGTTATACCACCATTCAGCAAGAGGTAACCACTGGACCCATTGTGTTTGTTTATCAGATACAAAAAAACGAAGATATCATTCCAAAAATTTGTTTACTATCTCAGTTTGACCATCAGATTGGGGATGATAAGATGAGCTATGAGCTAATTGAGTACCCAAACAAGAAAATAACTCCGTCCAAAAATCTCCAGTAAAAATGGGATCTCTCTTGCTCACAATAACCCTTGGGTTTCCATGTAGCTTTTGAATTGTGTCCATAAATGCACTAGCAACTGTAGTTTCTTTAAATGGATGAGATACTGTGAAAAAGTGTGTATACTTGGTAAGTCTATCAAATACCACCATGATGATACTCTTTCCTCCGAACTTAGGTAAACTTGTGATAAAATCCATTGAAATCTCCTCCTAATGTTGACTTGGAATGGATAAAGGTTCTAGAAGACCCGGGGTCTTAATTGTCTCCACATTATTTTACTGGCAAACCAAACATTCTGCCACAAACTTTTGAATATCATATTTAAGACCATCCCAAAAAAATTATTTCTTCACCCTGTGGTAAGTTCTTAAAAATCTCGAGTGTCCTCCTAAAGGAGAAATGTCCAATCCCAAAAGAATATTTTGTTTTAGTTGGGAATTCTTACAAAGATATACACGATCTTTGTACCATAAGGAACCATTTTTCTAACTAAATGTATTAGATGTACTAGGATCTTGCTGCAACTTTTGAATGAGTGTCCACACTTCTTCATCCTTCTTCCATTCATCCCTTGCTTCAGTTATCCAATCTGGTTGGATAATAGAAATGGCACAAAGCAATGCTTCCACCTCTTCATTCTTTTCTGAGAGTGCCTCTGCAACAACATTTAGCTTCCCTTTTTTGTAGATTATTTCAAAGTCATAACCCAACATCTTTGTGACCCATTTTTGCTACTCTTATGAAGATAGTCTTTGTTCCAAAAAGTGTTTAAGACTATCATGATCTGTTTTTACCTTGAAGTGTCTTCCCATTAGGTAAGGTCATCATTTCTTTAGTGCATGCAGTATTGCTAACATTTCCTTCTC
The DNA here is from genome assembly GCA_034641835.2 of Pinus albicaulis. Taxonomy (NCBI): domain Eukaryota; kingdom Viridiplantae; phylum Streptophyta; class Pinopsida; order Pinales; family Pinaceae; genus Pinus; species Pinus albicaulis. The sequence goes on along the minus strand of CM076579.1, from coordinate 77,170,267 downwards.
ATAAATAGCTTTCTGCAAATACTTTCCTTTGATTGGATGACTTTCAAAAGAAAGGGGTCTTCCTTATTGCATTAAAACAACACCAATTCCATTTCCTGAAGCATCACATTCCACAATAAAGGTTTTGTGAATTCTGGTGTAGCTAAGACCAATGCTAGGCACATTGCCTCTTTAAGATGTTCGAAGGCCTTAGTTGCTTCAAGAGTCCATGAAAATGCATCTTTCTTCAATAATGTAGTTAGAGGTGCTACTATTCTCCCACAATTCTTAACAAACTTGTGATAATACCCTGTTAACCCGATAAATCCTCGCAACTGCTTTATGGTTGTGGGGAATTTCTATTCCTTAATGGCTTTAATTTTGTTAGGGTCTACCTTAACACCCTCGTGAGATACAATATTTCACCTCTTATACTCCAAAGAAACATTTGGATATCTTTGCATATAATTGTTTCTCCTGCAATAGTTTGAGCACCCTGTCAACATGTTGAACATGATCCTTCCAAGACCTACTGTAGATTAGTATATCATCAAAATATACTAGCACAAAATTTCTAAGGAAGGGTTTCAAAATTCAATTCATCAACCCTTGAAATGTAGAAGGTGCATTGGTAAGGCCAAAATGCATGACCAAAACTTCATAATGACCCTCACCAGTTCGAAATGTTGTTTTTGGAATATCTTCAGTCTTCATTCTAATTTGATGATATCTTGAACAAAGATCCAACTTGGTAAAATAAACTGCTCCATGTACTTCATCTAATAATTCATCAATCACAGAAATGGGAAATTTATCTTTAATGGTGAGCTTATTGATCTCCCTATAATCCGGACACATGCACCATGATTCATCCTTCTTTTGTACCAATACTACAGGAGCAGAGAAAGAACTTTGAATAGGTTGAATTATACCAGCCTCTAACATTTCTACAATCATACGTTCAATTTCGCTCTTTTGGACATAAGGATATCTATAAGGCTTGATGTTTGGAGGAACACTTCCTGGAATCAAATGAATAGCATGATTATGAATAGTTTCAAACACCCTGTAATGATTGTCCAAGACTTTTTGGAGATCTGCAGAAATAGATGATTTTGATTTTGGAACTTCTAGTGAGCATAATTATGCAATTATGCCTTGTTGTTCTTTCTTTAGAAGCTTTTTCATGACATTAGAAATTATCATATTTCCTAGCTTCCCTTAAATACCTCATAATTCGACTGCTTTCCTTCTGAAAAAAAATTCAAGGAAAGTTCTTGAAAATTAAAAGCTACCATCCCCAGAGATTGTAACCATTGTACTCCTAGTACAACATCAACACCTCCCATAGGAATTGAAAGCATTGGACTATTCAAAACATATTCCTACATGGTTAGCTTGATATTGTGGCATTTTCTAGAGAAATTTATAGTTCTTCCATTTGCAACCATCACTTGACATTCTAGTGCTGGGTAAAGGAAACAATTCAATTCCTTGGCTACCTTACAATGAATAAAATTATGGGTACTACCTAAATCAATCAACACTATTAATTTTTTCTTCTTTATATGTCCTTCTACATTGAGATTTTGAGGAGTGGTAGTTCCTGCCAATGCATTAGAAAATATGGTCAAACTCATTTCTTCCTCTTCTAGGGCTGGTTCCTGGTGTATATCCTCTTCTTGTTCATTTTCTTCTTCCTCTTCACAATCTATGTAAAATAATTTCTTCTCAGAACACTTATGACCTTTAATGTATTTTCTATCACAACTGTAGAAAAATCCTTTTCTCTTTTTTCTTCCGATTGTTGTGGTGTCAACCTTGTAGGTTGTAGAAATTTAGGAGTAGCAACAATTCCACCTTTATAGAAGTGAGCGGTAGGCTTCCTTGTCGCCATAATTTTACATTCAATTTTTCTTGCCAACCTAAATGCCTTCTCCAATGAATTAGGTTCCAAAACATAAACTTCATGTTGGATGTTATCCTTTAAAGTACCTATGAAGAGATCAATCTGGAGTTCCTCTGAAATATCAATTACCCTTATATTCAATTTTTGGAAGTCCTCAATGTGCTCCTCCACTAAGCACTTTTTATTGAGATTTATCAATTGGTTAAAGAAAGTGTTGCTCTTTGTATCCTCATAGTGTGCTATCGTTTCCTCTATAAAAATTGACCAAGTGACAATTTTTTTACGAGAGAAAAGCCATCGATACCATACAAATATATTTTGTTCTAAATGTAGAGTTGCAATGCATACCTTTTTTGTGTTTTCCACATTATTGAGATCAAAATATTGCTCGATATATAGTATTCATGTTACAGGATCCTTTCCATCTCATATCCATTTTTGGAATATGGTGGTTCTTCCCTCCAACATTAGAGTTTATGAAATCATGATTAACATTTATTTTTTTTCTCATTGTGAGTTTCCTCTACTATCTTTTCACCATTAGGAAAAATTTCTTGTATCAACTTTGTCAGACCTTCCATGTTTGCTTTTAGATCATTCTTCACGTTTTCCATCTTAGCTTCCATGTCATCCATCTTATATTCCATGCCAACTTCCATGCCATCCATCTTAGCTTCCGTTCCATTCTTCAAACCATCCATCTTAGATTCCACATATTCCTTCAAACCATCCGTCTTAGTTTCCACGCCTTTATTCAAAACTTCCATGTCATTTTCTTTTGCTCTTTGAGAGAGAAAAATTTGTTGCACTTGCTCTTGTAATTTTGATATGTCATGTTGCCATTCTTCGTCTTCATGAGTCATAGTAGAGCCTTTTGAAGGATTAATGTGTGTCGAATTCTTTTTAGGAACCATTTTATAATCCAATACTGATATATATTCTACAATATTCCCTTCGAATCAATTCAACTTGATTCTTCAAACAAGAATTATGCGATTCGGGAAAAAGAATACACACCTTTTACTTGCTTTTGAGGAGCTCGATATTGAAATTGACTTATCTATATACTTGTAGATCCTAAATATCTAAACTTAGGCCCTCTAGTAGTCCTCTAAAGCTTATTTCAAATGCCACAGGTCTGACTTGATTTTGATTCTTCAAGGAAAAGTTATGTCTAATCTCCCACAATGACCTAATTATGGATTGGGTCAGTAGAGCGAACTTGTACGACTTGTCACATCTCACTGTTTGCTCCTTTGGCTCTAAAATTTATAGACAAGAAAATACAGTCTGTGTAATTCTAGTCACTTTTTACAGAATTCCAATCCGACGCTCAGAGAGAGGGTTATGAAGATTTTACCACGATCACCTCTTTGAGATGAAATTTGGGAGCCTGAAAAATACCTAACTTTCACAGATCCTATGTCCGAAAATATTGCGAATCAAGCTCTGAAATTTTGCAATGAATTTCCTCACGATTTTAGCTTTGTGCTCTAAACATTTCAGCTTTTGAAACTTCGAGAAAAAAAGTTATACCAAAAATTCTGCGATGACCTTTTTAAGTGAAATTTAGGAGCCTGCAAAAAATCCCTAACTTCCGCAGATCATATCTCCGAAAATATTGTGAACCAAGCTCTGAACTTTTGCAAATATGTTCCTTAGGATTTCGTCTTCGGACTCTAACAATTTCAGCTTCTGAACCTTTGTAGAAAAAATTTATAGCGAAAATTCCATGTTGACATGTTTGGAGCAGTGAAACCCTAGAATCCAAAGTTCTGATAACAAATGTTGTCAAACCAGCTCCAAAAATAGAAGAAAAGAGATATCAACACCTTATAAATGAGCAAATTCGAGGGGGAAACCTACAATATATTACATGAATGATCAATTATTCGATTATACAAATGAAAAAAACCTCCTTTCTATATATAGGAGTCCATGGGGTCACAATGTAATCCTAGTGGAGCCACAATGTAACCTGAGCTGACCTAAAAATAATAATGTAAGAGCACAATAATAACAATATGGGGGTTACAGGGGTAAAAAAATAACAATAATGGGGGCTACACTAACATAATAAGGGACTATACTATTAATATAGGGACTTAACAAAATGACCCTCCAATGGGCGAGATGGGGATTGCAGGGACAGTGACAAAATGTTGTGTAACACTAGGGTTTTCTATGGAGGTGACCTTGTCTTGGTTTATGCCCAAGAGAAGGATTCTTTGGGGGTAGGCAAGTTCAAATCCATGTGCAATGGCCCCTTCATCGTAAAAAAATTCATAAAAAATGGAGCTTATGCCTTGGTTGATTTTGATAGGAACGAGCTGGCGGAGCCCAGAAATGGGATCTATCTGAAGAAGTATTATGCCTAGGTTTCAACCTAGATTTTTTCTTTGTTGTATATATTGTATGTTTGTACATTTATGTTTTTCAATTTTTTGTGTGACTTTGATGATTTTTGATCTCCTTTTGCAAGTATTATTGGATGAGATTAGTCACTTTGGCTTTGCCGATGGTGCTAGTAGACATACCCAAAACTTGGCTTCTGCTGCTTGGGTAATTCACTATCCATCCGGTCATTTGTTAGTCTTAAGAGGTGTATGCGTTGGTCCTGCTTTGAACAATATAGCACAATACACTACAACGGTCAACCTATTCTCAGAGGCAATATCTCTTGGTGTTGATTCATTAGTAGCTTACTTGGATTCAAACTGGTGGTTTCACAATTAAACAACACCTATCATGTCAGAGACCCATTTTTGTATCGATTCTTTTTTAGGGTATGTCTATGACAACATTCATTTCAATTTATTACGTTCATTCATATTCCTTGATCTGATAATTGGTTAACAGACTCATTAGATAATCAAGCACTTGATTGACGCATTAATCATTCAACACTTTAAAATTATCAAAAACATAATTCATCATTGTACATTTGGGACAATCACATCATATAGAATTGCTATATATATATATATATATATATATATATATATATATATATATATATATATATATATATATATATATATATATATATATATATATATATGATTGTTCAAAATATAGAAAAATTGGACTGTCATGTCCTAAAAAATTAGGGCTTATGCCCGATCATGTATGTCATCAAAACTAATATTATAGTCATCCGATCAAATCTAAATCTACTCCTGAGGTCCTTACCCAACACTTGTGTTCCGATAGAACACGATAGCAATAGCTACACGGCAAATAACTGCACCCAGTCTCGTGGTATTCCAACCACCCTTCTCTGGATAGCCTAAGGAAGATCCTCTATAGCTGCCATGGGTACTTGGTGAGTTAAACTCTCCAAGTTTCTTTGGATGACATGGTGGGTTCTTCCTGGGTATTCAGCATCACCCGCCTCTCCTCTGCAGTGCTTATTTCTTGGTTAACCCTATGGTCTAACTGGTCCCATGTCTGCATCATGATAATTAAATTTTGTAAGTCATATTGTCCTATTAAAAACAAATCATTTTGCATATAATTTGAAAAAAAAAATCACATAATAAAAAATCGTTGTGCAATCTTACCAATTGCACCCCATGCTACTCTGGGTGGAAGAACCAAATCAGGATCTGGTCTAAAATCCATCCCAACATAGGGATAGTCCTTTATTGATATGACCTATTTTTCCCAACACTGGAAGAACTCATAATACCATATAGTGCGGGGAGTTTCACTTCCCCCTAGTCCCTTCATCAAGTCTACCCACCTAGCTATCCTTGGATCCCTTGGGCTGCTAATGGAAGGGATGATCTTGGGCTAAAGTCCTGGGACTGTATCAAAAAAGAATGTCAATAGAATTGTTCCATATACAAAGTGTTTTGTCTTTAATTTTTGGATGGAATCCATTTGTTTCTTCATATTAAGAAATAATGATGTGCACCAGTCATAGAGGTAAAACAAATAATCTACTGCTAGACTCATATTAGTGTGTGAGGCCTGGGGAAGGGATACAGACCCTCCCATTCTGGTAATAGTGAAAAGAAGGATTTTCATGTACAAGTATCATACATCCTTTATTGGGATCTGATTCCCCACCTTCTTTGCACCATCTACGCAGTATACTGATACATAATCATGTACATTAAGATCTACAGTGGGCTTACCATGAAAATCAAAATTGTCTCCCCTCCGGGAAATTCTAGTGATAAAATATATGTCTTCTAACTCAATCCTCAATGGCATCTCATCAATCATAAAACAATGTTCATATGTTTCCCAATAATTGACGAACATCTCAAGCAACTGATTATTGGTTTTCATATTTAGCATTTTGAAAAAAAATTGCAAATTGCAATTCCAAAGGTTATCGAATGATTGTTGGCCTTCCATCACTTCATTCTCTATTGCACTCTCCTCCCTTTCTCTCCACTTGATAGTAATCTTGGAAAATTTCATCCATTGACCCATTAGATATAATTTTTTGAATTCCTCTCTATGCATACGCAACTTCATTCAGACACAATCGCATCTATACGTGAGTTCCTCATGACGAACCCACGTATATGAAGAGGGTTTCAAGAAAAATATATTTCCTATAGTCAAAAATCGAAAAAATTGCTTGAAATAAGAATGAAATTGATCAACAAGATGAGTATGAGGATTACCTGACTGATATGAGTTTATTTGGTGACCAATTTCTCTATTGGCAAGAATAGGGTTTTTTGCTACACAACTCTTTTTCCATTTCTACACTGCACAAATGACCAAAATGTGAGCCAAAATGCTTATTTATTCCCAGAATTTGAAAATTTTTCACAAATTTCGTTTATGTTTATTTTTTGAATTTTATTAACGTTGTTTAACCTTTGGGCTTGTAAGTGTTGGGAAAGTCATTTTTTGAAGTACATTTTGTTGAATTTGATATTTTTTCCAAAGTTTTCTTCAGATCCATTACTGCAGATCTGTCATGGCAGGTATTCGATTCTGAACTGGCATATAGGTTAGGGAATTCACTTTTGGTTTCATTTTTGCATACTAGCCTCCATTCTAATCACTTCCCGTAGGGTCCATCCCATCATTTCATGACTATTTAATCAATTTCACTCACCATTTTTTTAAATCATGACTTGGTAGTAGAGCCATCCTTTACATTGGATTCCTAGTTAGTTCCTCGCTAGCATTTGTTTCCCATGCTGCAATTTGTGTAGGCTTGGGAGTCCTCTTTAGTCCCGTCATGACTTATGCGTTGAAGCTTCATTATTCTTCTTCTTCACTGTGATTATTCTGGCCATATAGCTTTGAGGCTCCCATTCTTTGTTGTCGAGTTGTACTATTGCATTGCATATTGACCACTTGTTTTTCGCCTTTAGCCAGCTTCATTTGGACTCATGTTTAAGCCCTCTTTTGACCATGTATTTATATACAAGTTAACCATGCAATCATTTATCCTTTGCAACTTGACACCTTTACCCATGGATGGAACATCCCTTTGAGTGTCTCTTACCAGTTTTTGCCTCCTTGCATTGAGCATAGGATTGTTCCTATCCTAAGAAATAGTGCATCTGTTCACCGACACTCATTTTATCCATTGTACTATAGGAATTCTTTAATTCTTTTTGAGGATTTGAAATATGAAAAAGACAAAAAAAAAATATTTGAAAAAGAGCGAGAACGGGACAATACTTCCATACATGATGGCAACTCTAGAGTTAGTTTTGTCGCCCTCGAACAAAGCACAAAAAAGCTAAGTATTTTCTCCATTTGGGATGGTTTTTATTTTTGACTTAGGAGAAGCCATAATATTGTTATCTAGTCAGTTCTCCCCTGGTTTGTTATCTCTTCCAATCATATGGAGGGTTTTTTTATGCCTCCTGCATGAAAAAATTATACAGAGTTATCATTTGTTGCCATAGTCAAAATGAGTCGTGATTTTGTTCAAGGAAAGTTAACCTACGTCAACCTTTCTGCAGTGCATATTGACTCATTTTTTAGTCAACCATCCTATTTTTGTCAGTATCTTGTACTATCACATCAGCTATTTGGTCCTTTTCTTTCTGCTGGTTTGAGAAGGTCTCCATTTACTTCTTTCCGGTGTGTTTGCCTCTTATCAACTTTGACATATTGCTCTGAGAGTAAACCTAGAGCCGCACCCTAGTGCTATTTACATCATTGATAGGTGACCTTGTGCCTAGCATTTGATCAAAACCATGAGTCTCTGACTGAGTGGTTTCCCTTGTGTTTGACTTCAGCTTACATTGTCGCACTTGGGATTTGTGCAGTACATTTTTTTCCATTTGACCCTATTAGTGGATATATTGCGTCTTTGTTAGCTTCTATTATTGGTTGGTTCAAAGTGTTTCTGTCATGCGCTAGATACATTTTGTGCATGCCAGAAACGTACTTCGGGTTGGTTACTTCACTTTGGTTTGTCCAATTCCTTCCAAATCTTTGCTTGCAGGTTACACTCATGTTGGACTGATTTCGGATGCCTTAATGCTTTCCTTCTATCAGATATTTCCTGGTTGACTCTAAGTCATTTCTCCGGGAATAAGGTCTAAAGTCCTTTTGTCAGTACTTTAGGGTTTGCAGTCATCAGTGGCAGACTCCTTCGCTATCGAAAATGAGAATACATCAATGTCTCTTGCTCGGTAGATTCTCTCAATTTTTTGACTTCAACTCATTTATTCACACTTGTTAGACTATACTGGGGCACCTTGACACTCATTATCATTATTGGTGGGTTGTATCACGTTTTTTAACTATATACATCAGTGACCAGTAATCAAATGATTTCTCACATGTTTGACCTCAGCTCATTTAATCCCATTGTGTAAAATTGTGCCAGAGTGATCAGTGAAGACCTTGAGTTTGCATCAACATGCTTTGGTTCATGTTTATAGTTCCTTCAGTTTTCTTCCAATGACACCATCCACCCTTATATGTTGTAATTTCATCACAACAACATCTTATATGTTGCCGCCCGAGTTTCATGTTTTATTGTTTGATCCACCACTTATGATTTAGTACTTGGAGATTCAGTTGTAACTTCAGTGATAAAATATCTATGCAACATCATTGATCAGTCTTCTATATGTGATACTTAGACATGATTTTGACTTATACTTCCAAGAAGTGATCAGATGATTCAATACGTACTTTACATTTAATTTATACTTATATACATATTGGATCTGCTCCATACTTTATATGTGCACATTTTTTTCTTTCATTGAGCATGGGTATGCCTGCCTTAGATATGAGCTATCTTTCTGATTTCGATCACTGGTTTTGGCACGCTGAAATCTGGTTAAATCCTCTCCAGTCCTCGCAAGGTTCTTTCCATGCACATAATACATTTTGGCCATCATGTACCCCTTCTGACCTCATATATTAGGGGGTATCTCTTCTAGAATCATTTATCACATATATATATATTTGATGATTTATGATTTGGCCTTGGGTAGCTCTTCAATTCAGACTTGGTCACATTTCTCAAGAAACAATATTTCTAAATCCATAAGCGACTCTGCCCAATTTTTTCTGTGTGAACACGTGGCTCCATACACTGTTGACCCGTGTATGCTTTTTAGAATATTAAAAAATTATAAAAATTCCCTATTATTGAGGTGGGGTTTATGGTTTTTTCTGTAACTTAACTACCCCAGCCCGTGGCTTGACTATTCCCCAACTGAAAAAATTAATTTGAGTGACCTGTTATACATGACTGCCTTCTTCCTTTAGAGGATAGCATTAAAGCACCTATTAGCCCATCACCTAAGGAAATTATAAATACACCTCAAGGGGATGGCCTGTGGTGGGAAGAGAGTGAATTATTGATATTATAGCTTCTTATAGCCTTGATCAAGTCTGATATTTCCCTTCTGCCTCCTGAACTTTTCAGATTTCAGGAAACCCTTGTTTCCTTGTGATGATCACCCTCATTCTATGTGACATCCTTTGTGTAGCATTGATGGAAGGAGATTTTTGAGGCTAGGGCTGGATGAATCCATAGAATGGTTTTTCTCAAGGCTATGGCAGATCTGAGGTGATTTCTCCACTATTATTTTTTTTACATGTTATCAATAAAAGAAGTTCCTTCCTATTCCTGATGTTCATGTTTTATGTGTCTCTTATACATTATTAATAATCTCGAATAGGTTATGTCATGTTATCTTTATGAGATCACGTATGCCAATTCGCTAACATCTAGGATATATAGGTTGTACAACTAGTTTTTGTGCTTGTTCTTGATTTATTTGTAGGTTTTGGAGCACGAGGAGGTGAAGGGGGTTTGAACCCTACAAGATCTACTACAAACAAAGGATAAACTAATAAGACTTGCAATCCTCACTTTCTAGTTTAGAGCATAGAAGTTGGTAATTTGAGTCCTTCTTGTGATGACATCCCTGTGCTCTGTTAGATCTTTCAACCTAGGACCTTAGGGTAAATTTTCTCATAACACTCCCATGGATGGAAGGCATTAGCAGAATGGATCACCACATGAGTTGAAACTTCCATAGTTCCAACACAGCAGATTGTAGTGCCTCTTTCCGAAAGAAAGATGTGAGAATTTAAGAGACCCAAAGCATTTGAGAGTTCAGAGTCAGAAAAAGAGGTCTCTCAAAAAGAAGTAGAGAATTAAATATAGATTATGCAAGAGAATGAAATGGTAATTTCAAATGCCACTCTTAGTAAGGATTCTAGTTAAAAGTAGAGGGCAAAAAAAATATAAAATGGTAATTCAGTATTCGTGCACTTCACTCCAAAATATAATTTTTTATAATTATTTTTTTAACCTTCAATCGTGGTTTATATCTATTCATAAGGGCCTCTATTGTTTTGAAAGTGTGTTTACACGAGATTTGTGATCAATATGTCTTAAGATTTTAGATAACATTTTTGAATGCTAATTTTATATTTATTTTGAAATTAAATAAAATTACCATTTTTTTTAGAAAAAAACTACATTATAATAATTTAAAATTTGATTAAATTTTAAATGCTAGAGTGCAACATTTAGTTTAGAATCATCTCATTAAATCACATAAATCAGATCATAATTAATCATAAAATATTTTATTATTTAGAAAAAATTTACAAATTAAATCAACAATATTTAATGTTAATTTTAATATTATTATAATATTAAAATTATTTATCATAACTAATTAAATTTTATATTTAGAGACCACCGAAATGAAGAGAGCGCACAGATCAGGAATTAAAATTCAACTAAAGGACAAGGAAAATGCAATGAGAACGTTCTTATCTCTCGATAGTAAATCAAAGATTCGTAGCTTGGTCAGCCTTTACCAAATCAACTACCTGATACTACGTGGGCTCATGGAACAGCGCGAATTAGCTTGCTTTATGAATGTGTATACAACGGCAAATTTCAAATTTATTTGTGCATTAAATTAAAATTCAATTTAGGTATTAAATTTGCATTTGTGGAATCTAAATTGTTCTCAAACATTCAATTTAATTTAATTAACTTTATATTATCAATCAAATATAATTAAACCTAGAATTTGCTAACAGCATTAAATTTTCTTTCAACGTACCCAAAGTAAACTTGAATTGCGCCATCTTACATCAAAATTCTGAAAAGGTACTTTTCGTATAAGATATAAGTTTATAAGTTACGTTGCGTTGAAAATTTTGAAAAGCTGGCATGGATTTTTGTAAATCGAGGTTATAGCTATCAAACTTTAATATTTTGGGTGTCTTAGAGGTTTTTGATGGTGCTGAATCTATTTCTACCATCAAAACATGATTCAAACACTGCTATTGCAAAATTTCTTAAATTTCTTTTGCCTGGATTCCGACCAATTTTGACAGTTCGAACAATTCCTCCGCCTCCATAGAAAACTCCATAAATTTCTAATATACTGTTCAGTATGCAAAATATCATCTTTATTTAGTTATATAGTAGACAAGTTAGTTTCCTATATAACTTTGTTTTTAAAATTATTATTATTTAATTCGTTACTCCATCATGATGATTTTTATATTTAATTATAGTTACATTTTATTATCCTTTTGAGGCTTTAGTTACATTTTTATTATTAATTTTAGACGTTTTGTAGTTTAGTAGCGATGAAAACTTGTTACCTAATATGATATTTAAAAACAATAAAGTAATATTTATATTAGAATAAAAATTTATAAGAAAATATTTAAAGTGACATAACTAAAATATTAAATTATAAAACATCTAAAATATAATAAAAATGTACCAAAGCTTCTAAAAATGAATGAAATAAATAAAATATTTTAACATCCACCATTACTTTATAGCATAGAAAGGTAACATAATCAAAAGTATGCATAATTTAATTTATTTTTTAGTATGACGAAGATATGTAATTTCTTCACTACTTAATATTGAGTTGAAACATGCAGTGTAAATACAGTATTATTTATATTATATCATGTGTAATTCATCATGTGTTCAATTGACATGTAATATTTAAAAGAAAAATATATTAATAGAAACAATGATTTTAATGTCATCTTAAATAAAATATTTCAATGTTGATATTAAATAACATAATTTTATATGAACTTTGTATACATAAATAATTTATATAAATTCTATATATAACATTTCGAAATTATTAATAATAAAAGAAGGTTTAATGTGGTTTATAAATCAAATATTTCAATATTCATGTTCAGTAAAATATTTAAACATCAAATAGTCAGGGAACATTTTAGGGGCTAATATTCACAAGTGAGCTAATTTTCTATACTTTTTCCAAAAAATAGTTTCGGTAATTTCCATTTTTTCTAAAAATTATTCGCCCAAATTTAATAATATGATATTATTTTACCCTAAAAATCGCCAAAAATTTATATAGAGACTATATAAAAATATTATAAATTTGAATATTCTGACAAAAATATCTCCAAACATTTTACAGATTTCACTTTATGGATTAGTGGGATTCGCCAAGGTTTCTAGACTTTAAGATAAATCTCCATCCTTAATTTTTTGACTATAAATAGTTAAATGATAAGAGTGTGAGAGAATTCTTATTCCACTAATAGGTGGACTTCTCTTACGAGATTCCTGTACATTTAGGAAATGTAGTTTATTTTTCAGTTATAACCAATTACAGAGGTTGGTTAGAATACCCAATTATCCGTTGTATAAAGACAATTCTCATTTGAATGAATAAACCAATGGTGATCACACAATTCCAATATAATAGTGGTATCAGAGCGATTAATATCTGAGGAGGCTAGTTGGTGGTTGTTGTGGAACGGTTGGAGCGGTTGATTGTTTGGATTGTCGTTGGAGCAAGACTGTTGTGCTAACACTGCCAGATTTTTTGTTTGCCAGCAGATTGCCAGTGTGGAAGAGGAATTGTAACCTCCAGCGCTTTGGAGGAACGCTTTTTTTGTGATTTCACTATGGAAGCTGCCAACTGTGTGATATTTGTGGAGGAATGGGGGTATTATGTTCACTTTGGAGTCTGCAAACCCTGCTAGCATAACCTCCTGTGACAGTGTTGAAACCGAGAGCATTTTTTTATCCAGTCCTATGTGTCAGTGCTATGTGTGAGGTGTTGAACTATCCAGAGTGGTTGCCAATGTTTTTTTTCCTTTGTTGCGTATGTAGTGTTGGATTGAGAGAAACTCACATTTATGTTCCTGTCACAAAACTGCAAACGTTCTTTTCGAGGTTAGTGTTTTGGAGTCAGTTTTTTGGAAAAAATTATGTCTCTCCTGCTACAAAACAGAAGTGTCAATTGCCGAATCTATAAATTTAAAAACAAAAATTTCTTCTGCGAGTGGTAGTGGTTAAAACAGAGTTTTTTTGAGAAAAAAACAAGAAATCTGAGCATTTAATATCCATTGAATTTACAAGATTAAAAATAGTATTTTTTACGAAAGAAGAATTTATAATAGGACTTTTTATTTGAAAGTGATTAAAACAGAAGATTATTTCAAGGGTGCCAGTGATTTAAAACATTTTTTTGTTAAAATATGAACCCCCTGATATCTTTAATCGGAGTGGTCCTTTCTGGAAAGTAAAATTACCAGGAGTGGTTTAGGAAAGTGAAAAATACTCTTATTTTTTAATGATTTATGGGATGGAGTCTTGAATGAGAAGGAGAGGATGCACGAGCATAGCCCGATGAGCAAAAAAAGCTAGAAATCTGGAAAGGTAAGGATAAGAAGTCCTTTTCCTTAATCTCCACATTAGTCTCAGAAGAGGTAAGTATATACATCAGTCATAGTAAAGCAACTTATGATTCCATAAAAAAACTGAAAGAGCTTTATGATTCACATTCTGGATTGGAGATAATTCAGTTATTTTTGAAGTTATTTAATCCGGAAATGAGCGATAATGATCCTCTAAAACTTGCCTTTGAAATTAAAGGCATCAATCATGAAAATTAATGTATTGAAGTTAAAGTTTATTTGTTGCTTACTACCTTTATTAAAGCTCTTTACCCTAGTTCTTCACACTAGTTTGAATCTATTCAGGCTAGTGGGCAGATAAAAGATATAGATTTTGACAAATTAGTAGGTAAAATTATAGAAAGAGAGAAGGGTTTAGGCAAGAAAGAAGCATCACATAGTTCTAATACCGAAACGTTGTGTCTTGATAAAAAATACCAAAAACCTCGAGAGGAATCTTTCAGAAATACTAAGGGTAATAGAGGCCCAGGTAGGAATAATTAGAAAGGTAGAGGGGCAGAAATATTCAGGGAGATAGACAACATAATGAAAAACAAATATTTTTTTTGATAAACCAGATGTAAAATGTTTTATATGTGGTAAAATTGGACATACTATTGCAAATTGTAGAATTCCCTGGGACAAAATTAATGAAAAAAGAAAACAATTTCTTGAAAAGAAATATCATATAATTCTAGACGGAGGATAGTCTTCTAAGAATGCACACTATGTTATCGCTCATTGGAATTTACACATGGAAGATGTTTTTAGTACTTCTTTTTCTTCATGATATGACAACTGGGTTCTAGACACATGTCCCACGTGTCATATGACCTTTCGAAGAGATTTTTTTGATCAATTCAATGATAATATTGACAGAGTAGTGTATTTTGTTCATAAGTCCCAAATCAAACCATCAAGGATTGGTTCAATTCAATTAAAAATTCCTGGACTCTCAAATTATATTTTGAATGATGTTCTTTACATTTTGCAGTTCCATTTTTTTATCTCTTATACAAATAAGACAACAAGGACATTCCATTCACATATTTGATGGTAAAGTAGAAATTAGAAGAGAAACTCACAATCAAACTGTAATGACTGGTGTAGAAGAAGATGAATTGTTGAAGTTGAATGGTATGCCATCTGCTGCATTGAACAGAACTGATTTGGTTCAACAAAATGATACTTTGTCCTCTTATTTATTATGCAATTCATGCTTTGGTCATGTTAATTATGAAATTATTCGAATTATGAAAGTACAGGGGATTAAGGGACTTCAAATAGTTCCCATAAAATTAACCCCATGTAATGCTTGTATATTGGGCAATCATCACAAACAATATTTTTAGAATTCAAAGTTTAGAGCTACAAGAAAATTAAGCCTCATACACTCTGATTTATGCGGTCCAATGCCTGTATCAACTGTGAATGGAAATAAATACATACTCAATTTTATTGATGATTATTCGAGGATGTGCTAGGTTTATCTGCTTAAATAAAAATCACAATTTTTTGATGTGTTTAAGAAATTACATCTCTTGATAAAAAATGAAGCATAACTTACTATTGGTACTATAAGGACTGATAATGAAGGATAATATCTTTCACATTCTTTTGAAACATATTTTCAATATAATGAAATCAAACACCAGACCACAATACCATATAATCCATAAAAAAACGGAGTTGTTGAATGAATGAACAGAACATTTCTTAATATGGTAGGTTCAATGATGTTTTTTTAAGAATGTAAAATTAATGTTTTGGGGAGAAGCTAAGCTCTTTGTGGCATACATTAAAAATCAATTCCCTTCCTCTATCATTAACAACAAAACTCCATATGAAATGTGATATGGTCGTCTTCCTATTGTTAAAAATTTCTGAATTTTCGGTTGTCAATGTTATGCTTTGTTACCTAAACATCAGAGGAATAAGTTGAGTGAATGAAGTAGAAAATGTATATTTTAGGGTATTCTATGATGAAGAGAACAAAAATTTTATTTTGTCAAGAGATGTGATTTTTCTTGAAATGATAAAGATTCCACCACTGTTAATAGAAAACTTAATCAGATAGAAATGTTTGCACCTCAAAAGTTTTATTATGAATCATATAATATACTTCCCCAACCTAAATAGGGGATTCCTATATTGGATCAGTCTATGGAGTTTCCTTCTCTCAATTATGATAAATTGGTTGATGGTGATAATTTCATTCCTGTTGAAGAGGAATTGGTTGATGCAAGTGTTTCTACTGAAACAACGACAAAAATGACAAGAATTGAGCTAGATGAAGAAGATGAGTAGCTTCTGCAACTTCCTGAAGAACTTCTTACACAACCTTTGCAAATTTCAACTTGTATTTGAACATTTCTAAAGAAATATGATGAGTTTAAGCCTTGAAGTTGCTCAGGTAACTATTCTCATTCTGAATTTAATTTTTCTGTGGATTATGAACCTACTTGATTTGAAGGAGATGCTATTCATTAACAGTGGAAAGATGAAATGCATAAAGAATATGATGCTCTCATAAAAAGTGACACATGGAGGATGGTGGATCCTCCTTATGGAATCAAACCTATTGGTTTCAAATGGATTTATAAAACTAAGTATAAAGCTGATGGTTCGCTAGACAAAAAAAAAGAAAGACCTTTAGTGAAGGGATATGCACAAAAATAAGGTATCGAATATACAAAGAAATTTTCTCCTACAGCTAAATGGGGCACTATTAGATCTTTTCTTGCTAGTGCAGCTCAGAAATAATGGAAAATTCATCATCTGGATGTCAAAATTGCCTTTTTAAATGGATATTTGAAAGAAGATGCTTACATGTTTTAGCCAGAAGGTTTTTTCATTAAAGGGAAAGAACAAAAGGTTTGCAAAATAATGAAGTATTTATACGGATTGAAATAAGTGCCATGAGAATGGGATGAGAATCTAACTGAACATCTTCTTAAATTAAACTATAAAAATTTTGACCTAGATGATGCAACTCTTTTCATTAATAAAGTTGGAAGATTAGTTGTATATCTAGTTATATATGTTGATGATTTGATGATCACAGGAAACAATGATGAATATATATCATCTATAAAGAAGAAATTGAAAAGGTTTTTGATATGAAAGATTTAGGTTTTCTACATTATTATCTTGGTATTGAAGTTGGTCAAAAACCACAACATATTTCAATCTATCTGAAGAAATATGTTGATGAGTTATTGAACATATATAGTATGAGAGAATGTAATCTTGTTGCTACTCCAATGGGGAAGAATTTGAAACTCACTTCTGAAGAAGGAAGGTCATTTGAAGATCCAACAAAGTACAAACAACTTGTTGGAAGTTTGATTTATTTGTCTATTACGCATCCTGATATAACCTTTGCTGTCGGAATACTTTCCAGGTTTATTCATCATCCTTGTGAGGGGCATTGGGTAGTAGAAAAAAGAGTTTTGAAATATTTAAAAGGAACTCAAACTTACGACATCAAATATTCCAAATTTTTAGACTTCCATATTGCTGGTTATTCAGATTCATATTTTGATGGAGATAAATAAAATGATGTCTTAACTTCTGGAATATCGATGAATCTTGGATCAATAGCAGTTGGAGTTCATGCAAGCAATCTGTTCCTACTCAATCTACCAGCGAAGCAGAATATGTTGTAGCAACTCAAGCCACTAAGGAAATCATTTGGCTTTGGAAAATACTCAAATATTTGTAGGAGAAACAAAAACTTCAACTACTCTATTTTTCGATTGAACAAAACATATCGACACCAAGAACGTATTGCAGATATTTTTACCAAAACATTGGAGCATGAAATGTTTGAAAAATTTAGATCCTTACTTGGTATGTCAGATGTACCTTCAAATTAAGGGGGGAAATGTTGTAATCCTACTTGAATTCTCCTACAAGATTCATGTACAATTAAGAAATGTAGTTTATTTTTCAGTTATAAAAAATTACAAAGTTCGCTTAGAATACCCAAATGTCGGCTGTATAAATACAATTCTCATTTGAACGAATAAATCATTGGTCATCACACTATTCCAATGTAACATTTTCTAATTCAAGGTATGAACAAGATTTGTAAACTTTGAAGTTTATATATATATATATATATATATATATATATATATATATATATATATATATATATATAAAGAATAAATATCTAGAGATAATTAAATCTTATGGATATAAGTTTTCTATTTACTAATATGAGAGACATGTATTGTTTCAACTACATAAGTATTTCATAAAATAACTTAAAATAAAAAATCTCTTGTATTTAAAACATTTTATTAGTGTATTTCTCAAACCTAGTATAGTTTCATCCTAATTTTAGATCTACCAAGAGACAAGAGGAATTAAATATAATGAAATCTCTAGAGATGCAAAAATTTCCTTCAGACATTTGATAGATCTAAAGTTAAGATAAATATATTTTAATTAATATTAGTTGTAAAAAAAATAAATTATCAATATTATTTATATTAATTTTATATCCCAGTGTAAATATTTTATTATAACCATTAAATTTTATATTTATTATAATTAAAGTATTAAAATATAACCATTAAATTTTATATTCCTAACATTTTATTATAATTAACATATTTCAATAAATAATAAAAATTAGAAGACTAAGACAAATATGAATTGGGGAAATAAAAGAAAAATGTAAAAAAAAAAAAAAAACGTAATTTCGTATACAAAATAGTGGGAAATGCGGGAATTATATTCCTAATAATTAAAAAATAAGCCCTAAATTAAAATAAATTTTGTACTAAGAGCTAATACGCTGCGAAACATAATGCAACATAAGTTAATTCCTATGATGAAAGGAATAATGATAATAAAATAGAATACTTTGTAAATATTCAATTTTAAGTGAATTAGTAATATATAAAATCAAAGACATCATTAAAAAAATAATAAAATTAATGATGTGAGGAGTTTCTAATGCTATGAACAAAGAGCTTTAAGTGAATTAGTAATATATAAAATCAAGGATATCATTAAAAAAATAATCAAATTAATTATGTGAGGAGTTTCTAATGCTATGAACAAAGAGCGAGTAAAATGGGTAAAAAAAAATTTAAAATTTATTGTTACATAAGTGTTAATGGTAATAAATATGAAATCAAGACACTACATATTCTTTTATGGAATGTTTTTCTTTTTCCATGATGTAAAGGTTTTATGTTAAATTGGATATCAAGTGAGGTTATATTATTTTTTAGTTAAAATATAGAATATGAAAAATTTAAAGTAATTAATATTGAAGGAATTATGTTTTCACTAATATGGAAATTTTTTTTTATCATACAGAGATTGGGGAATAATTTCTTACATCAAAATAAATACTACTCTATCTAGTCACCATCATTATAGAGAATCTCTTAGCAAAACATCTTTATGAAAAGAACATAGATGAAAAGTAGATATATAATACATCTGAAAATGTATTAAGGGTCTAAGAAATAACTCTAATATCATCTCTCTAAGAGAATTTAATGGTAAAACTAAAACAATCCAACAAAAAAGTTTAAGCAATGATTCTAATCCTACTACTTTATGGATAAATAAAGAAATAAAGAAATAGTTTTAGTTAACATATATAATAGAAATAATGAAGTCTTGGTTGAAAATTTTCTTAGTACCAAGATACTCATGATTTATATTTCTCAGGGTGTAATAATGAGTGATCATGTAATAGAGTGCCCAAACTTTAACCAAACAACTTTTATTAGTGTGATTGGAATTAATGTCATGATTACATGATATCTAATATCTTTCTCTACAAATATATAGTAAATTTTGACCTTGTGAATGATCATCAACATAATTTCCATCATAAAATAATAAACCCACAAGGATGGATGAACCCATAGGACAAATTGGCTTAAAATTTCCAAAGTAATCGAAGAGATCTTTAGTGAACTAGGGAAATAACCGTTGGCCCCTAAAACACACTACAGATAAATTGAGACATTTAACGTCATCTTAGCAACATCTCATGCCAACACATCCTTTGAATGATAGGGTTCACAATTCAAATAGAGCCATAAGAGACACAACTATGATTTTGGAATAATCAATAGGTGGACACATGTTTCCATGGATCAGATCACTGAGATACTGATAAATAAGAAATTATAAATGTAAACCACCCATAATAATATTCAACGTAAAAAAACAAAATTATTGTAGCAACTTCATCTTTTTCAGACACCTCCTTAGGGTGGATAGACGTATTCAAGAAAAAAAAGAGAAAGCGATCCTTAGAGGGATCCATGATCATTCCTTATTTCATCACCTCGGATAGAAGTAATGTATGAATTAGTTAGTAAGGCCATGGAGGTACTGAATATATTGGTGGGAGATGTGGATCTTAGTGGTGGAAATATTGATGTAGCTAGATCTTTCAAGATAATACTAATTAATTTACAAGAAAAAAAAATGAAATTGATTTTCTTTGACATGATTAAATAGTGAATTAAATCTCATATATTATAAGGAAAATGATAAATATCTCTCACATAATTTAAATAAAACACTGTTTCTTCAAATAACAAGTTCTTTATTAAGTCATTATGTAAAATTAAAAATAGAACCAATTGCTGGGTTGGTATTAAGTATAAAATTACTAGTCATGGCATTAGGGATGCTTATAAATAATTCTTAATACCTCATTAGGTAAAATCATACAAATCTCTAGTTGAAAGGAAAATTGTTCAAAAATAATCTTTGATAGATATTTAAATTTCATCCTAAGAAGTCCTAAAGGAAAATTTTAACCTGTATGCCTATATAAAATAATATAATTACTCACAAGGATAAAATTCCTACCTTAAAAAGTATTTATAGATCCCTTAATTTCCATGAACACCATCCACGACTAGGTTTTCTCTGTGGAAAACAAATTTTGTAGTTAAGAAAATTACAAATGGAAAATATAATGATATCAATTTCTACCAACATAAAATATGAATACTCAAAGGGTCTATTATTTCTATCGCATAAATAAGGCCTTCAATTTAGTGGTCAAGTGTCGTAAACTTTGGAATCTTCATTGTACTTAATATCTTTAGAAGTGTAGCTCATTACAATTACATGTATTATAGGCAAACTATATGGAATATTTTAGAAAATAATATTATCATATGGATACAAACTCATGGATAAATATTTAAATGATATGATGGATTTAGGATCTATCGATGAATTGTGGATCACCATGTTATCGTTAGGATCATTGTGGAGGATTCTATTGACTTTAGTTTTGATTATGATATTTTGGACATGGATAAAATTGAAATAGTTTAGACTAAGAAAAAGTAATTCCAAGTTGGAAATATAGTATTACAACACTATTTCCAAGTTTAAAAACTTCAATGATATTTTCCACATATATTAGCCTACTATTCAAAATTAAATTGAAATCATTTCCCAAAATAGTTTGGAAACATATCTTAAATTATCTTCTCTAAATTTCATATCTTATAATAAAATAAATAAAAATTAATTCTTACTATATTTTTTAAATTGATATAAGAAACAACAACATAGTCAAGTAAATTTGTAGTTGATTTCAAGAAAACTTAACTTACGTTTAATCTTAAATTTAAAATTAAAAAAAAAAAAAAAAAATTAACATCTAAAAAATTTAAAATTTAACTTTAATATTTAAATAAAAAACCAAAATTAAATTTGAAGGTGGAAGACTATAGACACTTTGAAATCTTGAAACCAAAATCAAGAACGGAGCCCGACTCACATCGATGAGTGAGAGATCTTTTGAGCTCCTTATTTTTTCACTCTTTTCGAGAATAAACACTCACACATAAATGAATTTATAAGACTGTATAAATGAGATGAGTTGACACGAAAAAAATTGAAATTTAATTTTTGTCATTGCAGAAATTGGCATCACTTTTCAAATTTCATTGTCATTATCGGATGCTTAGGACCATAATGACATTTCCTTTTCAGAACAGTAAGATCAAACTGAAAGTTAAGTACTCTGCCCTTCTTTTTCCTTGTAAGTACCTTGCTCTTTGTCTTCCATGTAAGTACCCTTCCCTTTTCTTTCCTTGTCGTTTGAGCTATGGACATCCACAAGCGTTGACATGAGCTCGTTGGGGCACTGAATTTGTTTATTTATTTCGTTAGCACCCGCATTTCGTTATAGGTACTTACAAGAAAAACAATGGGTAGGGTACTTAACTTTTAGGTTAATATTACTGTTCTGAAAAGGAAATGTCATTATGGTCCTAAGAAACCCATAATGACATTGATGGGCCCATTAGGACCATAGTCGTTCTGGTCTTGGAGAATCGCTCATTTGATCACATGCTGGGATGGATGAAGAGACTTATCTGGCTAGGAATGGAACCCAATACGTACTAAGAATCTAAGCTCTCCAAAATTCCATTTTAGGGATGATGTAGAATAAATTTTATTTCAGGGATGATGCAGAATACAGAGATCCAACAATAATGGAGAAGGTCTTCGGATCAAACCACACTCTTGTGGATCCTCACCGGTGAATGAATTCATCCATCGGGCTCTAACTATATCGAAGAAGATGTCAAAGATTGTCATCAAGCGATTAAGACGTCAAGGGATTAAGGAGTCAACCATTTCCTGTCTAAATCAAACTTTTCTAAACCAAGCTTGTCTTTCTGGGTATTTGACCAACGGTTCTCTTCGTTGAGTGGCCCTACTCATCCCAACAGGAACTTTGTGTACACTACAACTTCTCATGGGGTTATGGCCCATATTTTGAAGAAGTAAGAAGTTGTGTATGCTATTTAAATCACTCCATGAAGTTGTGTATCCTATTTAAACTGAATGTGTTGCTTTCAAATGCGGCAGGTTCGAGTGATGAAGGTTG
Source organism: Pinus albicaulis (assembly GCA_034641835.2). Taxonomy (NCBI): domain Eukaryota; kingdom Viridiplantae; phylum Streptophyta; class Pinopsida; order Pinales; family Pinaceae; genus Pinus; species Pinus albicaulis. The sequence continues at coordinate 77,147,303 of CM076579.1, read as the reverse complement.
AGTAGGTCATGGCGATGCTTTCAAATGCAACAAGTTTGATCTAGGTGTTATATTTTTATAGGAGAGAGGAAGAAGGATTTAGAGAGCAGGTATTGACCATGGTGAATAGTGTCCGCTCACCCAAAATCCATAGAGAGAACTCCTTAACATAATTATGGGAGATGGTTTGAGAGAAATTCCATTTGTTTGAGCCACCCATTTGAAATGCATGTGATCCCCCATGGAATCTTGGACCTAACGATCAACTTTTTGTAGTGGACATTTATTTTTTGAGTACTGTAATAAGTTGATGTTTCATCCTTCATATTATGCATCGAATCATCCTTGACGTTCTCCTCTAGTAGAATATCTCACATGTGCACCTAATCTCTGTAAATACAGTAAAACTCCCAACTGCATCCTTGTTTTCAACGTTTCGTCTGCACTCCAGTTTTCGTTACCATCCATACTTTATCCCCTAGCACCAACTCCAAGTGACTAGACGTCACACCTAGCTACATGCTAGGAAATTAATGGAGAGGAGACAGACCATTCTTATGTGCCTTTCTACCTCCTATTTTATAAATTCCATGTCCTTAAGCCCTCACAATTTTCAATCCTGTGCACCTTCAAACAAAATCCATAACCTTGTCAACTCGTTTGCCATTTTTTGTTTTCAGTTACAGATCCCCTATACGCATGTTTAACAAAAGAAACTAATGTTGGCATCACCCACATTGAAGTGCAAGAGTAATTTCACTTCATATATGGTACTGTAAATTGCAACAAATGTCTATTTTTGCAGACCCAGTGTTGTTGAACTTCGCGAAATACTCCTTGTTGATGAAACCATCCTCGTTGTCTATTTTACTATGATGTATAGTAATTTATCTCTTTTAGTAATTTGTGGACATTTATGGAATTTGAGCCTAATAAATCCAATCAAGGAGATCACCTAGTTCAATAAAATCAATCTATCGAAAAATTATTCTTGTAAATATTTTATTTTATATAAACATATTTCTTACAAAAATCAATACAGCCAACACTTTTGTAAACTTGGAATATAACCAACCATTATATAAACTTGGTTTTCCCATATGGTAATATATGGGTAAAATTTTAAATTTATTTTCAAATATGAATAATTTTTTGATTTAGGATCATTCAAAGTTTTTTTAGTTAACCAAACATTTTAATAAAATCATCTTCTTAACTAGAAAATATTATAAAACTAGACTAAATCCTTGTAAGAGGTATGAAAGGTGCATAATTTTTCATAATTTTTACTCTGGAAAAAAAATGAATGATTAATTTATTATTAAATTTTTTTCAGTTTTTGGGAGGGATTATTGGATCTATCGAGAGGGATCAAATTATTTCAGGGACCAAATCCTCAAGTTCTACACTTCATGGAAAAAAATAACAACCTTAAACTTTAAAAAATACATGTGAAATTTGATTTAATAATTAATTAAATTAAAGATCACCCCACGCTAAAATGTGTAATTAGCCTCTATCCATATTCCTTTTAAGAATATTTCTATTTAAGTTAGATTCAATATACTTTTTGTGTAATAATATTTCCGTTGGAGTCATATTGAACCATAAATAAATAAAGGTGTTCATCCTACTACCAATTTTGATACAAATATAATCATGCAATGCATTTGTTTCTAACAATTATACCAGTGTCGTTGTTATATATCAAAATTTACTCTAGAATTCATAATTCTAGCCTTGTGCATGTAGTACAATTTAATTTAATTTTACATATCCATGAAGCAACATTCTTTGTCAAAATATACATGAATTGTGGAATACTTTCGACTAAATTCATCTAACGATTCTCGAAAGGAATTGTTGACGATGTGTTTCTTTTTTAATTTATGCACTCAATTCTATGGGAAAGGAAAATGCATTTTTAGTTCTGAAAAGTAAATGTTATTAAGGGTTTCTTTTTAAATTTATGCTAACAATATTGTACTATTTGACAATTGTAACAACAAATTGTTTCACCACTGTGGAAAATCACTGGTTTACTGTTGCAGCGACTTGATGGCTCAATTTTTCATTAAATTTCTGGTTGAGTGTTGTGGAAACTCGTTGGTTGAGTGATGTGCAAACTAGGTGGATCAATGTTGTGGAAACTCGTTGGTTCATAGTTGCAGCGAATCGGTCATTGACAATTATGAAAACTCGTTGGTTCATCATTGCAATAGATTTTTGGGTCACCATTGCAGCAACTTGTTGGGTCACCATTGCAGCAACTCCTTGGGTCACAAAATTGTAAATAAATTCAAATGAAAAATAGTGATTTCCATTATGGTGCAACACCCTAAAGAATATATCATATTTTCTAGAAAGTGTTTATATTGTTATGAAGTACTTGGAAGTAACGTGGATATTGATTGGATTGAAAAAATACCTACACATGTAATTCTAGAATTTATTATAGGAGAGGAAATGAACCCATATGCTCAATGTTCTTTCTCCCAGTTACAAAATAAATGGTCAGGCTCAAGGCCTACTACTGCCTTGTGACATGAAATGTAAGTTTTTTAGAGATGCATTGTTTAGATGTTGGTATTAACAATGCTCGATCATTTTTCACATGTATTTACATTTCAAACAATTTTATGCAATTATTCTTGTTAATATGGCCCCAAGGATAGAAGAGGACAAAATGAAATTAAGTGAAGATCCTTATTTATCGAAAACAGGGGTTTCCAATGCCATTTCATTTCTCAGATTATGGATCAAATTCCCAATGTAGCGATAATAACATATAACATGTATGAAAATGAATATATCCAACGATGGCCTTGTCATTTCCAACATGACACTTCGGGTGATGCTAGATGCCTACATTAACCAAAGTTATAAAGGGACATGGTTTCCCATTTAGAGAGTTTTTTATTCTTTGAACTATAGATGGACTACATTTCTAAAATGCATGTTAAGAAATATGTTGTTATTGATTCCACAAATAGAGATAGGGATTTATTTTGGTGTTGGAAGGATTTTGTTAACATCTATAATCGTCTAATGAAACGAAATTATAAGTTTCATAAGAAGGATGAAATGAGTGTGAATATTTCGTACAAAAAACATGACGATGGATTTTTCTTTGATAAAAATTCGAATGGTGGAGAGATCCATTTTATAGTTGGAATTCAAATGAAGTTGATGCTGGAGACCATGGTCAAGGTATCGAAAAATATATTGATAAAAATGGACTCAAAATTAAACACAAATGAATATGGTGTGTATATTAACAATTGTTGACCTATTACAATAATTTTATTTGTCGTGATTGATGATTGTTAATGAGATAAATTTGACTTCATACTTTTTTTAATGTGATAGTATCAATTGTACACACTCATGGTGTCTGATGAGAAACAAAGTGGAGTGATAGTTGCATCAGTGGTCGCATCATGTAATACATCAGAAGACATTTCACTATGGTTGGAGTACCTCATGCAAAGGTGTCACCATATTGATCATACTTGGAAATTTAATGCCTTCATGTTTGAGGATGCATTATTTGAAATCAATGTTGTAAGGTAAATTAAAATTTCTTATTATTACTACAACTTGTATTTTTTCTAAAAATAACGCACTTGAAATGAAGTGAATGTTGCAAGAGAATCAGAAGGTTCAATTTTATGTTGTGTGTTCAGCACGTACGTCTAGCATGGCTAAAAAAATTCATTCGATATGCTAGTAGTCCATAAAAAATGAAAAAGAAAAAAAAAAGACGTTTATTCATTTGGGTTTTATTCTAAAATATTATTCCAGTGATGAAGTGAGCATTTCAATTAATGAATTATTCAACAAATTTGATAATGTTGAAAAGTTTTTAGACTGTTTCGAGAAGAATTGGGTTGTCAGTGACAATATTTGTAACTTCACATTTTATTTCTTTCATTTATCTGTTTTTTTTTCATACACACGAAATATCTTCATTAACCCAAATTTTAATAATTAGGGATGTGCGTAAAAGGTAGGAATTTCCCCAATACAAATAAGGAGACAAACAATCTTATGGAGTCATATCCTTGTTACCTAAAGAAATACTTTCTATTAATAGAAGAAATAAATGCGCTCATAGGATGGATTGGTTGATATACATTCTTTTAACAAATGTTGAACCCTATTATCAGTTTAAAGAAATTCTAAAAAAGGAAGGATATTTGAATAATTACAAAAAAGAGAAACAACCACTAGTAAAAAATGAGAGATTAGTGACTACACAACTAACAATGTTTGTCACCACAACTATTTCAAGTGATTTACTACGAAATTTGAGCAATTTTAAGTGACCCAACCAAAAACAACTAACTTAAATGACTAATTTAGTCTAGGGATAAAATATACAACTAGATATTAAGTGAAAAAACTAAAAGTGACTAACTTAAATGACTAATTTAGTCGATGACTAAAATATATGACTAGATGATAATTGACAAAATTTGAAATGATTAACGTAAATGACTACTATAGTCCAAGAATAAAAATATGAGAAACGAACAAGTACACCAAGTATATGAATTAGTCATTTTTAATTGTGTCACTCTGGAAATGGAAAAATACAATTTTGATAGTGAAGTGTGACATTTCACTTAAATTTAACGTTGCAGATCGATTCAGAGACACCTGTCTCCATTTGTAGTGTTAAAATTTAGAAACAATGGTGTCTCTAAATCCATCTCCAGTGTTAAATTTTATAGAAACCCTTATGTTAAAATTTAGGTGGATGGATTCAAAAACCCCTTAAAAGGGTCTATGAATCCATCTATAATGCTAAAATTATAACAATTTTATAAAATATAGAGTATACATTTACAATATATAATAGTTTTATATTCACTTTGGAAGGAGGGACAAGAGAGAGAGTTGAAATTGATATATAGTTTTTTCAGGGTTAATATGATGCTTTCCACACATCTTTGATTGAGAACACACCATTTGTTGTGGGGTTTTCATGGTGTTGTTACATATCATGATTTAATATTGCACTAGATTTGTATAGAGGGTGATTTTATTAATTTGAATTTAAAGTATGTTGGTTTAAAGTTGGTCAATAAATTTTACATGCATTAAAAAAATGTACAAAAATTATAATAACACATTCACATTCTTATAATGTGCACACACTATATTATAAAACCACACCTACTAACAATTATTGTGGCTCCCATATCCAAGTTTAAATATGAATATATTTTAGAGACTATTTATGTAGTTGATTCAGGGTTACTTCATATTCCTTGAACTCGAAAGATTTATTTAGATCTTAACACCCTCTTTTCAATTAAAATAAAATTAATAATTATATTGTTAGAAAAAATGAAGAAAGCTCTTAAATTATAGCCTCATTCTAAATCTATAATGTTGACACCTAATCCTATGGGATGGGTGTGCACATTTAATATTGTATATTATTTAATATTAGGAAATAAGGAAGGCCAAGAGTCATTGGCAGATGAATCCCAATAGCCTCACCTCCATGTATAAATCCATATGCATTCTTCAGCTAATAGACATTCTGATTTTGAGGAGTTACCTCCTGGTTTGACATGGTATCAGAGCCAGCTCCACTATTGGCATTTCTGCCTGTGGTGTAACTCCCTCTCCTTTGCTCAGTCAATTTTTATTAATAGTTTTTGCTGCTCCTTAATTGCTAGACTGTTATTCTACATTTTTTTTCTCTGTATAGCCCTGACATTTGCAGCTCCAGCTCCTGCAGCTCCTGAAGACTCTGCAATCCTGCAGTTCCTGAAACACTGCAAATTGCAGGCCCCTCTGCAATCCTGCAAAGATTCCATTCAAATTTTTTTTGTAACAAACTTTTGGCCTCCTCCATTCTCCATCGACTCACTCCATTCCCTCAACTCTCTCCCTACGTTCCACATTCATCCCTCTTTCCACTCGCACCCTCTCTGCACAGCGTTCACACTCACCCATTCTCCCTACATTCCCCACATTCCTACAGCCAATTCCGCGCCCTTTTTTCACTGTTTATTATACCCCTCTGTTTATATCAATGTCACTCCAGTTATACGCTGGTGTAACACCACTCCTCCATTACATTTAGCAATGCATATTCACAAACGCACATTCTCTATTGCTCCCACTGTCATACCGCCCTCGACTCCTGTTCAATACAGTCCGCACACTATATTTATATAGTCCGCCCATGGTTTAATATATCACGTTGTCCATTCATTGTTTATATATCACGCTCTTTATATATCACGCCCATGGTTTAATATATCACGATGTCCATTCATCGTTTATATAACACACTTTTTATATATCGTGCTGATTGCATTCCCTTCTGCGTTTACATACAATGCTGTCTGCGTTTTAATAATACCTTGATACCATACAATGCTGTCCGCTCCATTCCATACATACAATGCTGTCTGCTTCATTCTATACCATATAATACCCTGCGTTTATATACTAGTGTCAACGCTGTCTGCGCCCTTTGTAATACCGCCCACTCCATTTGTTATAATATTCACTTCCCATTACGCCCTTTACCTGCGTTATAATACTTCCCATTTGTTATAATATTCACTTCCCATTACGCCCTTTACCTGCGTTATAATACTTCCCATTTTTTATAATATACACTTTTCATTACGCCCCCCATATTGTCTTATGCCCTTCCCATTCACAATACCATCCTTCATTCTATTTACAATACCATTCCACTTCCCACATTAATAATACCGCTCCACTTCATATTATACTGCCCCTCCCCAACCATATCATACAAATTTTTTTTCCAAACAAAACAAAAATTATATATATATTTTTTGGTGCAGAATTCAGTTTTTAGCAAAAGAGCTTGTGTTTTTTTTAATTCAGTCTTCATATTTTTAGCAATGTTTCTGTCCTTGTAAACTGAGTATATTTTCCAGCAAAGAGTGTTTTTTTTCTCTCTTTCAAAAGAGATTCTCCAGCAAATTTTTTTCTCTCCTCCTTCAAAAGAAGATGACAGTCCCTTCATCTTCTAAAGAGGCTGCCTACTTGGCACAGAGAGAAAAGAGACATGCTTCAGGTTCATCCAGAAGAAGAGATGGCAGAAGACGAAGAAGAAACTTCAGAGAAAAGGGGGGCAGACAATCTAAAGCTTAGCAGCAAAAAAATCAAGATAAAGGTAAACCAGCTGAATCAGCTCATTCTGTTCTAGCACATTGTAACAATGGAGTAACTGAAAACCTATTTGATGTTTCACTTACTTCATGGAGAGATGATTGGTTGCTAGATTCAGGAGCAACATGTCACATGACATTTAGAAAAGATTTTTTTGAAGAATTCACTAACAAAGTTGATGGAGCAGTATATTCCGCAGATAAATCCAAACTCAAGCCATCAGGGCTTGGCACAGTCAGGCTTAAACTTCCTGGTCTTCCTGATCATATCCTACATGAGGTTCTATACCTCTCGGAGTTGAAGAGAAACTTGTTGTCCCTGGTCGAAATCCGGCAGCAAGAACACTCAATTCACTTATTTGATGGCAAGGCAGAGGTCAGAAAAGCATCATATCACTCACTTTTCATGGAGGGAATAGAAGAAGGGAGACTCTTGAAGCTGAAAGGTTCATCTGCTCATGCTCAAAACTTTGCATTCAGTTCACATCATGATGAAGGTACATTCCCATCAAGTCTTTTATGGCATGCTAGATTTGGACACTTAAACTATGAAAGCCTTCATTTTTTGAAGAAAAATGGTGTTGATGGACTGCCTACAATTCCTAGAAAACCTAAGGAATGTGATGCTTGTATTCTAGGAAAGCATAGCAAATAGCCATTTCATGATTCACACTCCAGGGCACATAGAAAACTTGAACTTGTTCATTCAGATTTATGTGGCCCTATACCTACTGCTTCTGCAAATGAAAACAAATACATGATGACATTTATTGATGACGACACCAGAATGTGTTGGATTTACTTACTGAAGAATAAGTCTGATGCTTTTCAAACTTTCAAGAATTTTCATGCATGGATTGAAAATGATGCACAAACACATATTGGCTCTCTACATATTGATAATGGAAAAGAATACACTTCAAACGAATTTGAAAATTATCTTCGTCAACATGGAATAAAACATCAAACCACTGTGCCATATAATCCACAACAGAACGGTGTAGCTGAAAGAATGAACAGAACTATTTTAAATATGGTCCGCTCCATGTTATTTTTCAAAATGTAAAATTGATGTTTTGGGCTGATGCAGTTCTATGTGCTGTTTACATAAAGAATAGGTGTCCTTCAAGTTCAATTAGAAACAAAACTCCTTTTGAAATGTGGCATGGCCACATTCCTTCGGTAAAGCATTTCAGGGTCTTTGGGTCCACCTGTTATGCCTTGATACCCAAGGGTCAAAGGAAAAAACTTGGTGCTAGAAGTCACAAATGTATCTTCTTGGGGTACTCCAATACCTCCAAAGGATATCATCTCTATGATGAAGCAAATAAGAAGTTTGTGATAGCAAGAGATGTCATATTTCTTGAATCTTCCAAGAGTGACAAGGTTGTTGAGCGGCAACTTGATCGCCTGGATAGATTCACACATGCAAATTCCTTCCAAGAATTTGATAATGTGATTCCACATCTTGAAGGGGGGATTCTGATATTGAATCAAACTGTGGAATCATGTCCTGAAGCACTCTCTCCCCCACATGAAGAAAAAACCAAGGATGACACATTGGATGATGTGATTGACAGAATTGGGAGATTGAATCTTGAATCAATCCCAACTCACTCAAATGACCAGCGTAGGCCATCTCAGAAAGGTCCTCCCAAATGGCTGACAAAGACACTGGAGAATGTTCATCCTGATGAGGTTGGAAAAACAGGAACAAGAAGTTCCACTCAACAAATCGAAGGTGATGTAGATAATTATGATTCCCCTGTTGATATGGATATTTCTTATAACTGTGAATTGAGTTTGTCTACATATCATGAACCAACTTCCTTCAAAGAAGCCGCTTCTCATGATGAATGGAAAGAAGCGATGCAAAAGGAGTATGATGCCTTGATAAAGAATGGCACTTGGAAGCTGGTTGATCCGCCTTTGGGAACGAAACCAATTGGCTGTAAGTGGGTCTACAAGAACAAGTACAAAGCAGACGGCTCACTTGACAATCACAAGGTCAGGCTTGTGGCAAAAGGATTCGCACAAAAAGAAGGAGTCGATTATGAAGAAACTTTTTCTCCCACAGCAAAATGGACCACCATCTGGACTCTCTTTGCATTAGCAGCTCAAAATGGATGGAAATTCCATCAGATGGATGTAAAAACAGCCTTCTTGAATGGAGATCTAAAGGAGAAAGTTTATATGTCCCAGCCAGAAGGATTTGTGATAAAGGGTCAATAACACAAAGTTTGCAAGCTCATAAAATCCTTCTATGGCCTCAAGCAAGCACCACGAGCCTGGTATGAGAAATTGACCGAGCATCTTCTGAAACTTGACTTCAAAGATTTTGATCTTGATGATGCAACTTTGTTTGTTAAGAAAGTTGGAAAAACAGTTGTATATCTTGTGGTATATGTAGATGATCTTTTGATAACAGGAAACAATGAGAGCTATATTGCATCCATGAAGAAAGAGTTGAAGAAAGGTTTTGGAATGACTGATTTGGGTCATGTTCATTACTATTTGGGTATTGAAGTAATTCAACATCCTAAATTCATATTTCTTTCTCAAAAGAAGTACATTGGAGATCTCTTGAACAAATTTTGCATGGATGACTGTAATCCCTTAACCACTCCAATGGAACAAAACTTGAAGCTCACATCTATTGAAGGGAAGGAATTTGAGGATGCAACTAAGTATAGACAGCTTGTAGGAAGTCTTATCTACCTGACTACCACCAGACCTGACATTTCATTTGCTGTTGGAATCCTCTCAAGGTTCATGCAAAAAACTTGTGAAGGACATTGGTCTGCTGCAAAAAGAGTGCTAAGGTACTTGAAGGGGACTCAAGACTTTAGACTCAAATATACAAAGGTATGCGACTTCAGCTTGATCGGATACTCTGATTCAGACTTTGATGGCGACAAAGAAATAGGGGTGTCTACTACATGTTACACCATGAGTCTTGGATCAGGAGCTGTCTCATGGAGATCACGCAAAAAGTCAGTTCCAGCAGATTCCACGACCGAGGCAGAATATGTGGCAGCAGCTGAAGCAACAAAAAAAATTGTGTGGCTTCGGAAGATCCTGGAAGATTTCTAGATGAAACAAATGTATTCCACTCCACTCATGATCGACAACACTTCTGCAATAAAGTTGGCCAAGAACCCAAAGTTCCATGATCGAACAAAGCACATCAATACAAAGTGCCATCTAATTCGACATCATGTTCAGGCCAAAACCATCCATCTACATCATTGTTCCACAAATGAGCAAACTGCTGAGATCTTCACCAAAGCACTTGGAAGAGAAAATTTTGCAAAGTTCAGATCGATGCTTGGACTCACCAACATCCCTTCGAATAAAGGGGGGAATTTTGACACCTAATCCTATGGGATGGGTGTGCACATTTAATATTGTATATTATTTAATATTAGGAAATAAGGAAGGCCAAGAGTCATTGGGAGATGAATCCCAATAGCCTCACCTCCATGTATAAATCCATATGCATTCTTCAGCTAATAGACATTCTTATTTTGAGGAGTTACCTCCTAGTTTGACATATAACATTAGTCATACAAATTACTAAAACGTCTAAAATAAAATTTTCATAGAATCAAGAATCAATGCAGTACAACATAAATGGGTAAATAGCGGTAAAATTAATCACAACATAAATGGATAAATAGGGGTAGACTTAATCACAACATAAATGGATAAATGGTGGTAGACTTACTCTCATATGAAGTGGAATGGATGAATCCTTGTTCCATAAACTACCCACATGCTATAATTTTCTTTGATTTTCTTTTTAATGAAAGGAAATAATAGATTTCATGTTGTGGGGGTGATTTATGCTCCGAGTCCACTCCACTCCTGAAAAAAGCATCTTCCTATAGTTAAATACATGAAAAACATATATGGTGGCTACAATGCCCAAAGCATCCAGATTACTCGGTTTCTTTTTTTTTGGTGATGGATTAATTTGGATTCCTTTGACTAGGTGGATGGGATGGAATGGCTTTAACTTTCTTGTGTTCCTATAATCAGGCAGAGTACCTCCATAAAAAGTACTTTTCCCCGGCATGCCTCAGGCACTTTGTGTGTTAACCATTCTTTCTCCTCTGATTAAAAATATTTGGAGAAACCAAAAATCTGTGTGGAGGGAAGGAAGAGCAGGAATAGGAAGCATTGATTAGATCAGGAATCTCAATCTTACGCTCACAAGTAAATGCATACACAATAAATCATATATTTTATTCATGTGTTTTCCAAAAATGTCCTGGCATGACTAGATTCAAAATAGTTGTATTTCCTAATCTGTGGTTTGATTTCTATGATTGTTTTGGTGCATTCCCAAATCGAGAAGAGAGAAAACGTGAGTGACTTTCTTCGTTCATAACTCGGTGTGTTTTTTTCTCAATAATAGGGCAAATTTTTCTTCTGCAAGCTTAAACATTTTTCTACATTGATTCCGCTCTATAAGAAAATGTCCTTCTTCTATTTCTTTTGCATAAAATATATGTCACAAATAAACTATGAAACTATAGTTTACAAGGTTTGCCACAATAGTGGAATAACGATACAAATTTCCATACATATGCCTTGAATTCTATAAAAAATTTGGTGTCATCGAAATAATGTTAGTTCAAGCAAGTTGGTTATTTTGAAATACAAAAGAACAATTTCTCTTTTTCATATTACTTTACATTGCTTTCTTTTTCTATATATATGTAAGATCTAGCATTGTTAGAGTATATCTAGGTTATATTGACTCTAGTCCAGATATCATAGACATAAAATCGTTACTCTACGAGTACATGTATTCATTCATTTAAGAACTAATACACTTACAACATTCCTTTTGATGGCTTGATAAACACATATTAACGTAAGTTCTCATTCAAATCTAAAGAAACATATTTTTCATTTTGTTACTTATATATTTCTAGGAAATGTACTTAGAGAATATTATCTGAATTCGTTCTCAGGGAATAAACGAGAAAACCAAGCCTCCCAATCGTGAGATGAGATAATCACATCCTCTTTCTCCCCTTAGCACTTTTTACCAGAATAATTAGGTTAAAAATCCCCAAAGTGGGTTGACCTTTCAAGTACCAAACCTTTCCAAAGGTTCGACCTGGGATAGAGGTTTCCCTCAACGGCATGCCCTCTTATAGTCCTCTCCTGTGAATTTTTTCCTTCCTCAAGATCCCCTTTATTCTTCGGGACACAAGAGTAACTGTTTTCCCACTACCTCTCAGGTAAAAGAGTAAAATTTTCATGGTTTTCACTCGTGAATTCCAAGATTCACTTACTTCAATTAAATAATTAATAATTAAGGGAAAAAAATAACCACATGACTATTTCTCATTGGAATTATGTTAGGCTTCACTCAGACATAAGGTGGAATTTCATTCACTTACTTCAACTAAAATATTCATTATTAAGGAAAAAAATAACCACATGACCATTTCGATTCATACCAACCTTAAATCTTAATTTTTTTTTTTATCACAAATTATGTAAGGCTTCACTCAGCCATAAGATACCAACTTTCAATCATAACAAAGTTTTACCATACCTTACCTACAAGTCCAAGATGATGTTACATTAATATCATCCAAATACTAAACCAACTTAATTTTAAGTTTTTAAAAATAAAATAAAGTAATACTATAATAATTTAAAATTTTGTTAAATTTAGATAGGAAAATGTAGCAATTATTTCTTAATCATTTTATTAAAATATTTAAACCAAATAATAATTAATCATAATTTTATTTTATCCATTCTTAAACAAAAAAAAAAGGAATTATAATTTTTATTTTTAAGACTTATTATATTTTCTCGCTCTATCTTACTATTGATAAGTATTACTCCACATTGTTGTTACTTATAAACCATTATAATTTATTTTATCAATTTATAAATGAGAAGGAATTAAAATTTATATTTTTAACACCTATTATACTCTATTACTCCATCTTGTTATTTTATTATAAACTAGAAGGAATTATAATTTTTATTTTTAATACTTATTTTACTTTTGGTGCTTCATCTTGTTATTACTTATTATTATTCCATCTTTTTCTTACTTACTTTTTTTTTGCTCACAACATAATAGATTTAGTTCATGTTAAAAATATTTTATTATATTTATTAAATTTTATATTTAAAATATTTTATTATAATTAACATATTTTAATGAATAAATAAATAGAGTTAAGATAATTTAATTTGAAGCAATAATAATAAAAATAAAAGATAAAAAAATGTCTACATTTCATAATCGTTTCTCTGTAATACTAGGACTAGAAGTCGCCCCTAAAGGTGCAAGAATACACCTAAGGTATAGAAGAACTAAAAAGATATTTTCGCCAATATATGTCTATGAATTTAGATAAAAATGGACAAGTAATTGTGGAATTTAAGCCACGTAATGAGATATTTTGTTTGGTGGATGCATAGTCTAGATAACTCTATAAGATATTCATCCCCTTGCCCAAATATCCATCCAATAATTAAAACACAAATTGCCATAAGTTGTCACATGCCATATCTATGCAACGCCATGACTGCATTGTGTCCATTATTCCATCATGTAAAGTAACTTATCCAGAAAAAAAATAAATCTTATGGAGAACCATTCAAAGCATATTCCATCATGGAAAGTAACTTTTTGAGGAAAAAAGAAAAAAATCTCATGGAGAACCATTCAAAGCATGTTCCTTTTTTTACAAATAAAGTAATAGTTCTTTGGAATTTTTGGAATTTTGTTATATATGTGACTGCAATGATTCATCCTAATGGAAACGAAAAAGTTACATTATGGTGTATTCTGACGATGCTTTTGTAATAATAAAAATAGTAAGCCTTCAAAATTCCAGAAATAACAAATAGTTTTTATTTAATTTTCTTTTTGCAAATTAACTTTTTTTTTTTTTTTTTTGGAACAACTCCAAAATTCAAAATTACAAATTTCAAAAATTACATTACCTTCCAGTAAAAGTAAATTTTGTTAGTTTGTAACCACAAATAAACAATTTGGATTTGATATTAAAGCTTCACACTTTATATTTTCATGAGCTTTCCAACTAAACTCCATAGAAACTGATATATTATTAATAATTAAATCTCTGATAGTTTCGACTTTGATTATTTGAAATCCCTTTTTTATTAATAATCAAAATAATTACAAAATTATAAATTATTTGAAAATTTGTTACATTACTTTTCATTAATTATTTTTCAAACATATTTTCCATTCAACCTTGAAATTTTAACATATTTTTCGTTTAGCCTTGAAAACTTAAATCCTTTAACATAAATAGATATTTAATTCTTAAAAATAATAATTCTATATATAAATCGTTGAAGGTGGGAAAGTACTAATAACAAGAAGGTATTAATAAATTTGAGAGCAGTAAATTATCTTATAAGAAGCATTTCCATATAGCTCTTCATGTTGTTGACATGGCATCAACATCCGTAGACGAACTGCTCAAAATACACAGGCACTTTATGATACAAATTGTTGCTCAAAATAAACACCGCAGTAAGAAATTGCTGCTCAAAAGTAATTTGAGAGTGCATTGTGTTTTATTATTGTCCTCCTCCTGTACATGTTTTTTGCAATTTTTTGTCTTTTGAATACTTAGCATTTTCCCGACGCCATTGGAAACCATAGTCTTTATTTTGAAATGCACATATGAAATGGCGGTTAATGGAAGCAACACCAACATGAGTAGTGTTCTTTTAGTTGTACGTTTAAGCGGAAAACATAGGCTCTGTATCTGCAGGTTTTGAACAGATGAGGTCATATGTTCGATCTTTTCGATTAAATAGGGCGTGGCGTGGTGTGTGTATTTTGAAATATTATGTATGGAAGGCAGAGAATCTTCAATGGGATGTGTCCACCGTCTGGATAGTCTGGGGTCAATAATAGCAGCAATAACAATACCAGTGTGATGGTTGTCTCAATGGGCTAACATACCTCATCCGCAACACTAGCATTATGAAGGTCTGCAAGCAATAACAGCAACGTGTTGAACATGAACAAAAACAGTAGCGGTAACCTTCACGTTGTGAACTCTTCAGTTGCCCAGACTCCTCCCAATATCACCACGAACAGAAGCCTACCCATAACCATAGCTATGGGGGACCAGAATCCTTGAAGATAAAGCGAGGGAGACCTTGGAAGTGCGGGCCATATGGAAGCATGGCTTTGGAAATTGTGATATGATGGGATGCTGTGGAGTGGAGATGATTCCTGGTAATCTCTGGGACCCTGTTCGCCATTTCCTTCACAAGCTCATCAAGTGACTGCGGGCAAGTATTGGATACCTGATGTTTGAATTATGCATCCCTGATGATGAGTAGCTATTGTGGACAGGAAACCTTTACCAATCTTGCAAGGTGCGCACAATCCAGGAGGGAAATTGATGAATCATGGTCAGCGCGCAGTGTGTGGCAGTATGACTTTACAGATCCAACGGTGGGAAACAAAAGTACGAATCAACGGTGAAAAATAAAAGGGTTGACGATTTGGGAAGTGAAACGATTCAATAAGAAACACCTTCGGTGTAAAAATGAAGACATTATAGTCTTACAAATTAAAAATAAAACCGTTCGGGAACATAAAGATAACGATATGTCGATTCCTACAAATATAGCAATGATCATAAAAAGATATATTTTGTAAATATTACGTGGGGTAAGAATATTTATTATCTAGAATATCTTATTCTAAAATATTAAGTTGAATTAAGTAATGATTTTTGTGAAGTAAGATAAGGAGAAAATAAAATTAGTGAAAATTACCAATAATAAAAATATTTTTATATAAAAAAATCAAAACGGTAATACTAATAAATATGAATTCAATACACATTAATGTGATTGATATTATTTTAATTGTTAAAACACAAGAGTGGAAATTTTATGGTTTCTACCATGGAAAGAATTATGTGTTGGCCAACATGGAAAAACAAATATTAACACGGAATGTTTTGATATACAAGAAGGAATATCTTTCGTATCAAAAATAGTAGATAAGAGGATATCTACTATCTATTTTCTTTAATATAGCATAAAACAATATTAATAAAAAGAAAAATAATATAAATAAACTTTAAATTTAATCAATATAAATTTAAGTGTAAATTTATAATTGAATTAAATTTAATATATAAAATAAATTTAAATTTGACAGGTTCAAATTCTTTATTTTATAAAAGGAAATTTTATATTTAACATTACTTTTCTACGAGTCACGTGGGATCAGCACGAAAGCCAATGGCTATACATGAAGCAAACTTAAATTTAGACCACGGAGATGTCCCGTTTCACCATTAGCTAGATCACAAGAGAGATTTAAATTCATTTTCACTGCACTTCCCTTTTATTTTATCATAGTAAGTTAAAGGATATAACTGGGAGGAAAAGTTTTAAAAAATAGATAATTAAGTTGTTATCATTATAAAAAAAATTGGGTAATAATCACATTTAAATGAACATTTTCTACTCGTTTCAAACTAATCAATGTGGTTCATTATCAGGATTAGGTTAGAGATCACATCTGGACGTTATTATGTTATTATCTTTTATAGCTCCTGCAAGGATCTTTCAAAATAAAAATCCAAATTTTCACGAGCTTTTTGCACCATTACTTCGCGTAAGGACTAACATGTTAGCCCCGGTTGATCATGATAACGTGGCTGTTGTATGCCGACGTGGTGGAGGGTCAGAAGGAATGGTACGCCTACCACGTGGTGGGTACATGCAGCCGGTATGCGGAGATCACTGACAAGACATTCGGAAACCCTCCTCTTAAATGATTTCCCTTTTTTCGAGCTCCTAGCTGGATCGTCCAGCTTGCTTGTCAGTGGTATTTTGGAAAGTGTGCTGAGGTTGCGGGGTTAATATTTTTTAGGTTGTATACTTTCTCATTGTCATTTGTTCCATTTGGTGTTTTTTTCTTGTGGGTGCTCGTGCATGCAGTGGTGTAAACTACCAGAATTTCAAGGTGACGAACTTCTCACAGGTATTTCATTTTCCACCCTCTCAGTTCATGCATCTACTCTCCTCTCGACTACAGATTTTTCATATGGTTTTTTTACCAGATTTGTGGGAATGGTGGTATGGCCGCTTCTGGCTGGAATTTATGAGGCAGGATTTTGTTATTCGTTGTTGTAATTGGTTTTTTCCGTTTGTATTTGTTCATCTTTTTCAGTTCGATAGTCCTGGTTCATTTCTGATGGGCATTTATTGCCTTCTGTGTCATATATTTTCGTATTGGGTGGGTTGGTTGCACTACCTTTTTGGTTCTCTTCTTTCGCGCTCTCCTGTTGGGGATAAGTTCTGCATTTGGTTTAGATTTGTTTTTCTATGCATGGTTGGTTGTTGGGGTGCCCTTTTCCGTTGCATGCCTCATGTCTACACATTGGCTTTCTGAATTTGCTCTCTTAGTTGTTAGGCAAGCTCTATCTTTGTCCTGTATTTAGTTATTTGGAAGCATGGTTACTTTTGTCATCCTATAGGTCTTCAGTTTGGTTTGGGTTGTCCTAGCACTAGTTTTTGGTTCAATTTTGATGTGGGGTTTTTGTTCGGGTTGCTGCAGCATGGTAGACTTTGTCACTCTACAGGTATACTGTTTCGTTCGGGATGTCCTAGCGCTGGTTTTTGGTCCAATTTTAATGCAGGGTTTTTTCTCTGGTTGTGCATTCTCAGTTGTGTTCTCTGCTATTTTGCTGCAACTCCTTATCTGTTGCAGTGTGCCCAGTATGGTTTGTTTCTGCTCTGTTGTTCCTCTATTCATTCGACGCCATTAACTCTGCGCCTTCTTTTGATGCTAGACCTGGAAGTTGTTGTTGATATATATTCTACGGCTCTTTCTCTAGTTTCTATGCGGCTGACTTCTCTTCTTTTATGGGCGGAAGTTTCAACAGATTGTTCAGTTGTCTTTTCTATGGTTAAATGCGGTCGTAAGCCTGTTGGGGGGAAGGGTAAGCAGGCCACTCCTGGACTATATAGGAAACGTGATCGTAAGAAATTTGAGCAGCACCTTGAACCTATGGTTCGTAATTTTATGCATGGCATTCCACCTCCTGTCCTTGATTGTGTCTATGGGTGGGAGTCTGAGATCATGGATACTCTTGATTCATAGGATGATATGGCCTTCGCAAATATGCATACAGTGTCCCCTGACTCTGGCCATACTCAAGGTCGCACATCTCTCTATCAGAAATCCGTCCGAACCTATTGGGTCATTAAATGTCTCCTTACTAAAGTAATTATGTCAATTGTTGAGCCTAATCTGGACTCTAAGTTGGAAGCCATTCTTGCGGATATTAACAAAAATGTTCAGGAGATTAATTTAAGACAATTTCATCAGTATACCCATCTTTCCAGGTTGGAGAAGGAGATTAAAGCATTACAGTAGGTCCCTGTTGAACTTCTTGGCGCTACTACCACAGCACCCACACCAGTTGAATCTGATGAATATTAATCTTCTTTAATGTCTTTAGTTTTGTTGGAACTATTGCTATTGGTCTTTATGATGTTTCCTTTTCTCTGTTATGATTCTCGATATCCTATGGTTCTTATCTGATCTTAAGTATAGACAGATCTGGTTCTTGTTATTAAGAATATTTATGTTCTGGTTGAACTATTTCAAACTCAGATTGTCAAAATACCTGGTTTCCTACGGGCAAGTTGTGGTCTATTTTTGTATCTTTTGCCCTACTTTTATTAATAGAAAATCGAAGGTACCACCTTAGCTTACAAAAATAAATAAAAATTAATCATTCAGTTAAGAGTTAGTTTAGATTTATTTTAAATTGGTTTAATTGTTTCTCTATAACTACCCATCTCCTTGTATATATATATTTCTCATAATAAAATAACTACAGTGTGTGTGCTCTCAAGAAATTCGTGTTTTAGTATTGTTTCTTCCTTTTGACATGGTATCAAAGAACAAGAGTCGATCCTGTAGCCAGTGAGTCTGTGGACTTTAAGATTTGTCATTTTTTGACGAACACTGCAAAGGAGTGAAGCAGTTATGCTTGTCATTTTTTGAAGAACGCTGCCAAGGAGTGAAGCAGTTCTGCTTGTAATTTTCTAAAGAATGCTGCCAAGGAGTGAAGAAGTTCAGAGTTTCTAGACAACACTACCAAGGATTGAAGCAATTATTCTTGTCATTTTATGAAGAATGTTTCCAAGGAGTAGAGTAGTTAAGAGGTTTCATTTTATGAAGAACATTACAAAGGAGTGAAGTAGTTCCATAAAAAAATGTCTAGAGCTGCCGAAGTGAAGCAATTTCTCCCTACCTGTGTGAAGAGGAAAATAGATCCACTGGAGAAAAGAAAGGAGCATGCTTTGGAATAGGACTTTGTTTCTATGCTGGAGAGAAAGGGCCGCCAAAAACATTTGTTTTTGCTACATTCCAGAAAAGGAGTCCAGCCGCAGGATTTATGAGATTTGGTATGTGCAGATTTGGAAGTATATAAAAAAATATATATTGTTAAATATCTTATCCCTGACCTTTGATTTTCTGGAAAAAAATTTGGATTTCTCTGGTTAAGGTGTTTGTTTTTCTTCCTTCTTCAAAGAAAGCTTATTTCTTTGTCATAATCAAGCTAGAAAGATGTCAAGTGAAAATTTAATGTTTTCACTGTAGAGGCTCTTGTTTTCTAGTAAAATATAGTACAAGTTTTGTTGTAAAAAGGTGTTAGATTTCTAATTTTTGTCAACATGGCTTCGATAAGTCAATTTTCAATCTGTACATCATTATTTACTGGGAATAAATACGATATTTGGAGTCTTAAAATGCAAGCATTCTTACAAGGTTTAGGTTGTTGGGAAACTATAGAATCAGGGTTCACAGAACCTGACGCAAATATAATTGTTGGAATGAGTGCTGCTCAAAGAAAACAATTTGATGAAATTAAATAGAAAGAAGGCAGAGCGAAGTCGTGCATCTTAAATTCCTTAGGTGACTCTATTTTTCCTAAAATCACTTTTGCTAAGACAACTAAATCAATATGGGATATACTTAAGGTTTCTTATCAAGGTAATGATAGAGTAAAAATGGTAAAATTATAGATTCTCAGAACACAATTTGAAACACTTAAAATGACTGAATCAAAAATATTTTATTGGTTCATGACTAAAGTTATGGGTGTTTTCAATAAGCTCTGGATGAATGATGAAGAACTGGAAGATCAAATAATTGTTGAAAAAGTTATTAGACATTTTCCTAAACATTTTGACATGATAGTTATCGTTTTTGAGTCGAGTGAATTAACAAAATTGTTTGTGGAAGAATTAATTGATAATTGGTTCTTTGTTGGCTCATGAAGAAAGAATTAATTTATATGTTACTACTTTAGAACATTATTTCAAATCTAAAGCTTCTATGGATAAAGGTAGAGGCAGAGGTTTTCATGGCATGTGTAACACCCCTAGTTTTATGTTTTTCAAGTTAGACATTTGAACTTAAGTCCAAACGGGAGTGGACCCCAATGGATAATTATTGTGTGTATGTAGTCAATTATTTAATTGTGAAAAATAAATAAAATGGTTTGTGTGCACTATGACCAAATGAGATTTTTGAGATCACTTGCCTAATCCATGAGGTATGGAAAGAGGTTAAGACTTTCCCCAAAATCTTTCAAAAATCCTTGAAAGAATTTATTTCTAATTTAGATTTTTGAGGAAAAATCTAAATTTCCCCAATGATGAGGAAAGTAGTTGGGAAGAGGTAAAAAGCTGGAAAAGAAGAAAGGAGCTATAAAGTCCCTAAATAATGGAAGCCTAGGAAAACGGGAATAAAAACATCCCGAAATTTTGGACGCATAGCATAGCTTAAATAAGCTACTGCATAAAACAGATTGGGGTTGGTATGTTGATGAGAGGATCTAAGCTCGGGGGTGAGTTCTGGAGATAGAAAAACTCTAAGGTTGGGAGGACTGGTCATCAGAAGAAGTGGTATACACACAAATTTTATCAATGGTTAAAATAGGTGCTGTTGTACAATATTGGAAAATGCTGTAGTTGTTATTTTGAATTAAGTTTTTTGAGATTTCTTATTCCTTACATTTAACAGAATTTTTTAGAAGAAATTAATCCTTTAAATTCTGTATATTTGTAGGAATAGGATTTATGGGGAATATCAACCAGAATCTATAAACCTGATAATGGTTTAAATCTGGAGATATATAATACTCCCATAAATCATTAAAGGTTTAACTTTAATCTTCTTCTGTAAATGTATAGATATGTCTATGTATGGACTAAGAAAAGTTAGATTTATAAGATGACAAACCAACTATGAATTTAGAAATATAGATAAATGTTAAATTCTGTACAATTACTGCAGAGTTAAATTGTTGGAGTGCATGCATGTAAATTGTAACCTTCTGCCTAAAGGGGAACTTGAGCTGAGAAATAAATACTTTTCTGTTGCATAAAATAAATCTATAATACAGAAAAGTTATACAGCATAGAAGAATTTAACCAAATAGAAATGACAAGTTAATTTATTTATATGGTTGATATGGACATGCAATTTAGGCAAATACAAAGTTTATAAAGTTAAATTCCATCCATAGAATTTCATATATTGGACAAAAACCTGTGATATAATACCAAAAAACAAAATGAATTCTAATATAAATAGAACAAATTTCTATACTATTATGAACGATTAAATCTTTATAAGAGAAACATAGAGGTCATTGATATATCTATACAGGAATTAGTCTATTATATACATATGTGTGTGTGTGTGTGTGTGTGTGTGTGTGTGTGTAAAAGGAAAAATGAAAACCAATTGGATAGTAGTAAAATTCTATCCTAAAACATAGATGGTACTGTCTGAAATAAGATGAAGATTTCAGTATTCAAAATTATTTTCTGACTGCATATTATGAAAATCCTCTATATTTTGGACAAGGTATATATTAGAAGTCTTGCTGAAGTTTAAAATAAATCTATTTAGCCTAAATGAAGTATATGTTGAGTGAGAGAAAAACCATTGAAATTATCTTTCATTGTTAGAGGAAATGAAAAAAAAAAAATTGAAGAAATTAATTATTAGGAGAGGATAAAAATTCCCTGTAATATGGATATACAGCAGGGTACTAAATATCATTCCTCATTATATAAAATAATTATATAGAAATTAGAACCAGTGCAACTACTAATTAATACAAATTTTCAAGCGAATATGTGATTATGAAATATATATATAGTGAGAAAATTTTAGAGTTCATGCACAACATTTCAGAGGATGAACAACACTTATACATAAAAATAATAACACAAACTAAATAGGTCCTCTTAAATCATGTTTGATAGTCCAAAAATCTTGGACGTATTATGAAATAGAGAAGCGTTTAAAATAAAGAGTCCAATAATTCTTTAAAAAAAATATATATTACAAAGATTTGACGGGCATCGATAAACCCAAACCAAAAATATTCCATATTAAAAATACCATAGAAGAAATATGGAACGGGTCTCTACCCATACAAATGGGTATATTAAACTACAGAAGATGAAAATCTCTGTAATGATGAGGTACCGACCTGAGGAAACAAGTAAGGACCAATATCATTTGACGAAACTAGAACAAGCAAGGATAGAAGTATCGGAATTAAAGTAATAACGTCAACTAGTAAGATAATCACCTGCAAAACAAATAACAACCAAAGTGTAAATGAAAAAGGGCGAAGTTAAATTTATACACTAATAGCCATAAGAATTAAACTTGAATTAAATGTATATATACATATATAGTACCTTGACAAAGAGAACATGGAGAATGTTTTGAGTTATCTTAAACCCTACCAATTGAAAGAAATCATGAGTAGGAGAATGAAATTAGTTATAAGTCTACATCAATTCTCAGTATTAATATGGAAGAGAAACTAAAAATATGAATAAGGGTAAAATTTTTACCAGCGAGATCAGAATCCTCGAACAAACTTGGAGGAATACTCGTCCACACCATAGCTCTCGGTGGCTTCCACTAATTACAAAGATACGCCGAAAATAAAAAATCTCAGACTATTATATAAATGGGAATCCCCATGATATTTCGGGTTAAGAAAAATACTCAGAACAACTTATTAAATCCAAACAGATGAAATTAAAAAGACATTTCCAAATCGTATAAGATACATTACCTATGAAGCTCAGTTCGATATTCGACTTTGGAGACTATATAGGTTAGCCAGAAGAGATGGCAGAATTATTATACAGTAAGAGGAAATACCAGTGCCGAGAGAAAACACTAGCACCTAGAGGAAAGAGAACCAAATGAATAGGTTTAACAAAAAAAGAAATTCCAAAATTAAATAAACCCCGACTGTGCCTCAAACCCTAACAAATACACACCATCCAGATGGAAACATGTGAGAAGGGCGTACCAAAATCTAGGGTTAGAACGATGAGATCTGATGGATTTTAATGTCAGTTGATCGGAATTACAAAATTGATCCATAGGAATAAATGTGAAACAACATAACAGTACCAATTCACTTCTCGAGAAAATCCAAAGGTGTAAAATAACACGGAAAAATAGTTGGCGATACAACTCTACCGTGGATAAGTATTGGTAACCATTTAATAAGTCTGACGAACAATAAACTCAAACCTCATTCAAATTGACATGTTGAAATCAACAGTGTGATGTATAAACATATCGGGATAAGTTATAAATCACATAGATAACCATGGTATAACTATAAAATCCTATAGGTAGAATAATCTATATGTATATACCGTGGTAGAAGACCATATACTTAATAGGTGATCGAATTAAAATTTGATAAGTGAATAAATTATATGAAACCAATAGATGGTATAATATCATATTAACAATTTCAATATAAAAAATGGATTAAAGTTAGACATGGGAGCTAGAAAGTTTTCAAATTAAACTATAAAATATATAAATTAAAATAGTTTAAAGATAAATAAAAATCCTTTACAAAGGTAAGAAATCAATAAGGTAACTAGTATCATAGTAAGAGGGGAAAATTTCAATGATAACTTCAGGAACGAAAAAAATTAAAGTGAATGACACAAATATAAGTCAATGTTTCTTAACAAGGAATATATATATATATATATATATATATATATATATATATATATATATATATATATATATATAAACAATTATATATATATTAATGAAGGTATTCGTGAGAAAATTAAGTTAACTAACAAAAAAAAAAATTTGTGTGTTACACATGAGAGGAAAAGGTAGAGGAAAATCTCAGTCTAATGATAGATCACAGGTAACTCAAACACATTCATAGCCGTCTCAAATTAATCATGGTCATAGATGGATAGATAAATCAAAAATTCAATGTCACTACTACAGAAAATATGGCCATTATAAGTCTGGATGTCAAAAATTACTATATGTTTAAGTAAAAACAAAGCCAATGTCACAAAAACTGAATGTAAAACATCAGATGCTTTATTTTTCACATGCCATGTGGCTCTGCAAGTACCTAATAAATATGTTTGGTTGTAGAAAACAGATTTAGTAATCATATTACTGGGCATAGTGATTTTTTTCACATCTTGATACATATTTTAGTTCCTCTATTGGTTTGGGTGATGATCGCGAGGTTAAAGCTTCATGAAAGGGTGTTGTACCTGTCTTAACCAAACAAAATGTTGTGAAGAATATCTATGATGTTTATTATGTACCCAATTTCAAGAATAATTGGTTGAGTGTTGGTCAGTTAGATGCACATGGTTATCATGTTAGCTTTCACAACACTACTTGCACGATTTCTGATCAACATAAGTCTCTTGTTGTAAATATTCCTATGACAAAGAATAGTTTGTATCAATTACAATTGAAAAGTGAGAAGTTGTATGCATATAATGTTTCAATGTCAAATAAATTTGATCTGTGACATTTACGATATGGTCATTTACCTATGAAAAGTATGAGTCTGTTGCAAATACACTCTATGGTGAAAGTTTTGCCTGCTTTTTCTAATCATATCTCTTCCTGTACAAGTTGTATAATGGGTAAAAGTTAAACGAGATAGTTTTGCTTCAGCCTGTAATAGATCCAAAGAAAAAATAGGGTTAGTGCATATAGATTTGTGTGCTCCAATGTGTTATTACCAAATTGAACTTGATTGGCTGCTCATCAAACAATTCAGTGTACCTGTTTCAAACCACTTCTAACGGAAGCTTAGCCCCTTCAGCTTGAGAGGGATCTCTTAAGGGAATTTCATGATATTGAATAATGATAGTAATATATGGCTAACTCTATATAAATTGTAATTTTTTATTATTATTGTAGGTTGAAAGAATGCAGGCTTGATAACATTGGGCTTATGGAGTCAACAATCAATAGTTTCAGTGACAATGTTTCTTCACATGGAAGTTGAGGTAGATAGAGGTTTTAGACAGAGGCAACTCACACACACAAATTAAGAAAACACACTCATTTCATCACTAAAGGATGTCAGAGCATAAAATTATGAATTTTGAGTAATAGAGATGAAATCTACTGCAAGTGATAAAACATGAAGATATAGATAAATAAGACATCAAAAACCTCATGAGCATCTCAGGTCTCTGAAGAATAATTTCACTTTGTATTACTGATATTTATCGAAAACATAAAAGCAGCAGTTTGGGGAAAACGTTCTCCAACCCCTTACTACTTCGATATTTTGTCTTTAAATAGACATTCTTTACAACAAGGATGATCTGCCTGATGGCTAGATCCTCAAATTATCCTATGGCACATTTCATAATTGAAATAAAAAAATTCTAATAGAAAACCAACAACTATACTTTAAAGAAACCATCTCCTAATAGGACTCTAACTCCTATTTATTACATTGATCTATCCTATCTGTGAAATAGTTACATGATGGTTACAAAATATATATCACATGCTTGAAGATACACATGACCAAAATCACCTCCACTTTACATATTTCAAACTTTCCTACATTTGTGGAGCATAACCCTTTTTTTAGTAATAGATGATGTTATCTTCAACGTTATTTTGACTGATGACCTGGCTACACGACACTCCATTTGAGTGATAAATATATGATGATAATTTCCCTTGACATGCTAGAAGACTCGCGCTAGAAAAAACTGTTTTAAGACGCTCAAAACATCCAACAATTGTTTGCTATGAAAACAAGACAGTTTCGTAGCGAGTTTTGGTAGCATGGAAAAATTGGCTTCTGCATCCATTTACTTCACTCCTTTGTTGTTACATGATATTAATCAAGTCATGATACCTTACCACCATGAATCCCCCTCCTTGAAACCTAAAAAAACTGATTTTAACAACGAAAAGGAAGCTACATGTTTTTTCGTAGCATATTTCTAGCTTTAACCCTGAAGTACGCTACGAAACTATGTAAAAAACTGGAAATTGTCCCATTCAAAATTTTCTTCCAAAACTTACCTTTAGCTACAAAACTTGGGTTCCCTGCATGTAATTAACCTCATAAGGCATATTCCATCTTATCTTGTCACTATTATGATGTTTCCTCTTCATTAACAATCAATTGAGCAATAGGCTCCTCAACCACTGTCATCTTCAAACATTTCTTTTCCAACTTTACATGAATCCGATCCAATTTTTCTTCTAGATCCTTCACTTTGCCCTTTAATGCTCTGTTGTTGGATTGAAAATGCAGGTTCATATTTCTGATGAGTTTGACCTCTCCTCTCAGTGGATGAGTCCATTTAATCAGTTTCTCTGAATTGTCCAAGGTCTTTGAAACCCTTATGACCTATTCTTCCCAAATTTATTTCATTTTTTTAAATTGTGCCTTTTGAACCTTGTGCTTCTTTGGCTCTCTATTAAAAACTAATATTTCATCCTCTGCCACCTTCTACTTCTATTTAAGGATTTCAATTTTTGAAATTTTAGTGATTTTCTCTTTACCCTTGCTTTGTTTGATAACTAGCTCTTCTTTTTTAGGTCAAGAGATATCTATGATGCTTGGTGGTTGAGTAGTTTCACTGACCTTCTGAGTCTATTTTCTGCTTTCCATGACCTCTCTTGCATTCCTGGTCATTGGATTTCTAGGTTGAAACATGAAACCATCATCATCACCTGCAAACTCTAGCTTTTTAGTTGTCTTTCCTTTATTTAACTTTCTTCCTCCCTCTTCAACATCTTCATCTTGGACAATGGGAGTTTCTTCAATGTTAATGGCATGCAAGATGTCCTTTATGTTACCCTTAGCCACTGTTTGGCTCCTAGTAACTCTTTTTATATTATGTTTGCTAATTGTTGGCTTCTATTTTGCATGTGTAGTTTTGGGTTTGTGAATCTTATTCAAAGGATCTGTCTCCATTCTCATTGGTTCAACTTTCTCTGCCACTGTTGGTGATGAAATATATTTAGGTTTGGAAACTATTTTAGGAGTAACATCATCAACTTCAAAACCACTCATGAATATAAAGGAGGTCCAATCTCTTCCTAATCTCTTAAACACCTCTAACACCAACAACTTAATCAAACCATGGTGAAACAAAGAAGTTTCATTGCCTTCTATTTTAACTTGAACCTTATCTGACATTTTACCTAGACTTCTATATAGGTAAAAAGGCAACTCAAGAGACCTCTTACCCAAAAAATGTAGCAAAATCTTAAGGTTGTAGGAGTATACCATGTGAAACCTTCCTTCACAGGTAAAGTACCTCTGAATAATCATCAATAGCTTTGAAAAGTTGTCCTTCATGAAACTCCTAGGGATGGGATTTCTAAGATCAATTTCACTGTGCTCTAGCTTGATAAGCTCTCTGAAATCATGCATGGTGAATATGATGCATTTAAACCACTGTTCCCCTCCTCTACGGATTCCTGTTGCTACTGAAATGCTATATGGTGTGATTGTGAGGTTTAGCATTCCCACCTTTGAAGCTATTTTAGTGAAACTTTTAGCAAAATATTTGGAAACTTGTAGATGATAACCTTGCAGCCTTTGGTAGAATTGTAAAAAACCTGTTCTTATGATTACCTCCATGGAAGTTGGGTCTTACTTTAAAAAATTCTTGTCCATGGGCTTATATATGTGGCGAGGACCGCCCTGTTTAGTTTTCTTCCTTACAGCCATGGTGTCTTTATATCTTCTTAGCCTCGCTTGCTTAATGACACTTGAAACCTTTGAAACTGCCAACAAATTGCTTGGCTTGATGAAGAAGTTCTCAAGAAATCAAATAACATGTAAAGATAAAGAGGACAATGAAAACAATAATAATTGGGTAACCCTTTATGGTTTCAATGACAAATCATGCCTTAATCATGACACATGCATGTTAAAAAGGGTAATGATGACCTCAGAGTTGGCTTTGTACGTTTGAATTAACCCTAAAAGACTCGAGTGACCTCCACCCTAACTCCTTCAATCATGAACTAACACTTTGCATCGGATTTGACAAGATAGAAAGAAAAAAGGTTTTTCATAGCGTATCTAGTTCATTCTCTGACAGTTTCACTACAAAACTATCATGCAATTTCGTAGCAAAAACTGTTATTTCACAGTATAAAACGCTACAAAAAGAGTAAAACTGGCTTAATTTTCCTTTACAAATTTAAAAAAATGGGAAATGAAAAATGATAACTAATGATGACTTATGGGACATGAAATGACCTAAATGGAGGTAGCTTTGAACCTTAGGATAGGTTAAACATGTAAAAATTGAAATTTTCCCATATCAACTTGAATGACTTAAGGAGACCTTTGATAAATGAATTGTATGACCATGTCAAGTAATTTCTCTCATTTTTCTGAGTGATAACATATTCTCCTCTTGGGATGGTGTGCACCTGTGGTACACCAAAGAACCTGTAGTTCTAGTGCCATCCATCTTTTTGAAAATAAAAACTCTGAAATTTGCCAAGATTTCTTCAAACTCTAATGGCCTTCACCTCAAGCTCAATTTTAATGATCAAATTGTATTTATTAGCAGAAAATCATAGTAAAAGGGAATATATAACATAGAGTAAAAATCAGTATAACTTAAGAGGAATAGTGCTTCAAGAACCTGCCATTGACAGGCCCTCTAGCACAATGCTGTCCATCCATCTCTTGCAGTATCTAAGTGTTGTTTCCATGGAATGCAGCTACTATGAATGGACCTTTCCAAATATTCTCAAACTTACCATTTTTCCCCTTTTCTTCAATTCTAGTCACCCATTTCAATACCAGACCTTGAATCTGGAATTCTTCCTCTTTGACCTTCTTGTGAAATGTCTTCTTTATTGTTTTTTGAGACCGTTGATTGTTGTTATATACTTCCTCCCTTTTTTCCTACAGAGCTATCAAATGGTTTATTCTCCTCTAAATAGCATTAGGTTCCTCCTCTAATCCTTGCAATATCTTCATAACAGGCACTCCCAAGGATGTAGGAAAAATGGATTTAGCTCCATACACCAACTCATAAGGTGAAGTACCAATTGACCTTTTTGTATATACTCTATCAGCCCACAGATCATAATTCAACTTCAAATGCCATGATATTTTGTTTTCCTGCAATATCTTCTTAATAATTCTCACAATGATTTGGTTAGAAGATTCAGCAAGACCATTACCTTGTGGATAGTAAGCAGTTGAGTGTCCAAGTGTAATGTGATATTGATGACAAAAACCGATCAACCTCTTAGATTTGAAAGCCTGTACATTGTCAGCGATAATCTTCATAGGACATCGAAACCTGAATAGTATGTTATTCTCTAAAAATTGAATGACGACTGAATCATTTTATTTCCTTATTGGGATTTCTTCAATCCACTTGGTGAACTAATCACTTGTTGTCAGGATCCAGTGATGATGCCCTGAAGATGATGGATGTATTTCACCAATAAAATCTATCCCCCACTATTGGAATGGCACCTCAACATAAATTTGCATCAAGGGTAATGTAATAAGCTTTTCTAACCATAAAAATCTGATATTCATGGTAGACAACTATCTTCTTGTACACGTCTTTGAACATGGTAGGCCAGTAGTACCCCGCTCTGAGAATTTTGTTTGCTATGGCTTTCCAATAGTGATGACCTCCACAATCTCCTTTATGAACTCTTTAGTCACTTTCTCGTATTCTTCTTCCAACAAAAAATTCAAAAGAATTCCACCAGTATCTTTCGAGCACATATTTTTATCTATGAAGTAGTACCTTAGAGATTTCAACTTCCCAAATATTTATTTATATTTATTCAATTAAGAAGGAGCTCTATCATGATGTAATACCAAGACAATGTCTTTGTACCACTCAGATAGAATGTACTTCTCTTCAATAGGAATCAGCTCTTCATCTTTATTGGATAAGTCTGAAATTTCTGCAATAAAATTCATATCAAGATAGTCAAAATTGGACTGGGCCATCAACTTTTCTAGCCCTTAACCTTTAACCAATTTTGTAGCCCTGATTTATATATCATACTTTAGTAATTTAGTTATCCACTTTTCTCTCTTACCATCAGGATCATCTTGAGTAAAAAATTCTTTCACTACAATATTAGGCAGAAATGCTATGACATGAGAATGCAGAATATAAATTATGAAGTATTTGATGGCCTTGACCCAAGCATATTCTTGTTTTTCTAATATGTTGTACACTTCAGATATGAGTTAGCAAGGGTACTGCTAAATAATTAAATGGGCTAATTTATACCAAACTATCCTTTTTGCAGCAAAAATCCAGCTATTGTGTTTTTTGATGCAAATGTAAAAACCATAAATTCCTTTGAAAAATCAGGGCTAATCAAGACTAGGTCCTGAGTGAGTGCCTCCTTAATTTCCTTAAATGAATGCTTTGCTTCAATTGTCCATTTAATGCGAGCTCCTTTCTTTAGCATCTTAGTTATATCTTTGAAAATCTCAATGAATATTGGAATAAACCTTCTCACAAAATTCACTTTCCCAAGGAAAGATTGAATTTCATTCTTGCCTCTAGGAAAATCTAATTTTTGAATGGAATTGAATCTCTTTGGATCAATATTTACCCCATATTTAGATATAATATGCCCAAGTGACTTTCCTGAAGTTAGAGAAAAAATGATTTTAGTATGATTAAGAGAAATACCAAACCTTCTACACTTCAGCTTAGCTTTCTCTAGATGCTTCAAATGGTCTTCCTCTCTTCTTGAGAAAATTTTTATGTCATGCAGATAGACAACGACCAACTTATCCTTCTCCTTAGCAAAGGCAATGTCCATTGCTCTTTGAAAAGTCACTCCCGCATTCATCAGACCAAAGGGCATCTTGGCATACATGAATGTCTCCCATGGTGTAGTAAAAGAAATTTTCTCCTAATGATCTGGGTGCACTAATATTTGATTGTATCCTGAAAAACCATCCAGCATAGACATCCTTTGTGAACCAACAATGTTCTGCAGAGTTTGATCCATCTTATGGAGAGGGTAATTGTCCTTCAGAGAAGCTTTTTTCAAGTTTTCGAAGTCAATAAATTTTTTTATTTCTCCGCTCTTTTTCTTGACTGGTACCAAGTTAGAAAGCCATTTTAAGAATCTGATAGGCACAATAATTTTTGCATCAAAGAGATTCTTAATTTCCTTCTCAATCAGAGGCATGAGTAGTGGATTAATCCTTCTCAACTTCTGTTTAAAAATTTTCTCATTTTATTTAATAGGAATGGTATAATGAATAATAGTAGGGTCATACTTCTTCAAGTCAGCATAACTCCATGCAAAAACATCAATGAAATTTCTCATCATTTCAATATATTTATATTTCATCTCTATTGAAAGAAACTTTGAAAGCTTGATCATTTTGGGCATTTCTACTGTACCAAGATTAGAACCCTCTACCTCTTCATCATCAACCTACATCCTTGGAGATTTGAACACATCATTTTAGTCAAAAATATTTTCAAGTGGAATAAGACCCTTGTGTATACAATTATTCTTCAGCTACAAAACTTCAGAACTATCCTTAGTTTCAGCAAGCATGTTTTTTTGATCTACTTGTGCAATCTCAAACTCCTCTTTCAATTCTATGAAGTTTTTGATTTTTTGGTCATATTCAAACACTTTCCAATGGATGATGTTGTCTGAGATAGAAGGCATATGATGAAATTCAACCTCATACCTTTCACTGGAATGTACAAGAATAGAAAACAGACTTGTGGAAACAACTAGGGAATCAAATAATGAGTTTTGATCCCTAGTTTTCACAATAAATGAATATTCTTGAAAATATTCTAACATCTCCAAGATTAGATTTTTGTATGCTCTCATTTTCACATCTTTGGTTAGATGTACACCTTCAACTTGTTTAATAACCAATTTAGAATATCCAGAAATTGAAATTTTTTGGGCACCCAATATTTTCAAAATTTCTAAACCTAAAAATAGAGATTCATACTCAACCATATTATTTGTGCAATAAAAGTTCAGTTTGAAAGAATAGAACTCACTTTCATCCTTAGGAGTTGAGATCCAAATTCATGGTCCAGCCCCCTCCCTTCCAATTGATCCATCAAAATTCAACAACCACCAGCCCTCTGCCTTTTCTTCAATGATTTCCTGATTTTTAGCTTGCTGATTTTCAACCTCTTGAATTTTGGTTTTCTTTTCTTCTTCTGCTTCATAAATTAGCCCAATGCAAAAAATAGTTGATCCTAATTCAGTTTCAACAACATAAATTTGGAAATTTTTAGATTCATCTTTACTTCTTACCATATAAGCCATCCTTGTCTCTCTGTACAACCAACTTTGCTCACCAAAAATAGGAATGGTGGCATATGTTAGATCCATCTGCATGGTGCCTTTGATCTTTGCTACCCAAGACCTAGATAGCAGCATGCCAAACTTGGGTGGAATTTTTGCTACCACAATGTCCATTATCACTGTATTTGGAGGGACTTGTGTAATACCAACAAAAAAATCCTTTATAAATCCAATGCATTGAAGTCTTTTTGAATCAAAATAAAGAAAATCCTTGTATGGCCTAGTGATTTCCAATCCCATCTTTTCCATAATCAGTTTAGGCATAAGGTTACGAGAGGCACCTGAATCCAACATGGCATTGTTTAAGTTCATGTCATGGATACTAAAGATGACATATAAAGGAGGTACCTATTCATTCTACTCATATTCCAATCTTGGTCTGAAATAGATGGTAGGATGGTCCTCTTGTATATTAAGGATGTCTGCAGTTCCTAGTTGGGAATTCACAATTTTTACAATTTTACTTTTGTATTCATTCACCATAAGAATTTCTCCAAAAGGTACTGGGATCTTGATTTTGGAAATTTCAGTCTCCAAACTGAAAACATAAGTAATATTTTCAATTTCTTTTACAAGACGAGGAGGTGGCGGATATTTTTTAACCTCAGCTTATTTACGGGAATATTTCTTGGGATGTGTTTTATTTGCAGTAATCTGGACATTTTTTCTTCCGAGGTTTTATTTCTTCTCCATCTCAAAGATTGCATGTTGATAACCCTTAAGGTAAAAATATTGTTCCTCACCCTTGTTGACATCATGACAAAACTCATCATGCTCTTCTTTAGTCAAAAACGTTCCAGACATGTTTTCATCTAGGCAATGAATGGATTTTTCTAGGATCTCAAGATCATCTTCT
The DNA here is from genome assembly GCA_034641835.2 of Pinus albicaulis. Lineage (NCBI taxonomy): Eukaryota > Viridiplantae > Streptophyta > Pinopsida > Pinales > Pinaceae > Pinus > Pinus albicaulis. Next base: position 77,113,534 of record CM076579.1, on the reverse strand, counting down.
TCATCAACTAAATTTTGTTGAAAAGGAGGCATTACTAGAGGGTCAGACTGATTTTTGTTTTCCCTTGGTCTCTGTTGATTTTGAGGTTTTCTGAATTGTCGATTTCTAAATTGCGGTTCATGTTGTTTACGAGGTGTGGAGGCATTCCCAAGGGAAAGACCATCCATCATTTTTTTCATTGTTTTCATCATAGAGTCAAAATTTTCATCTGAGGTGGAAGGCTTATCCTCTTCTTTCAATTTCGTTTTTCCCATCTTTGAATTTTTAGTTTCTATCATATTGAATTCCACCTTGACAGCATCACTTTTCATTTTTTCTAGTGAATGGGATTCTCTTTCTTTGAGTAGGATATAAAAGTCATAGTCAAAAGCCTCAGCATATCTCAGTTGAGTTGTTCCTAGTGGAGGTTTTAGATGGGCAAGGATGGAATCATAGACTTTATTAAACCTTGAAATTTTTTAAATAGTTTCATCTACAACTATTTTTAAAATATTGTACTCAGTGAGGGCTTGCACAGGGTTTGTTATATTTCTCCACTTTATTAAGAAACTATCCTCAAACTCATTCAAATTATGCAAGCTTCCTGGAGCAAGGGATTTAAACAAATTTCTGAACTCACCAGTAAAAATTTGAGCAAAAAGCCTCATTTTAAAATCCTCATGATCTACCTCCTCCCTTTATATGAAGTCATTAAACTGATCTACATGTCCTTCAGCTGTGATCTCTTCATAACTTCCCCAAGTTTTGATTCTAGAAGAATATTTTCTTGGAAGGGAATTAAGGACAATTAGGAGAACAAGTGGAGCATACCTAGCAGGTGGAGCTAGAAAATTTCCAGCCATGATGACAGGGAATGTGATATTTTTAGTCACATCAGTAGAAAAATAAGAAGTGTTAGGAGGTGGTGTAGCTGGTCTTTGTAGTCCAGTTACAATTGAGCTCTAGTCAAGTAAAGGAAAACCAGATTTTTTACTTAGAAATACTTCTAATGGATCTATTTCTTTCAACTTATCCAAAGATTCACTCTAAAACAATAATTTTGATGTGACTGTCCCTAAGAATGCTTCTTTATATTTTTGAGTCACTAAGTTTGAGGTATCAATACCCCTTATTTGCACATATAAAATAATCTTATTCAATTATTTTTCATTTGCATACCTAAACAAGACTTCATGAACTTTATCATCAAAATTTTTATCTTCAGGACTTCTTAAAACTTCAAAGGACAAATCTCTTACGTGTAATGGAGTACCTCATTGTGAAGAGCTACCTTGAATGCATCTGGAAATTGTGTTTGGATTATCCACTATAGCAGGTGGGTTAGGATCTGGATTTCTCCTCTTGTATCTCATACTCGAAGCCACCTTTAAGCATAAATTTCTGAAATGGGGTCACCAAGGTAGTTGCAGCCTCGAACATATTCTGAGCTCTTGCTACCTCCAAGACATTAGCTTCACTTTTTGCACAAAAACATTGGGAAATCAGTCTTCAGGCTCCCGGAAGACGCATGAAAATGTTATCACCAAATTGAACTTGATTAGTTGCTCATCAAACAACTCAGTCTAATTGTTTTAAACCACTTCTAACTGAAGCTTAGCATCTTCAGTTTGAGAGGGTGCTCTCAAGGGAATTTTATGATATTGAATAATGATAGTACTAGATGGCTAACGCTAAAGAAATTGTGACTATTTTTTACGACTGTAGTTTGAAATATTTTAGGCTTACTACCATTGGGCTTATGGAGTCAACAACCAGTAGTTTTAGTAACAATGTTTCTTCACATGGAAGCTGAGGCAGATAAAGGTTTTAGACAGAGGCAACTCACACACACAACTCAAGGAAGCATAGTCATTGATCACTAAAGGAAGTCATAGCATAAAATTATGAATTCTAAGTAATAGAGATGAAATATACTACAAGTGATAAAACATAAATATATAGATCAATAAGACATCAAAAACCTCATGAGAATCTAAGGTCTGTCAAGAAGAATGTCTCTTTGTATTACTGATATTTGTGAAAATCATAAAAGCAACATTTTGGTGCAAAATTTCTCCAACCCCTTACTACTTCAATATTTCGACTTTAAATATACATTCTTTACAACAAGGATGATCTGCCTAGTGGATATATCCTAGAATTATCCTATGACACCTTTCATAACTGAAATAAATAACTTCTAACAGAAAACTAACAGTTATACTTTAAAGAAACCATATCCTAATAGGACTCTAACTCCTATTTATTACATTTCCCTATCCTATCTGTGAAACAATTACATGATGGTTACAAAATAAATATCAAATGCTCACAGAGACACATGACCAAAATCACCTCCACTTTACATATTTAAAACCTCCGTAGATTTGTGGAGCATAAGCATGTTTTTAGGAATAGATGTAAAAATTGAAATAAGTGATGATTGATGACCTAGCTGCATGGAACTCCATTTGAGTCATAATTATCTAACGATAAGTTTCCTTGACATGCTAGAAGACTCCAGCAAGAAAAAACTTCTTTTAAGATGCTCAAAACCTCCAACAATTTCTCACTATGGAAACAGGACAGTTTCGTAGCGAGTTTTGGTAGCATGGAAAAAGTGGCTTCTGCATCCATTTACTTTGCTCCTTTTTTGTTCCATCATGTTAATAAAGTCATGATACATTACCACCATGGACCCCCCTCCTTGAAATCTGCAAAAACTGATTTTAAAATAAAAAGGGAAGCTACAGTTTTTTTCATAGCATATTTCTTGCTTTAAGCCTTGAGGTACACTACGAAACTCTGTAAAAACCCATAAATTGCCCCATTCAAAATTGTCTTCAGAAACTCACCTTCACCTTTAAAAATTAGGTTCCCTACATGTAATGAACCTCCTAAGGCATATTCCATCTTATCTTTTCACTCTTATGACGTTTCCTCCTCATTAACAATCAGTTGAGCAATAGGCTCCTCAATCACTGTCATATTCAAACCTTTCTTTTCCAACTCTACATGAATAAGATCTAATTATTCTTCTAGGTCCTTCACTTTGTCCTTTAATTCCCTATTCTTGGATTGCAAATGCAGGTTCATATTTTTGATGCGTTTGACCTCTCCTCTCAGTGGTTGAGTCCATTTAATCAATTTCTCTGTATTGTCCAAGGTCTTTGAAACACTTATGACCTGTTCTTCCCAAATTTCTTTCCTTTTTTCAAATTGCACCTTTTGAACCTTGTGCTTATTTTCCTCTTTATTCTAAACTGATATTTCATCCTCTACCACTTTTAACTGCTCTTTAAGGATTTCAATTTATAATTTTTCATTGATTTTCTCTTTACCCTTCCTTTGTTTGATAACTAGCTCTTCTTTTACAGGTGAAGAGAGATCTATGATGCTTGGTGGTTGAGCAGTTTCACTGACCTGATGAGTCTCTTTTCTGCTTTCCATTACCTTTCTTGCATGCCCGATGATTGGCCTTCTAGGTTGAAACATGGAACCAGCATCATCACCTGCAAAAACTAGCTTTTAAGCTTTCTTTCCTTCCTTTAACTTTCTTCCTCCCTCTTAAACATTTTCAACTTGGAAAATGGGAGTTTCTTCAATGCCAATGGCATGCAAGATTTATTCTAAGTTACCCTTAGCCACTGTTTGGCTCCTAGTAACTGTTTTTCTGCTACGTCTGGTAATTGTTGGCTTCTGTTTTGCAGGTGTAGTTTTAGGTGTGTGAATATTCTTCAAAGGCTTTGTCTCCATACTCACTGGTTCAACTTGCTCTGCCACTGTTGGTGATGAAATATCTCTAGGTTTGGAAGCTCTTTTACGAGTAACAAAATAAACTTCAAAACCACTCATGAACAGAAATGAGGTCCAATCTCTGCATAATCTCTTCAACTCCTCTAACACCAAAAAATTAATCGAACCATAGTGAAACAAAGAAGTTTAATTGACTTCTGTTTTAACTTGAACCTTATCTCACATTTTACTTAGACTTCTGTATAAGTAAAAAGGAAAGTCAAGAGACCTCTTACCCACAAAATGCAGTAGAAGCCCAAGGTGGTAGGATTAGACCATGTGAAACCTTCCTTCACAGGTAATGTAAGTTTGAATAATCATTAGCATCTTTGAAAAATTTTCCTTCATGAAACTCCTAGGGATGGCATTTGTAAGATCAATTTCACTATGCTCTGGATTGATAAACTCTCTGCAATCTCGCATGGTGAACTTGATGCCTTTAAACCATTTTTCCCTCCTCTAGGGAATCTTGTTGCTTCTAAAATTATATCTGGTGTTACTGTGAGGTTTAGAATTCCCAACTTTGAAGCGGTTCCAGTGAAACTTTTAGCAAAATATTTGGAAACCTGTAGATGATAACCTTGTAGCCTTTGACAGAATTGTAAACAACATGTTCTTGTGAATACCTCCATGGAAATTTGGTCTTGATTTAACAAATTCATGTGCATTGTCTCATATCTATGGTAATGACCACCTTTGTTATTTTTATTCCTTTCAGCCATGGTGGCTTTATATCTTCTCAGCCTGGCTTGCTTGATGACACCTGCAACCTTTCAAACTGCCAACAACCTACTTGGATTGATGAAGCCGTTCTACAGAAATCATATAACATGTAAAGATAAAGTATAAAATGACAAAAAGACTAATTTGGTAACCCTTTATGGTTTCAGTGATAACTCATGCCTTGATCATGACACATGCATGCTAAAAAGGGTAATGATGACCTCAGAGTTGGCTTTGTACGTTTGAATTAACCCTGAGAGGTTCGAATGATCTCCACCCTAACTCCAATTATGAACTGACACTTTTCATCTTATTGGACAAAACAGATATAAAAACGGTTTTTCGTAGCATATCTAGTTCATTCTCTGACAATTTCGCTATGAGACTATTAGGTAGTTTCATAGTGAAAAATGTTATTTCACAGTATAAAACGCTACGAAAAGAGGTAAAGATGGCTTAATTTTCCTTTTCAAATTTAAAAACTCGAGAAATGAAAAATGACACCTAATGATGAGTGATGGGACATGACATGACCTAAATGGAGGTGGCTTTGAACCTTAGGATAGGTCAAACATGTAAAAATTGAAAGTTTCCTATACCAACTTGAATGACTTAAGGATACCTTTGATAAATGAATTTTATGACCATGTGAAGTAATGTTTCACATTTTTCTGAGTGATAACACAATGCAAGAAAAATCAGTTGCAGGGAGTATCTATTTTCTTACTTTTATTGATGATTATAGTAAGAAAATTTGGGTGTATTTCATCAAATACAAATCAAAAACATTTTCCATGTTCAAGGAGTTCAAATCCGAGGCTGAAAAACAAAGTGAAACATTTATTAAAATTCCGAGGTCTGATAATGGAGGTGAGTATGAATCTAACGAATTCATTGATTTTCCAAACAACATTGTATTAAAAAACAAACGACAACTAGTTATACTTCACAACAGAATGCAGTTGCGGAAAGAAAGAATGAGATAATTATGAATATCGTTCGAAGTTTTCTCAAAACACGAAATTTTTCTAAAGATTTATGGGCTGAAGCAGTTGCATGTTCAGTATATATTTTGAATAGATCGCCAACTTCCAGTGTTCAATTTTTTTTCCCTGAAGAAGCATGGAGTGGACAAAAGGTAACCATTTCACACATTCACGTATTTTGTTGTATTTCTTTCGCTCATGTTCCTGAAAATTTGAGAAAAAATATTGATGATAAGAGCGAAAAGTATATTTTTATAGGATATAGTGATCAATATAACGCATACAGATTGTTTAATCCTATAACTAAGAAGTTTTTCGTAAGTTGAGATGTGAAATTTCTGGAAGACAAGTCTTGGAATGAAATGGAGAACAATACTTGTCTTAATCCTTTTATTTTGTTAGACAAACATCAAGCACCTACAACAAGCACTCCAAGGTTATTGGTTCAAGAAAAAACCAGTAGTAGTTCATCCAGCAGTAGTAGTTCATCATCTTTTGAGTCTCGTTCTGATAATCCTAAAATGAGAAACTTAAGTGATATTTATGCACAAGACGATGTCGATGATATTGTAAATTTTGCATTTCTTTCATTTCAGCCTACTTGTTTTGAAGAGGCTATAAAGGAAAAAGAATGGGTAGATGCAATGAATAATGAAATCGATGCTATTGAAAGAAATAAAACTTGGGATTTGGTTGATTTACCTGATGATAAAAGTTCTATAGGTTTCAAATGGGTTTTTAAAACAAAGTTAAATGAGAGAGGTGGACTTGATAAGCACACAGCAAGATTAGGTGCCAAAGGTTTTTCCCAGCAACCTGGCATAGATTATATTGAAACATTTGCACTTGTAGAAAGAATTGATATTGTTCTATTTATATTAGCTATTGCAGCACAAAACAAGTGGCCTATTTACCAAATGGATGTAAAGTCTGCTTTTTTGAATGGTGTTTTAAATGAAGAAGTGTATGCTGATCAGCCATCCAGTTTTGAAATAAAAATAAAAAACATAAGGTATACAAGTTGAAGAATGAAATGTATGGCTTCAAGCAAGCTCCAAGAGATTTTTACAACCGAATAGATCATTACTTGCTGAATAATGGCTCTATAAGAAGTGACCATGAACCCACTTTGTATATCAAGAATCATCATCAAGGTAATATGATTATACTGTGTCTTTATGTTGATGACATATGGGCGAAAACGCGAAGTTGGGAAACACTTTTTGGCATGAGATAGAATTCAAGAGAGTTTTTTAATTTCTCGGCCGAGAAAAAAAGTCAACAAAATTTCTCGGCCGAGAGTTTTCAAAACTCTCGGCCGAGAGTTTTAAAAACTCTCAGCCGAAAGTTTTGAAAACTCTCAGCCGAGAGTTGTGTGAAAAATTTCTCGGCCGCAAAGTCTCGGCTGAGAGTTAGAAAAACTCTCGGCCGAGAGTTTTTTACATTCAAAAACTCTCAGCCAAGAGTTTTTCTAACTCTCGGCCAAGAGTTTTATTGTGCAAACTCTCGACCGCAAACTCTCGGCCGAGAGTTTTTAAAACTTTTGCCCGGGAGTTTTCCCGCACATAAATTGGTTTAAAACTCTCGGCCGAGATTTTTAAAAATTTCTCGGCCGAGAGTTTTTCTCGGCCGAGAGTTTCTGGTCAACAAAAAACTCAGAAAACTCTGCAGTTTTGAGAAACCTGCAACTTTGGAGGGATAGAACACCTACAAAAACAAAATTTTATATGTCTGACCAAGTACCATTAGATTCGTCTCTAAATCTAGTTTTTGATGATGTGAGATTTATGGAGTTTCATTAAAAAATTCAATTTTTTATTAATTTTTTACTAAACTATGTCACTATGGAATTTCATTGTTCGAAAAATTGCACTGAATGAAAATTCAATAACTTTCACACGAGGACACCAAAAAATTTAAAAAAATCATAGTGCACTTCCTCTCCCTGTCTACTTCAAAAGGGTACTCTCATTTTTCTTATTGACGATCACATTGAAAAGAAAATCAAAGGATAATAAAATGTACTGAAAAATCACTGTTTTTTTGTCTTCATCCATTTCAAAAAATAATAAAAAATAGTGATTTGATCCGAAAATTACCAAAAAATAGTCTGTGCACTAGTGCAATATATGCAGATTATGATGCTATGGTTTTTTTCCAAAAAATGAATAACCTTCCTAAAAAAAGTAAAGGATAATAAAGTGACTATTTATGTTTGCCTGAAAATTTCAAGTATATGCAGTTAGTAAACAACAAATTTACCCCTCTATATGTCAATATTTTTTTTAAAAAAAATATCGGTATGGAGTTAAGACAATTCTCTACAATTCTTGTTTTTGTGTCAAAGCATAATTTGCGATAAAAATATGAGTTTAGTGGAGTTGAAGTTGAAAAACATAGAAAATTACAATTTTCAACGTCAAAAAAGGGCAAAAAGTGTTTCCCAACTTCACATTTTCACCCATATGTTATACAGGTAACATCCAGTTAGATGAATTTAAATCTGCAATAAAAAATGAATTTGAAATGACAGATCTTCAATTAATGAGATACTTATTAGGTATCGAAGTGAAACAAACACACGATGGTATGTTTATGAGTCAACAAAAGTATGCTACTGATATTTTGAAAAAGTTTAGATGGACATGTATAAACTGGTGGATACTCCTATTGAATTTCGTACAAAGTTAAGTAAATATGATGTGGGTACTATTGTTAATGTGACTTTGTATAAGAAAATTTCTGGTAATATTCTGTATCTTACTGCAACTAGACCTCATATAGCATTTGCAGCTAGATATATTTCTAGATTTATGAAATCTCCTAAAGGCTGTCATTGGAAAGCTGGAAAAAGGGTGTCAAGCTACATTGTAGGTACATATAATTATGGTTTATCATATACAGCCTCTACAGATAGTAAGCTTGTTGGTTATACAAAGAGTGATTATGCATGATGTATTTATGATAAAAAAAACACTTATGGATATGATTTTATATTTGGGATAAACTTGATCTCGTGGTCATCCAAAAAGCAACCCATAGTTGCACTATCTTCAATAGAGGTTGAGTACGTTGCAACAAATTCAACATCATGTCAAGCAGTGTGGCTAAAGAGACTTTCCTCTGACTTTAGATATACAGAACATGAACCTATTTCAATTATTTGTGACAACACTTCCACTATTTCCTTGTCAAAGAATAATTCCTTTCATCAAAAGAGCAACATATCGACACTCATTTTCACCTCATTCGTGAACTTGTCAAAAATGGTGATATTTTTCTCAAATTTTGTGATTCCAAGGATCAATTAGCGGATATCTCCACCAAACTGCTAGGAGAAGTTAATTTTGAATTTCAACATCAAAATTTAGGCATAAAACAATGTAGCCCTCAATATTAAGAGGGAGTGTTAAAATATTTAATCATTTGGTTAACTGGTAGTTTAGAATTAGTTTTAGTTGGTTTTACTATTTCTCTATAGCTTCCCATATATATATATATATATATATATATATATATATATATATATATATTTCTCATAATAAAATAACTACAGTGTATGTTCTCTCCAACAATTCTTCTTTTCTATATTGCTACTTCCTTTTGACACTTTCCCTCTCATGCAGCATTGGTAAGTGATTTTAGCAAAAAAATAATAATTTTTTATCATGAAAAATAGTGAAGAAAGAAGAAAGAAAAAGATCTCTTACTCAATAATTTTAAGAGGCCAATGGACATGGTGATGAACATCAAGCCTCAAGCATCTCACAGTATTGGAAGGGACGAAGCAAACAAGGAGAGCGCATAAACAAGACATTAAAACCCATCCAAATGATATGGGTATTGCTGTCAGAATAATGTTGTTGTTTGTTGTCTTCTCCCGAACTATAAATTCTAGGATTCGAAATGTTTAAATTAAATATTCCTTTATGCTCACAATTTAATTCAATGTATATAGAAAAAACATCAAATTTAAGTCTAGTTTGGTATACAATGTCAAATAAATTTTAAATTTGAATATGTGAGATTTGAATTTAATTAAATATAATATTTCTTTGCATATAGATTTATATTAAATGTACATTATTTGAACACATAAAATTTGTCTCAAATATTATTTTGAATAATAAATTTAATTTAATTAAATTTACTCGACCGGCTTGCTTCAGAGGGGTTAATTTAAATTTTAATTCAGACGTTAAATTTCCTTGCCCCCGGAGATAACGCAAATTCAAATTCACTTTACTTTTAACCTTACAATGGATTTGATCGAAATTATCTAAAGCAATTATAAAATTGAAGATGGCAATTTTCTAAAATATAAACATAATAATAATTAACTATACATATAAATTATGTATAAATATGAATATTTATACACACGTTGAATTCGACAAAATTTGCATTAGTTGAACTTGTCAATTTAATGTTTCTCTAGAGAATCCTAGAGAAATATTGAGAAAATCCATAAGAATTTTATAATGTATAAACTCATAATTAAAAACATTACATACTATCCTATTCTCCACATAGAAGTGTGTCTCTCCCTATTGAGATCCTAGCTATGACTAGGCCCTATTATACAAGCACAAAATCAATAACATGGGAGACCATAGAATTCCTAAGCTAGATTTAAATTCCATTCAAAACCACCTAAAGCTCAAACAGGGTTGGTATAAACATACCAGGGCCTCGTTAAACCATTGGGAGATCCACGAAAATGTTGCATTGCAAAATATTAATAACATTAAAAATATTGTTACTTCTAAATTTAAAGAGAAAATGTGGTTTGAGAAAGATTTAGAGGCTAAAAGAAAATTAAGATATTATAAGGAGGTCATCAAACCTATTTTAGAAGATTAAACATTGGGAGGTCCACGAAAATGTTACATTGTAAAATATTAATAACATTAAAAATATTGTTACTTCTAAATTTAGAGAGAAATATGGTTTGGGAAAGTTTTAAAGGATTAAAGAAAATTAAGATATTATAAGGAGGTCATCAACACTACTCTAGAAGATAAAAAATATCTCTCTTTTTTAACCACTTCAAAGAAAAATGTTATTATAGCCAAGATAATAATGAAATCTCATGAGTTCCATAGTGAAACATGTCATTGGGCAGTTCCTAAAACACCATGGTGGAAAGGATATGTCATCTCTGAGGGAATTTGAACATTGAGGATGAAAATCACTTCCTTTTAGAGTGCCTTGCGTACACCCACATTAGATCTCATTTTCATATTATTTGTTGCAATACCTACCTTCCTATCCTTTTAACATCTGAAAGTTATAGTAAGCTCCAGACGCTTCTCTACAAGCTCTTTGAGCATAGTAGTACAATTTTAAAACAAACTAGATAATTAGTTTCTTTAGGTCAGACTGACCAAAATTTGGCATGAGTGGATGTTAACCACCACCATCATCATCACCGTCATATATATATATATATATTTAAATTTAACAAATTTATTAAACATTTACTATATGTGATTAATTTTTTGAATCATTTAATTATAAATTCTATAAATATATTTTTTCTTATTTAATAACACATTTTAAATATATCAAGCATTATTATCTTACCCAAAATCATATCAATTAAAAATCGCATTAAATAGCCATAATAATGAAATCCCATAATGGGTGGTTACCAGCAAATCATATTTCTCAATTTCTACACGAAACATCAAAGATCCACAATAATGAAATCACATGATGAAGGGCCAACCTGTTGGGTCATATTTCTCAATTTCCATATGAATTTTTTTTGTTCATGATAAAGATGATGATTTCGAATAAAATTTAGAGAAGTAAATAAAAATATGATGTTGATTTACGATACGCGAGAAAAAAATTTACAAAAGTAAATAGAGATGTTAATATAAGTGAGTATACAAAATCAACGACATCCTGTTACTATGTCGATATGAAGCTCATGAGTGAGGATCATGTGGAATAGTATCAAAGTTGGAGTAAAATGAAGGACTTGTCTAATTGGTGTTGAATATTGGTGACGATCATAGAGGCAATGGATGGTAAGAAGACATGTCACTTGCATCGCGATAGCTTGTTGTGGGTATACAGTGAACTCCAGTTTTAGGAACAATAGATCCTATTTGCTCTGTTTTCATTTTTGGTTTAATTTCCTAGTTATGGTTTTATTGGGAGAGGTTTTCTCTTCTAAGAAATGTTCGCAAAGGTGGGAGGGGCCACCCCCTCCTTTCGCAACATTATTATAGGAAAAGGATTCGAGGAGAAAATCAGGGGTGAAGTCGAAGGTGATTCTTTTGGATCCCATATCCCTCTTATGATGGGTGATGTAAGGAAATAAGGTTATGGGGATGATGCATTCCTAAAGGCCCACGAAATCCAAAATTTACAATTCAGATACGGTGAAAACCATGAAGGTGGGTTACACTTTTGTGAGAATCGGGGGCAGAAAAGTTAGACCAAACTGTTTTAGAGTTTGACCTAACTTTCAAAATTAATTTGGTCGAACTAATTCTACCATTTACGTTGATGACATATCAATGATGTGGGAAAACAATTTTTTTGCCAGAGATGGGAAAACCAACAACAAAAGTTCGACCGAACTAATAGTTCGGCCGGACTATTTATAAAATAATTTGGCTGAACTTTTGTTTATAAATATACCAGCTGCAAACATGAAGAGGTTTTAGGATTATTACCGTTGTCGCAACTGTATCAGTTGTTTGTTGTGTTCGCTATATGTCATGTTTGTTATTTGTTTTTCCAGGGTCTTGGTGTTGCACAGGGGCGAGGAGGTGAGAAATTTGTTGGTGTTCTGTTGTTTATTTTTTTGTGATTTTTTTTAATTTCTATTCTGTTGTTTTAATTTTATTGTTGTGTTTTTTGTTTGCAAGTAATGTTTAATCTGCTTCCTCCACGGCGTCTTTGATGATCTCTTGCTTGTATTCTCATTGAGGCCTCAACATCTTCGATGATCTCCTGCCTTGTCTTCTCGTTGTGGCCTTGTCTCCAAATTTCCAGGAAGACAAAAATCCAAACAATGACTTTAGGTTTCGGCATAAAAAGAAAACTTGCAAAATAATGACTATAAAAATGATATAATCTAAAACAGATAGAGACATAACTGCTAGAAGTTTCAATTCTATTTGTTTAATTAGAAATTATTATTATACAAGACACTAGATATAAAACCTTATTAATAATTAAATAAAATTTTTAAAAATCTCCCTCCAAAATAGATACACCTATACTTATTTCCATACATACATACCGAAGTGATTTAGAAACTGGAAAATGTAATGCGGATTTCACTCAACTTGACAGTTGGATGTACATGGGAATCTTTACTGCATTTGATATGACATCCATTGAATGTAGGCATGGGCAAAGTTACCATGCTACATAATTTCTCGCTGTGGGCTCCTATATATATATATAATCTTTATAGAGTCTTTTAACAAGCTTCATTTTCTTTACCAATTAATCTTTCTATGCATTCTCATTTTCATTGAGCCATTCACCTGCCTCATTGAGAAAAGAGCCGATATTTTTAGCATATTTCTTCTCCATCTTTCCTCTTAGTTTTTACCTATTCAATCTTTTCCTCATATCGTATATATACTAATCCAGTCGATTCTTTGATTCCACTCTTTCCTTCCATAGCTGATCTTTAATTTTGGGTTTCTCATCCTTTGCAATCATTCCATGTTTATTTATATATTTTGTTGGATGGGAAACATTATTTCGAAATTTTCTGTTAGTAGAATTTAGTTTATTTAATTAATTATTGGAAAACTTAATGGCACCTTGTCGCAATAAAAAAATCCCAGCACATAAAACTATATAGGCAAGCCATGTTTGAAATTCTGAATTGTGATAATTACATCACACCTAGTATCTATTGATAGTGTGGCCCTCATTCTCCTTTGTAAACGTGTGGATGAAGCAAATACCTTTCAATGAAGTGAATCGCGTCTCCTTCGTAAACTTGTTGTTGAAGCATGATCCAAACAAACACTTTTCGATGAATGAAATTCAAACTATTTGACAATGTACATGCATTATTATTCGAGATGAAAGATATTTCATAAGGGAAACTTCAACTAGAAATAGAAATTTTGAATGGAGCTCAAAATATATTTCAAGTTGAGAATCATTCGATATCCACAGAATCCACAGAAATTTAGAAATATAGATTTAAAAAAAAAAAATTCTTTACAGAGTAGTTTAACATGCTCCATTTTCTTTACCAATTCATTTTCTGTGCATTCTCCTTTTCACTTTCCATTCACCTACCTCATCGAGATCTGCTTCGATATTTTTAGCATATTTATTCTCCATATTTCATCTTATTTTTTCCCTATTCAATCTTTTCCTCTTATCGTATATATATTGATCCAGTGCATTCCTCGATTCCACTATTTCCTTCCACAACTGATCTTCAATTTTGAGTTTCTAAGCCTCTGCAATCACCCCATGTTTATTTATATATTTTTCTAGATGGAAAAATTTATTTGGAAATTTTCTGTTATAGAATTTATTTTATTTAATTAATTATTGGAATATTTAATGGCACCTTGTCGCAATAAAAAAATCCTTGCATATAAAACTATAAAGGCATGCCATGTTTGAAATTATGAAATGGGATAATTACATCACACCTAGTATCCATTGATAGTGTGGCCCTCATTCTCCTTTGTGATCATGTGGATGAAGCAAATACTTTTCAATGAAGTGAACCATGTTCTCCTTCGTAAACTTGTTGTTTAAGCATCATCCAAAAAAACAGTTTTTGATGAATAAAATTCAAACTACATGACAATGCACATGCATTATTATTCGATATGAATGATATTTCATAAGGGAGACTTCAGCTAGAAACAAAAAAATTGAATGGAGCTCAAAATATATTTCAAGATGAAAATCATTCAATATCCATAGAATCCATAGAATTTTAGAAATTTAGAATTTCAAAAAAAATCTTTATAGAGTCTTTGAACATGCTCGATTTTCTTTACCAATTCATCTTTTTGTGAATTCTAGTTTTCATTAAGTGATTCACCTGCCTTAGCAAGACTTTCTTCAATATTTCAGCATCTTTCTTCTCCATCTTTCCTCTTATTTTTTCCCTATTCAATATTTTCCTCATATCGTATATATACTGATCCAGTGCATTTCTCGATTCCACTGTTTCCTTCCACAACTGATCGTCATTATTGAATTTCTCAGTCTCTGCAATCATTTTAGCAATCTCAACATCGCTCAACCTAATGCTATCATTAGTCATGATCATCGTCTCCCTTATCCCACTTTTCTTATGCTATGAAGACACCTTCACAACTCTGTTTGCATCGATCTCCATACTCATCATGATTTTGACATCGCCTCTACGTCCATGAGGAAGACTTCTTGTGTTGCTGCTAAATACAGTTTCGTTAAGTGGTCCATCAGAGAGCATTTTTGGACAGGCTTTAATAACCATTGCCTTACATCTTCATACTTGGTTGGTATGAATGGTAGAACTTTTCTAGTATTCTCCCTACTTTCTTTTTATGTTGCGATAGTCTAATTCATGCATCTTGGTAAGGTTTTTCCAGCGTTACATGACCAATTACTTCCTTCCATTGGGTGAAAGACCAGAGAAATACAATTCTCCACCCCCACCTAATAAGTAAAATGAGAAGTCGTTGGTTTCCGGAAAGCCAAGAGTAAAAATTTTTCATAACCAACATTCTTTTCATTTTCTAAATGCATTTTATTTTCCCAATGGTTTTGGAAGCAGGCCACACCATTTCATAGTAAAATTTGTGCAAAGTGGTTCATTTCTTGAAGATATACATTTTTCTACTAAAATTATTATTTTGTCTATGATGGTCGTGTAGGATTTTAACTTAAATTGTTAAAGGATGATTTCAAGATTCCATAAATAATATTTCAATCATTCTTTCATATTTCTTTTGAGTGCCTCTCTGTCAATATAGGAAGTTACAAAAACAAAAAGCTTTTTATCAAATCATATAGGAACTTAATAATACCTACAATATTATCATCTAGATATCCAGCTTGAACGAAATTAAGAATATGCTATCTTATTTATGGAACATTCAGTACTTGATGATAAGTCCTCTTAATATTATTTATGCTTACAACTTTACTATAAATACCATGCTTAATATTTTGAATTGTGATGATTATGAAGTCTAAATATTTATCAATTTCTATGTGATATCCCAAAATATGGAAAATCAACAATAATGGGAATATCTTATAATATCCCAAAATTGGAGATACAACAATACATGAACACAATAATGAAATTAGTAGTGTAAATCAACTCATAAACATGGAAGACCAGAATGGAGACATTGATCCATGTGTTACATCAGAAACTCCATACATAATAATGAGGCATTGGTCATATACCATGAAGGAGCAAGCCTCCCAAAAGAAATTAGTCTACAACTGAAATGTTGTCACAATACAAGAATGCCGAAGACTGCTACAACGCAGTTGAAAATAGACTACTATAGTAAAATTATGTACAAAATATTTAGGGCTGCATAAGCCTCAAAATATATGCTCAATACAGGTTTAATCTCAATACAAACTCCTACAAGAACTCCGAAAAGGGGTTTCAGAAATACAGTCTAAGATGGTGTCTAAAGTCCAATGGTTGAAGCTACACTGCAAACTGAAGAACAAGAGTGTGGAAGGTGGAAATTTAATAGATATAAAATATTTCCCTCAAATATCTCCTCCCATGAAGGGATGAACCCCTCAATCACAAGGAAACACTGCAAAGGAACCACCAGAACTTCTACTGAAGTTTCCTTAAAAAATAATGCATTCCCTAGCTGGAACAATGTTGGGAATGATGGGAAATGTATGGCTTGATGCCAAGGATATGAAATATGCCCAAGAAATCTATAGACAGATCTTCGAAGAAGAGGAAACCTTCCTCCTATGAGAAAATAGCTCAGAAAGTGGTGTTCTAACCCCTCCACTTTTGCACCCTACAGCACAGCACAATAACTTGCAGAAATTGCACTGATGAAGAAGTTGTATCTTGGCTTGAAAACCTGAATGTGGAAATGAATAAAATACTCTTCCAAGAGGCCCCTCAAGGAAAGAGGTGGGATTCCTGCTCGGGAACACTTAGTGCTAAATAGAACAGCTACCCTGCTAAACATCAAGAGGAAGCAACAGTCTAAGCATACCAATATCAAAATGATAATCTAAAACATGGTCTCAAATGGAAACTATCCTCTTTCTTAAATAGAATGTGAAATTGCTTGCCGTTGGCCCCACTCAATTAGGTCATTTCCTCCATGAGATCCATCTCCCTCCAAAACTGCATTATTCTCTAATTAATAACCACTCCTCCTTATCAATGTTGTTTACTTGGTCAAAGTTGACTAAATCAACATGACCGAAACCTTGTTCACACTTGGAGGAGCTTTATTTAGCTGCTACAAAGGTATTCTTTCACACTTGAAGTGTTTTTATTTCTTCTCAAGGGACTTATGGGCCTCCCCACCCATTTATTTACCGACCTAATTATAAAACAACTATATTATTCCATTTAGCTTGGAAGCTAGATTTTTGGAATATTAGAGTCCTTCCCTCCAAAATGTTGCCTGTCCTTAAGCAACTATAAAGGTGGATCAAAATTCCTCCCCTCCTCTTCTTGTGGCCTCCTCATCAATAGTCACCACCACTACCCAATATAATCTACAACAAATATTCCCTCCAATGTTTCCTCCTAAGTATGCAAAACCACATTGCTCACATCATAGAGAGGTGGAACGTGTACGTGGAAACCTCCTTGTTGTCTAATGGCCTCCTCAAGATAGGAGTGAAGAAAAAAATGGGGAATATCATTCCCAATGAGTGACTCCTACACCCATGCTATCATCTAAATGAAATGAGTGATTCTAGGTAGCTCATCAAAAAGATCCTCAACCACGGGTTCATACAATGTGTTGGGGCTACATGGAGAGATTGGATCCTCCCATCCAAGTGGTTTCTCTCTCCATTTATGGTAAGTATGGGGCTGTTGATGATCTTGGGCTGAAATTTCATGACCTCCAAGAGTGGCCCAAGCTACCCCACCAAAAAAATAAGCCATGAAATGCCTACTCCAAAAACTCAAACTCTCTAGATGGATTTTCCCACATGGAAAAAAGAGATGTAGTTCAACAATCATGGGCTGCCCATTACTTCCCCTGAAACATTCATCATGTAAAGTGGGGAGAATCATACTCCAAATGGGAATCTCCAAATCATCTAGCACTCTCCAAACAATGCTCCCCATGAACATAATAATATCACCAAAATATGGAAGCAAAAACCAATGAAAACAAGTTCCCATATGACAACCAGAGAGTGGATCATAGTTCAACACATAGAACCAGCGTAGTGCCTCTCTTGCCTGCATCAAAACAAATAATAAAAAGTTCTCTCCCAACCACTTTTTTTCTACCACAATCATTTTATAAGATAGAAACATGAAATTACAAAGTGGTTTCAATGGTGCACACTGAAAATCATGTGGCTTCCCCTACAAACCACCAATAAGATAGCCGATCGCAATGTTTCAAGTGGCTTCATGTACATCATCATATAATATTCAAGAAGGGATAATCCTTCTTGGTACATCATGCTACTCATATAAACTAAATAAGTACAAAACATAATGTGAAATTATACCATCTCCACCATGTACTTGGGACATTGAGCTAGAATGGCTCAACCGGAAATTCTCCCTCACCTCCAAAGAGTAGGGAAGTGGCTGTGACATCCTCTCTATCACCATATGGGATATGAATCTCTCCATATGCTTAAATATATCATGTTGGATGCCCTGCCAAATGAAATCCTCTTCCAAGGAAATATATGAATCAAAGTGCATGGAAAGGAAGTCCTCATGTGCTGCATGTAGCAACTTCTCGTTGAGCTCAGAAGCTCTAGTCAAGAAGAATCTGCCATAAGAGTAGATGACCAAATGATCCACCATATATCTATCATATCGATCCAGGTCATCAAGGATCATGCAAGCACCAATATCCCTGGAGTACTCTACCAAGAGTTGAGACCTCCAATATGGATCAATTCTCCCAAGAGACAATGGTGATGATCTGCAATGTGAAGCCCCCCACATGATGCTATCTTTTCCTTCGACATCCCTCATTCCAAATTCATCCTCCAAATTTCTGCCATGCCCATCAAGTAGCTTCTCATGCTCAAAAAGAAATAGTGATCTTTGGAAGTTGGCTTCCCATGGGAAGCTCCCATCCAAAAAGAATCTCCCAATCTTGGACAATGTAAGCATGAGTGGCCTCCATCTACTCCAATGTATGGAGGATTCCTTCCTCAAAGGAAGTACCCTCTGTTTCTCCAAATCCATGGAGCAGCTCTCTTGAACCATGAAGGTGCCATCCTCCATCACTGCAACAACTTCTGTCAGTGCAGTACATATAGTGAGAGTGGGTGGTGCTGAAAATGGGAGAGTGTCTCCCTCCTCCTTGAGTTTATCCCAAACTCTCTGTGCTGTACTAGACTCCTCCAAAGAATTCACCTCTATGGAATCTAAGAGGTGTGAACCAAATGGCAAGATGTCTCTTACCAACTCCATATCTGGTGGCCTTCTGAATGGAATGCCTCCATGTAGTGAGACATCAATGTCAAGAGTAAACTGTACATATGGTTGGGTAACCTTGCCCTTGCCCTCACAGTGAAAATTAGTCTGCCTCTTCCTTGCATTAGCTTTTTTAAATATATAGGGGTGTGTGTTCCTCATCACGTGATGATGACTTTCCTCTGTACCTTCTACTTCCATCTGCAATGCTCCACAATCATGTTGTCCATTGATTGGGCCTTGACCTCCATATGTGAGATCCTGGGGAACTTCTTGCAATGATACAAGAAATCCTCCTGTTGGAGCATGTGCTCCTCCTTCCTCTGCATGAGGTACTTGATATGCTCTATATGTGACAACATTGTTGCCCCCATCCTTCTCTTCCTTTTCAATATGAATGGGTGGAACTTGCTCAATAAGAGTATCCTCTTTTGGAAAAGGAACCTTGATGCCCTCTTGTTCAAAAACATGAAACAGAGATCTTGCCTTCAAAAAGGTGTGAGCTTCTTCGACAATTTTTTGAAATGGATTTGAGTTTATAGGTTCTTCCAACCTATGCAAAATTTTTGTTTGTTTTGGTTTGGTTGGCTCCACCAATGATGTTTCATAATGTTTTCCATCAAGCCTTTCTGCTATTCTCTTAGTGAACTTTGCATAAGAAGAAGTATTGGAATTTTGCAATGAAAATGACTCAAAGATCCACCAAGCATAGGCCTTACCTTCAAAGTGCAGCGCTGCAACTATGATGGCTTCATCTTTCGAAACTTGGTGCTGCTACAAATAGGTGTGTAGCTCCTCCACCAAAGCTCTAGCTAAACATGTTGGTGACCCATAAACTGGAGATAGAGTAAATCTATCCATGTCATGCTACCTGCTCCTCTCCACATTGATCTTGCAAAACTCCTGAAAAGTGATATGATCTCTAAACCTTTCAGTTTGAGATTCATACTTCTGAAGAAAATCACTAAGAGTTTCCCTCTTAAGCATTCCTCATTCTTCCATCTCTCTTATGATAGATCTGGACATTTGACTGCATTGTGCATAATAAAGTGTAGCTGCA
This sequence comes from Pinus albicaulis, assembly GCA_034641835.2. Lineage (NCBI taxonomy): Eukaryota > Viridiplantae > Streptophyta > Pinopsida > Pinales > Pinaceae > Pinus > Pinus albicaulis. Next base: position 77,093,361 of record CM076579.1, on the reverse strand, counting down.
TTCTCACACCTATCATGCACAAATCTAAATCTAGCTCAAGATGCAAAATTCTTTGGAGATTCCATCTCCCCTCTCATATTCTTAACATCTTCTTTGATGCTCTGCATATATTTTGGAAGAAGCTTTGAGAGCCTCTCCTCCTTTCTTCCTCCACATAATGGAGTCTTCCATTTTCTATACATATTCTCTTCTCCTTCTTCTCTTGATAGAATAATGGCTGAGATCCACAGGCTGAGCCAAGATTATGCTTTGATAACAATGTAATATCCAAAAATAGGGAAAATAAACAATAATTGGAATATCTTATAATATCCCAAAATTGGAGATACAACAATACATGAACACAATAGTGAAAGTAGTAGTGTAAATCAACTCATAAACATGGGAGACCAAAATGGAGACATTGATCCATGTATTATATCAACAAATCCATACATAACAATGAGGCATTGGTCATATACCATGAAGGAACAAGCCTCCCATAAGAAATCACTCTACAACTGAACTGTTGTCACAATACAAGAATGTCGGAGACTGCTAAAGTGCAGTTGAAAACACACTTCTATAGAAAAATTATGTACAAAATATGTAGGGCTTCATAATCATCAAAATATATGCTCAATATAGGTTTAAGCTCAATACAAACTCCTACAAGAACCCAGAAAAGGGGTTTTAGAAATACACTCTATACAAGGTGGGATCTAAAACCCAATGGTTGAAGATACAATGCAAACTGAAGAAAAAGAGTGTGGAAGGCTGAAATGTAATAGATCTGAAATAGATCCTCTCAAAGATATCCTCCCATCAAGGGATGAACCCCTCAATCACAAGGAAACACTGCAAAGGAACCATTAGAAATTTTGCTGAAGCTCCCTTAAAAAATAACACATTCCCTCACTGGAAAAATGTTGGGAATGATGGGAAATGTATGGCCTAATGCCAAGGATCTGAAATATGCCCAAGAAATATCCAAACAGATCACCCAAGAAGAGGAAACCTCCCTCCTATGAGAAAATAGCTCAAAAAGTTGGGTTCTAACCCCTCCACTGCTGCACCCTACAACACAGCACAATAACCTGCAGAAACTACGCTGATGAAGTAGTTGTATCTTGGCCTGAAAACCTAAATTTGGAAATGAATTCAATACTATTCCAGTAGGCCCCTCAAGGAAAGAGGTGTGATTCCTACTCGTGAACACCCGGTGCTAAACAACATAGCTACCCTGCTAAACAACAAGAGGAAGCAACAATCTAAGCAGACCAATATCAAAATGATAATTTAAAACATGATCTCAAATAGCTGCCATCCTCTTTATTAAATAGAATTTTAGCTTTCTTGTCCTTGGCCCCACTCAACTATGTCATTTCCTCCATGAGATCCATCTCCCTCCAAAATTGTGTTATTCTCTAATTAATCTCCCCTCCTCCTTATCAGCGTTGTTGACTTGGTCAAAGTTGACTGAATCAACATGACCCAAACCTTGTTCACACTTGGAGGAGCCTTATTTAGCTACTACAAAGGTCTCCTTTAACACTTGAAATGTTTTTATTGCTGCTCAAGAGACTTATGGGCCTCCCCACCGATTTATTTACCGACCTAGTGATAAAACAACTATAATATTCCATTTATCTTAGAGGCTAAATTTTTGGAATATTACATTCTGATAGAATCCATTTCAGTCATTCTAGTTATCTACCATCATTATGGAATTTTCCCCCAGTTTGTATGTTAATATGCTAAAATAGAACAAGAGGTGAAATAAATAGGTATGTTGTCAGGCAGTCTCTAGATGTATCTGTTCTTCAAGTTTTCTCCAATCAACATACAATAGATTTTTCATCCTCCGTAGAATAAGAAAAATGGTACATTCACTATTAGTTTTGTCCCTCCAACATGTGACATGGCTATAAACCACCCATCATGTCAAAGGATATTAATAAATATAAAAAATAAAAACCTTTTTATCAAATCATATAAGAACTTAGGAATACCTGCAACATTATCCTATAGATATCTAGCTTCAATAGAATCAAGAATATGCTATCTTATTTATGGAACATTCAGTGCTTGATGATAATTCCTCTTAATCCTGTGTCCAAATGGAATGATTCTAAATATCCTCTTTGCTTTCATTAGAAGCCCCATGGAATTGGTCCAAGGTATATGATTATCAATTTTCTTTGATAATAATCACATTCCTTAGTACTTACAAGAATTTTTTTTTTTTTGTTAATACTTTTTCAAGTCACTCCATCTTTCGAAACAAGTTCAATTCTTGTTGCAAGGATCAGTAAATACACAACAATGGTCTTCTGCAAGAAGCACTTCCGGTGCCATCGTTTCATTCTCTCCTAACCAGATTAGTTAAATTCCAATTTTAGACCAATGGTTCCACAATCATTGTATTTCAACTATTAAAAAAATAGAAGCACTTCCCGTGCCATCATTTCATTCTCTCATAACCCAATTAGTTACACTCCAATTTTAGACCAATGGTTCCATAGTCATTGTATTTCAACTATTAAACAAAATACTTTAGTACTCTTAACAATTTAAGGTATTTTTTTTGCATGTAGGCATTAATTTTTTATTTTCTAGATAGTCGAGCACCATAATTTAGGGGATTTTCTCAACTTCTTGTTCTCAATGTTTCTATTTATTTAACTATTTTTTGTTACAACTACCTGGTTCAAATACTAATAGAAGTTTCTTATGCTTATAAATTTACTATAAATACCACAAATTAATGTTGAGATACGTCAACCTTTATGTATTGAATCCCTATGTTATATGAAACACAAATAAAATGTAGTGAGAAACAAACACCAAAATTAATATATAAACATCATCTCATGTGCTCAAATGCCAGTACTAGGAAATAGAAGAATCATTAGGCATTTCTCAATCTTCCCCAAATTTTCTATTGCATTTCAAGCTGATTTTCTGGAATGGTATATCTTATTATACATACACGCATATCAATCAAGTCATGATAGATTAAGGATATCATAAATTCCAATAATTCATCATGCATGCCATGCATTTCTTCTAAATTATCCTTTACAATATTGGTCCAAGTTATAGATCTAGCTCTAGTACCTTTGCTATACAATTTTATTTTTAGAAATGTATTAGTGCAACAAAATTACCTACCCAAAAATGCTATTTGATTATTTTTAGCTATATGCAATATCCACAAATTTTTAGCATATATTAGACCTTCAAAATATACCACAAAATTATGAAATAGTCCACCCTCCAATTGTTGCCAAGGAAATGTTTCTTAGCATTGTCTTTCGTGTTAAGAATAAAGGAAATCAATTGTGACTTTATATCTCATGTTGCACCTTGAGTACATTCTTTCTTAATTGTAGATTTATCAATTTTATTATAATATTTAAATCAAACCAATGTATTTTATTAATGTACCTAAATTTACACCTTCCATCATGCTTCTAATCTTCTAAAATGTTAAAAGTGGAGTGCTTTATGATGTAATGGATATTAATAATCTAGATTATCATACAGTGATATGATGATAGTGTATGTTGATGTTCAAGTTGTAAAATTCTTGTACATATCAAGGATGAAAGATAGTACAAGCCAAAAATGACATTATTTTAAACTATTAAACAATCTGTTAGGTGCTAAATCATACTTCTTATTAAGGACATAACTAATGCAAGTTGAAAATTATTTTTTAATCTTCTTAGCCTATTTATAGATGTCAACGTAAAGGTTTCTAGATGTGATTTCTCCCGTAAACTTCAAGGAAAACTAAACTCTAAGGTAAACCATGTACATGTCATTTCTCCCACAAACTCATCAAGGTGTGACTTTTGAGATAACTTCATCAACCACTACCGCTATTTTTTTTAGTAAGTGCATAAAATAATTTTGCAAATGATGTACATGTCATTTCTACCACAAATTCATCAAGGTCTGACTTTTGACATGACTTAATCAACCACTACCACTAGTTGTTTAAGTAAGTGTAAACCAGTACCACTTTAAGGCAAATTGCGTACATGTGTCATTTCTCCCATAAACTATAGGGCAATGTTATTTCTCCCCTATATAGTAAAATTTTAAGGCAAACCATGTACATTTCATTTCTCTCATAAAATCTAGGCAAGGAAAACTTTAAGGCATGTCATTTCTAGATGTGATTTCTCCCAGAACTTTAAGGAAAACTTTAAGGAAAACCATGCACATGTAATTTCTCCCACAAAATCAAGGCTTTCTCCCATTAGTTCAAGTAAAACTTTAAGGCCTAAAAGTCGAACCTAAAGTGGCTGAACTTCCATAGGATTTTATTCTATCTTTCTCCCACTAATTCAAGGCAAAATTTAAGGCCTAAAAACTGAACCTAAAGCGGCTGAGCTTCCATAGGATTTTAGTCTGTCTAGTTAGTGTTAACTTCTACATGTTATAAAGGTAGAGTCTATAAAGGGCCGGGTAGCTTTTGGATCTCATCTTTTCTCAAAGGTGACATATCCAGTAAATGCCACTACAGTCAATCTCTAGAATAGATCTAAATAGAAGTTCTTCATTGCATTATTCATTTCTATACATGCCATTTCTCACATAAAAAATAAGGTATTTGATAGTATTTTTGTAACCACATACATGTTATTTCTCCATTAAACTCTAGGCAAGGCAATATTTAAGGCATGTTATTTCTAGATGTGATTTCTCCCATACACTTTAAGGCAAACTTTAAGGCAAACCATGCACATGTCATTTTTCCCCCAAACTCAACACTTTCTCCCATTAATTCAAGGAAAAATTTATGGCCTAAAAACCAAACCTAAAGTCGTTGAAATTCCATAGGATCCCCCAAACTCAAGGCTTTCTCCCACTAATTCAAGGAAAAATTTAAGGCCTAAAAGCTAAACCTAAAGTGGCTAAAATTCAGTAGGATTTTTGTTGCCTGTTGAGTGTTAACTTCTACAAGTTCTAAAGGCATAGACTATAGGGCCAGGTAGGCTCTAGATCTAATCCTTTCTTTAAGGTGACATATCTAGTAAATTCCCCTACATTCAATCCATAAAACATATCTAAATAGAAGTTTTTCATTGCAATATCCATTTATGTACATGCCATTTCTCCCATACACTTTAAGGCATTTTCTAGTGTTTTTGTAACCATGTACCTATCATTTATATGGCATTTATCCAATAACATTTAAGGATAAATTTAAGGATAACCATGTACATACATGTAATTTCTCCCATTTCTCCCATAAACTCAAGTCAAACTATAAGGATAACCCTGTACATGTCATTTCTATGTCATTTCTTCCATAAAATTTAAGGATAACCATGTACATACATGTCATTTCTCCCATTTATCCCATAAACTCAAGGAAAAATTTAAGGATAACCATGTACATGTCATTTATATGTCATTTCTCCCATAAAATCAAGGAAAAATTTAAGCATAACCATGTACATGTCATTTCTCCAATAAAATTGAAGGCATAATTTTCTAGTGTTTTCGGAACCATGTACATATCATTTCTCCCTTAAACCCTAGGCAAGGAAATATTTAAGGCATGTCATTTATATATTTGATTTCTCCCATAAACGTTAAGGAAAAATTTAAGGCAAACCATGCACATGTCATTTCTCCCATGCCTTTGGAATAAATGTTAATTTAATATATTTAAGGTATAATTTCATAGTGTTTTTGGAACCATGTACATATCATTTCTCCCTTAAAATCTTGGCAAGGAAAACTTTAAGGCATGTCATTTCATGATGTGATTTCTCCCATAAATGTTAAGGAAAATGTTAAGGAAAACTATGCACATGTCATTTCTCACATGCATTTGCAATAAATGTTAATTTAATATATTTTATTGAATTTTTTTTTTCAGGGATAAAAAAGCCCCACTAAATATAGTTGAAAAATGAACATTATGCATAGATTTTTCTTTCTATCCCAATCCAGGGAAAACAATTATTACATATGTTCTTTGCAATATTGCGACTACCAAGGTCATCCAAAGGAAAATGAATATACCATGAATAAAAACAAACAACAAGGCATATTATATTGCATTGATAGAAGACATAGGAACAACTAGGGATTACGTCTCAAATACAATTGTAGTTTTCAATAATTATAAACTTATGTGCAACCAGATGAAAGGTGTGTACCAAGTTAAGAAGGAGATACTAAAACAATTTCATGGAAAAGCAAGCCATATTTTTAGCCAATTTAAATTTTTTTAGTTTAAGACATTGTGCAAATGTTAATAAGATGTCTGGTGATCTATTGTGTGGGGCAATGCCAATTAAATATGCATCTATCAAAGATGAACTAATGGATGAATTATTATTATACGAGGCAATGCCAATTCAAGATTCATCTCTCAAATATCAATTAGTGTTGTGATGCTCTTCTTCAAAAATTCAAGATTCATCTCTCAAATATGAATTAGTATTGAGACACTCTCCTTCAAAATTTATTGATGGAAATTGTCACATATCTTTGATATGTGTGTGTGTTTTTACTTATAAATGTGTATTTTTTAATGACCATGTGTTTTTTTCAATTATATATCAAGTGTCCTCCCACCATGTAAAGTGCAACTCAGTGAATTTCACATTTGCAACTTGGTGAACTTCGCATTTTTGTAAAATTAAAATATGAGGACTTCAACACATTTTTGTTTAAATAGAATTTCACACCTCTTTTTTAATGACCGGGTGTTTTTTTCAATTATATACCAAGTGTGCTCCCACCATGTAAAGCGCAACCTCGTGAAATTCACATTTTTATAAAAAAATTTCTTAAATTGAGTTTTACACATCAATTAGTGCTTTGAAAGTTGTGTTTTAAATAATTTGTGTACTTTAAATTACATTATTTTTTTAAAATTTATTTTGAATTTATTTTAAATAGTAATTTAGAAATAATTTTAAATGTTCACTGTAGATATATCCATATATATCATGTAGGATGAACGTCTTTGAAATTTGTGTTTTATATAATTTTTGTGTACACTAAATTACATTAATTATTTGAAGTTTCTTTTGAATTTATTTCAAATTTAGTAATTTAAAAATTATTGTAAATGTCCATTGTATATATATCCATATAGATCATGGAGGATGAAAGGCGAATATCAATAGAATCCCATATCTCTATGAGAGAGGGGGATCATGGATCGAGGGATGTTGATGGTATTTAAATATAATCTTATTTCCATACATACATGTGTGTACGTATGGAATTGATTTTTTATCAATTTCTTGAGTTAAATTAGTTTTTAATAAGTTTTATTTTTTATTTTTTAGGAGGTGGGAGGACAAGGGTGTCTACTCCATCAATGGAGCATGGCCATGGTTCACGCAATCGTGGTTTGGTTAACACAATTTAATCAACGAATATGTACATGTATTTATATGTATGAATTTATTTTTGAATTGATTATAAATTCATATTTTTTTATGAAGCTTCCCTCTTGTCATGTGAGGTTGGTGGTGGTACACATTCCCTTGGAGGGCCATCAATAGATGGTGGTGAATTGTGTGAAGGTGGTGATATGCATTCCCCTAGAAGCCAATCAATGGATGGTTGTGTTGGTTCTCAACTAATCGGTGGTTTTTTTGGTTCTTAACAGTCTCAGGATGGGAAAGATGCTATACAACCATATCGAGGTGGCCATCAATCTAAATATTATTTTCATTCAATTTGTACAAATTTGTTTACATGTTTTTTTAATATACAAAATTTTATATATTTATGAAGTGGGTGAAAATGTTGCTCCAAATGTTGCTCGAAAAAGACGTAGGAAAAAATGCATCATTCAACAAGAAGGTTATACACCAACCGCAACTTATCCATTTGAAATTTCTGATATACATTGGGAATAAAAAATGCATCAATGCACCTTACAAAGGTGTCAACATATTCATTAAAAATTGAAGAGAGATCTCGTGTCTTTGAAACTCCCTGCTGAGAGTCAACATGGTTTGGAAATAGTTACTCAGTCTTTAAGAGAACTAGTAGATGTGTACCTAAAGCTTGGGCCAACCACTGATACTTTTGTATAAGTGATGATAAAATGAAAGGAAACCGTGATGAGTCCTGATACATGGGAGGCTATTAAACAAAGAGTTACAACAGAAATGGCCAAGTATATGTTTAATTTCAAATAAGGGGTCAAAATAAAGATGTTAAAGGTGCAATATTTCAAGCACTCTAATATGGATGGATATTTGTATGATACAAAACTTGCTGCCTATGGAAGACTCCCATGGAACGATGAGGTTCCACTTTATTTTGAAAAATTATTTTATGCACAATTAGTTTTGGGAATGAAGCCCAATTATAATGACCTTCTCTATGAATTTTTTGGTTCTGGGAAAGGTCGATTGTGCGACCGTAGGGGTGCTAAGCATGATGCTAATTTGCCTCGTCTTGAGCCACCATTGGTTATTCGACCTCTTCATGTCCAAAATTTATGGTCAGAGATGGATGCCACTTCTCAAACTATTCGAGAAACAAGAGATGCCGTCATTGACAATGTTCAGAGTGTACTGGGTGGAGTTGATGTTTTTATGAATGCACACACTAATTTTATGTATTATACAGATGAAGAGATAGAAAACATGAGTGTTGAAGATTTCATAACATATGTAAAGAATTGTTGCAATGGTTGGCAGGACCTAATTATTCATGAGCAAGAGGGCATCAGATCGGTATGTGTTAATGGTTAGGGTGATTATTTTAACACATGCATAATTTGTAATAAATGTGTATATACATACATTTATCTGTATACATTAATCTAAAAAAAATGTATCATTATATGTTATCACCATTTTCAATTTTGATGATTGATGAACGAAGATGAAATTAATATCATGGTTGGAGCCTCTAGTTCACACAATCAAGATGGGTCTCACCATCATTCACACAATCAAGATAGTTCTCACCATCAAGATGATATGTTGGCAAATGTTAGTGTTTTTTAAGTGAACATGATGATGTACAATTATTTTTTATCTATTATTATATATATCAAAACATGATGACATATTTTTAAAATAAATAATTGTGCACACATGTACATGTACATATAATTAAATGTGAATAGATTCTGATTCCATACAATGTTTTTAGGATGGAAATACCTTCTTCTTCCTTGGGAGATGTTCTAAATCCTCCATCACAAGTATGAAGAATTTTTCACTTTTAAATATTTTTTCAAGTTATATATTCCAACTCAAAAGTTTCATTAAAAAATGAGAGCTATAGATCTTGAGTTATTTTATTTTTTTTGAATTTTCGATTTTCGGAGATTTTCTTTTGGAGCCACCCTTAGGAAATGTGTCATATCGAGCATCACAAGTATTCAATTTTTCACTTAAATATATGTTTAAGTTATAATTTATAAATTGAAGTTCAAAAGTTTTATTATAAATTGAGAGCTATACCTTGAGTTATTTTATACTTTTAAAATTTTTGAATTTTAGGTTCCTGGAGATGATTTCCCTTCCCCACAGACTCTAGCAATGGAGTGTATGATGGATATTGGAACATCCAAACCATTTGAACCATTTGAACAAGTTGTATAACTTTTATTTTTTAATATTATTGAAAATTAGTTTATGTATGCATTTTCATTTCAAAAATTTTAATATATATATACTTGTACATGTATATTTTATAGTTTACTATGGAAGATATTCCCGTGGAGGAAGTTTTAATGGACGTGCAACAAAACACAATAGAGACGTAACCTCATGCAGTATTGCATGGAATTTTTTTTTTTTTTTACATGAAGTTATATATTCTCATTCAATTTTAAAACATTAAATTTTAATGGCTGTACACATTGTGTACAGGTTCCCCATGCTTCACAAGATAGCTAGAGGATCAGGACTTTGTTGGTAGAGACACTAGATCCATATGTATTTGATGGATGATGCACATGTGTGAAATATTATATTTGATAGATTTAGTGTTAAATTTATTTTTTTATATATATTCTTATCTATGCAATCATATATTTAATTTTCTATATAACTTGACACTTGTAACACTATACATTGAACTATATATATATATATATATATATATATATATATATATATATATATATATATATTTCATGTGAGATACAAATTTTGGACATATTTTATTATTTTGATATAAATTTTTAAACTATGTACATTTACTCTTATCAAGAATGATTTTCAATTTTTAATAGTTACATTTGGCATGTGATCAAATGTTGTGATATATAATGCTTTGTTTTTATTGGATATTTGAACTACTTTTGGCATGTGATTGTGATATAATGTTTTGTTTTTATTGGATAGTTGAACTACATTTGGCATGTCAATTAATGTTGTGATATAGTGTTTTGTTTTTAAAACTCAAGTTTTGGATGGCTGAGCTACATTTCACATGTGATTATGAAATAATGTTTCTTTTTATTGGATAGTTGAACTACATTTTTCATGTGAAGTAATGTTTTGTTTTTAAAACTCAAGTTTTGGATGGTTTAACTACATTTGGCATGTGATTGTGATATAATGTTTTGTTTTTAAAATTCAAGTTGTCATTTTACAAACAAAATCAATTCACATGAATATATATACATAGAAATTATTTAAGTACATGTTTGAATATATGTTAAAATGAATGAAGTACAATACATATCGATGTATATATATCTAAAAACAATAATAAGATTCTAGGTGTTCTTAGACTTGTTAAACAATCATAAAATTTTAAAATTGCATTCTAGAACATGTATATCCAGTACGTGAAATTTTTTTCATCAATGCACATAGCAAATCTACTTTCAGTTGATAGTAAATTGGAAATTAAAAAATGAATATTATAATTTACTTATAATATAAACGCACATCTAAAATAAAACCGTTCAACTTCAAATTTTCATTATATCAACTATGCTAGATACATAGATACATGTACATTTTGCAATAATGAAATTATGATAAATTATACTAGAGAATATACATAATGAAATTGTTTAGACCAGATAATATAGACATGTGTATATGTACACATGTATAAATTACTTGTATGCATGTACCCAAAAAAAGGACATGTGCAAACACTTGTACATATAACATAAAAAGGCAGTTCCATTTTTAGTTGACTTCTAGAAGTTCTAAAATATGAATCCAAAGAGAAGAGTTTGTTAGGCAGTTTAATAAAAACAATTCCAATGGAATTCCATCTTTAATGATCTGTTCAAGATCGACTTTTGACATTTTAGATTTCTTAATTTTCATTTTTTCTTTGATTGAAACTCTATCAACTTTATGCGCGCTACACACACCAAGTGACTATATTGAGAACTTATGACATCAGGTTCATAGTATTGAAACTAAAAAAAATCCCCACATTGATCAGTTTGTCTGAAAAAAATAAACTTTTAGCATAATAGACCCTCTGTCATATGTAAACCCATGATTGTCATAGTTTTGTAATTTCATATTTTGTTCAGTGCAACGCGTCAAATAATACTTCACATTTTCATCATTCCTAGTAGGTGCAATTACAACAAAAACATATCCTACACAATAAAACAAACTTATGTATTTAAATTTAGATCATAATTAACATGATAATTTAACTTTAAAATTAACATGTGTACTTGATTTTATTTTTAATTTCTAAATGTCTACCATTTGAAAGCAATTGAAATGTTACCTTCTCTAACAAGATAAAAAACTTGATCACGATAAGATGATATTATAGTCTCCTATGATTGCATTTGTTCAAACATTGCAAGGAAAATTTTCCCATGTGTATTTAGCTCTGTATGTTGCCAATATTTTACATACATTATGTTTTCACAAGCGTCATTGGATTCAGTGTTGTCTATCCAAACATGACAAAAACAAGAATATTTTCTTTTATCCAATGCAAACACATTTGTGGGAAACTTTGTTTTAATTGAATGAAATTTTCTAGTCCCTTTTATTGTTTCAACGTCATTTCCAATCGATCTATCTACATCTTCAACCCCAATATGCCAACAAAATTGTTAGGTCCCTATATTACTAGTATAGTCCCTTATTCTTGTTAGCGTAACCCCCTTATTGTTATTATTGTACACTTTTAACCCCCATATCATTATTATTCTGCCCTTAAATTATTATTGTTAGGTCGGCTAGGATTAAATTGCACAGCCCCACTAGGATTACGTTATGGCCCTATGGACTCCTATATACAGAAAGGAGGTTTTTTAATTTGAATCATCCAAGAATTGTTCATTCATGTAATGTATTGGAGGTTTCCCCCTCGAAGTTGCTTATTTCTAAGGCGTTGATATCTCTTTTCTTCTCTTTTTGGAGATGGTTTCACTACATTTGGTATCAGAGCTTTGAGATTCTAGTGTTTCGCTGGTCCAAATAGGTCATCGTTGAATTTTCGCTATAATTCTTTTCTACGAAGGTTCAAAATATGAAATTTTTAGGGTGCGAATCCAAAATCATGAGGAACATCGTCGCAAAATTTGAGAGCTTAGTTCACAATATTTTTGGAGATATGATCTGTGCAAGTTAGGTCATTTTGTAGGCTCCTGAATTTAACCTAAACAGGTCATCATGGTATTTTCGTAATAACATTTTTTCTACAAAGGTTAAAAAGCTGAAAATTTTAGAGTGTGAAGCCACAATCCCAAGAAACATCGTAAAAAATTTCAGATATTGGTTCGCAATATTTTCGGAGATATGATCTATGGAAGTTAGGGCTTTTTGAGGGTTTTGAATTTCATCTCAAAGAGGTGATCGTGGGAAAATCTTCATAGCTCTCTCTCTGAGCATCAGATTGAATTACTGTAAAAAGTGGCCACACATACACGGAATTTAGTTTTCGATCTATCAATTTCAGAGCCAAAGGAGGAAAAAATTGCACGTGGCAAGTCGTACAAGTTCATTCTACTGAACCAGTCCAAAATTGGGTCATTGTGGGAGATTGTACATAAGTTTTCCTTGAAGAATCCAAATCAGATAAGACCTGTGGCATTTGAATGAAGCTTCAGAGGGCTACTGGAGGGATTAATTTCAGATATTTAGGATTCACAATCATAGAGATAATTCAATTTCCATATCAAGCTCCTCAAAAGCACGTAAAAGGTCTGTATTTTTTTTTTGAATTGCATAAGTCTTGTTTGAAAGAATCAAGTTGAATTGATTCCAAGGGCATATTGTAGAATATATATCAGTATTGGATTCTAAAATGGCCCCTAAAAATAATTCAACACCCGTTAAGCCTTTATAGATATCTACTATGACTCATGAAGACGAAGAATGGCAACATGACATATCAAAATTACAAGAGCAAGTGCAACAAATTTTGCTATCGCAAAGAGCAAAAAAAAATGACATGGAAGTTTCAAAGAAAGGCATGGAAACTAAGATGGATGGTTTGAAGAAAGGTGTGGAATCTAAGATGGATGGTTTGAAGAATGGCATGGAATCTAAGATAGATGGCATGGAATCTAAGATAGATGGCATGGAAGATGGTATGGAATCTAAGATGGATGACATGGAAGCTAAGATCAATGAAAAAATGGAAAACATGAAGAATGATTTAAAAGTAGACATGGAAGGTTTGAAAAATTTGATACAAGAAATGTTTCCTAATGGTGGAAAGATAGTAGAGGAAACTCATGATGAGAACAAAATAAATGTTAATCGTGATTTCATAAAATCTAATGTTGGTGGGAAGAACCACCATATTCCAAAAATGGATATGAGGAAGTTTGATGGAAAGGATCCTATAACATGGATATTACTGATGGATCAATATTTTGATCTCCATAATGTGCAAAACACACAAAAGATACGCATTGCAACTTTACATTTAGAACAAAATGCATTTGTATGGTATTTATGGCTTTGCTCCCATAAAAAAATCTCACTTGGTCAATTTTTACCGAGGAAATGATAGCGCATTATGAGGATACAAAGAGAAACACCTTCTTTAGCCAATTGATAAATCTCAAACAAAAGGGTTCAATGGGGGGGCACATTGAGGACTTCCAAAAATTGAATATAAGGGTAACTGATATTCCAAAGGAACACAGGATTGATCTCTTCATAGGTACTTTAAAGGATAACATCCAACATGAATTTCGTGTTTTGGAACCTGAATCATTGGAGTAGGCATTTAGGCTGGCAAGAAAAATTAAATGTAAAATTATGGCGACAAGGAAGCCTACCACTCACTTCTATAAAGAGGGAAGTGTTACTACTCCTATATTTCCACAACCTACAAGGTTGACACCACAAAAATTGGAAGAATAAAGAGCAAAAGGGCTTTGCTATAGTTGTGATAGAAAATACACTAAAGGTCATAAGTGTGTTGAGAAGAAATTATTTTACATAGATTGTGAAGAGGAAGAAGAAAATGAACAAGAAGAGAATATACACTAGGAACCAACCCAAGAAGAGGAAGAAATGACTCTGACCATATCGTGTAATGCATTGGCAGGAATTTCCACTGCTCAAACTCTCAAGATAGAAAGACATATCAAGAACAAAAAGGTAATAGTGTTGATTGATTCAGGTAGAACCCATAATTTTATTCATTGTAAGGTAGCCAACAAATTGAATTGTTTCCTATACCGAGCACCAGAATTTCAAGTGATGGTTGCAAATGGAGGAACTATAAATTTCTCTGGAAAATGCCATAATATCAAGCTAACCATTGGGGAATATGTATTGAATAGTCCAATGCTTTCGATTCCTATGGGAGGTGTTGATGTTGTACAAGGAATACAATGGTTACAATCTTTGGGGATGGTACCTTTTAATTTTCAAGAACTTTTATTGAAATTTTTTTTAGAAGGAAAGGAAGTTGAATTACGGGATATTGCAGGGAAGCCGGGAAAGTATAAAGCTCTAATGTCATGAAAAATCTTCTAAATAAATAACAACGAGGAATAATTACACAATTATGCTCACTAGAAGTTCCAACATCAAAATCATCTATTTCTACATATCTCCAAAAGGTCTTGGACAATCATTCCAAGGTTTTTGAAACTCCAAAAGGAATCCCACCTATTCGTGATCATGATCATGCTATTCATTTGATTCCAGGAAGTGTTCCTCCAAACATCAGGCCTTATAGATATCCTTACTTCCAAAAGAGAAAAAATAAACGTATGATTGCAAAAATGTTAGAGGCGGGTATAATTCAACCTAGTCAAAGTTCTTTCTCTCCTCCTATATTATTGGTACACAAGAAGGATGGATCATGGAACATGTGTTTGGATTATAGGGAGCTAATTAAGCTCACCATTAAAGATAAATTTCCCATTCTTGTGATCGATGAATTATTGGACAAATTACATGGAGCAATTTATTTTACCAAATTGGATCTTCATTCAGGGTATCATCAAATTAGAATGAAGAATGAAGATATTCCAAAAACAACATTTTGAACTCATGAGGGTCATTATGAATTTTTGGTCATGCCTTTCGGCCTTACCAATGCACCTTCTACATTTCAAGGGTTGATGAATTCCATTTTCAAAACCTTCCTTAGAAAAATTGTGCTAGTATTTTTTGATGATATACTAATATACAACAGTTCCTGGAAGGGTCATGTTCTACATGTTGACAGGGTGCTCAAACAATTGCAGGAGAAACAATTATATGAAAAAAAATCCAAATTTTTCTTTGGAGTACAAGAGGTGGAATATCTGTGTCATATTGTATCTCACGAGGGTGTTAAGGTAGACCCTAACAAAATTAAAGCCATCAAGGAATGGAAAGTCCCCACAACCATAAAGCAGTTGCGAGGATTTCTCGGGTTAACAGGGTATGATCGAAAGTTTTTTAAGAATTATGGGAGAATAGAAGCACCTCTAACAACATTATTGAATAAATATGCATTTTCATGGACTCCTGAATAAACTAAGGCCTTTGAACATCTTAAAGAAGCAATATTCCTAGCACCAGTCTTAGCTACACCAGACTTCACAAAAACCTTTATTGTGGAATTTGATGCCTCAGGAAATGGAATTGGTGTTGTTTTAATGTAAGAAGGAAGAACCATTTCTTTTGAAAGTTGTCCAATCAAATGAAAGTATTTACGGAAACCTATTTATGAGAAGGAAATGTTAGCAATACTGAATGCACTAAAGAAATGGAGAACTTACCTAATGGGAAGACACTTTAGGGTAAAAAATGATCATGATAGTCTTAAACAATTTTTGGAAAAAATAATATCTTGAGAAGCACAGAAAAAATGGGTCACAGAGATGTTGGGTTATGACTTTGAAATAATATACAAAAAGGGGAAGCTAAATATTGTTGTAGATGCACTCTCAAGGAAGAATGAAGAGGTGGAAGCATTGGCTTGTTCCATTTATATTATCCAACCAGATTGGATAACCAAAGCAAGAGATGAATGGAAGAAGGACGAAGACATGTGGAAACTCATTCAAAAGTTGCAGCAATATCCTAGTACATCTGATACATTTATTTGGAAAAATGATTCCTTACGGTACAAATATCGCTTGTATCTTTGCAAGAATTCCCAACTAAAACAAAATATTCTTTTGGAATTTCACACTTATCCTTTAGAAGGACACTCAGGATTTTTAAAAACTTACCACAGGGTCAAGAAAGAATTTTTTTTGGGATGGCCTTAAATCTGATATTCAAATTTTTTTGGCGGAATGTTTGGTTTTCCAGCAGAATAAAGTTGAGACATATAAGACCCCGGGTCTTCTACAACCTTTATCCATTCCAAGTCAGTGTTGGGAGGAGATTTCAATGGATTTTATCACAGGTTTACCTAATTCTGAAGGAAAGAGTGCCATCATGGTGGTAGTTGATAGATTTACCAAGTATGCACATTTTTTTGCATTATCTCATCCACTTAAAGCAAGTACAGTTGCTACTACATTTATGGACACAATTGAAAAGCTACATGGAAACCCAAGGGTTATTGTGAGTGACAGAGATCCCATTTTTATTGGAAATTTTTGGACGGAGTTATTTTCTTGTTTGGGTACTCAATTAGCTCATAGCTCATCTGATCATCCTCAATCCGATGGTCAAACTGAGATAGTAAATAAATGTTTGGAAGGATATCTTCGTTGTTTTGTATCTGATAAACAAACACAATGGGTGAAGTGGTTATCTATAGCTGAATGGTGGTATAACACTTCCTTCCATACTGCAACAAAAATGACCCCATTTATGGCACTTTATGGATATCATCCACCATCCATCACATCATCTTTAAGAGAAAATTCGAAGGTTTAAGTAGTGGAAGATCACATCGAGCATCAACAAGAAGTTCTCTAACTCTTAAAGGATAACTTGAAGTTGGCACAAAATCAAATGAAACAACAGGAAGATCAACATCACAGTGAGAGAAGTTTTGATGTAGGAGACTGGGTATTTTTACAGCTACAACCATACAAAAACATGTCCCTCAAGAAAGCTAAGAAGGATAATAAATTATCGCCAAAGTACTATGGTCCTTACAAGGTGTTGCAAAAGATTGGTACTATGGCATACAAATTGGGGCTTCCTGCTTCTTCAAGAGTGCATCCAATTTTTCATGTTTCATGCTTAAAGAAGGTTATAGGTGAAAATCTTTGAGTTCAAACAATATTTCCAGAACTTTATGAGGAAGGAAAAATCATATTGGAACCTGAAGCGGTCATGGAAACAAGAACTCGACAGCTACAGAATTGATCAATTTCAGAGTATCTTATCAACTGGAAGAAATTACCCACTAAAGATTCTACATGGGAGGATGAGAATTTTATATAGAAGCACCCAGAGCTACTCAAGCGTTGAGGACAACACTTTTTTGAAGGAGAGGGGCATGTTAGGTCCCTATATTACTAGTATAGTCCCTTATTGTTGTTAGTGTAACCCCCTTATCGTTATTATTGTACCCTTGTAACCCCCAAATTGTTATTATTGTGCCCTTAGATTATTATTGTTATGTCACCTATGATTACATCATGGCCCCATGGACTCCTATATATAGAAAGGAGGTTTCATAATTTGAATCATCCAAGAATTGTTCATTCATGTAATGTATTGGAGGTTGCCCCCTTGAAGTGGCTAATTTCTAAGGCATTGATATCTCCTTTCTTCTTATTTTGGAGTTGGTTTCACAACAAAAACCTATATGGAAAAGTCAAAGAATAATATAAATATCATATCAAAATACCATCGAAGATATTCATTGTGATAAATGTACACTGTTTAAAATTAGAAATCCAATAAAAAATAAATTGAATGTACCATAACACTTCCCTTGATCAGATAGTCTCATGGCTTAGTGCAGCTATGCATCATTGAACAAATTCTTTAGCTGAGACAAGTCAGTTTGCAGAGGGTTCCATTTGATATCTTCGAAGTGCTCGTTTTATGCATGCCCCTGCACCGTCATGTCATCCTTTTCCATTAATAGTCTCAAAGAAATTCCAACAATGTTTAATGGAAGTTTTCATATGAAGATGATACAACCAAAAGAATGATCATGAATATTTGAATTTACCCGCACATCCATCTGACCATATCTAATGTTCATTTAATTTTATTTCACACCTTTTTAAGGAGTCATAAATATTTCCAAAACAATTTTTTACAAAATATTCATCATGCGTATGATCATCATTAATATAAAAGTGATATTCTTTAATAACATGTTGATTTTCACTGGTTCTTCTATATGATCGAAATTTTTTTCATCATGTCTATATATAATATGGACGAGCATGGAGATTTGGTCAGAATGATAGTATTCACTCTGAATTTCTTTTTGTGGAAAAAATGTGCATTTTTCTGTGAAATCAATTAATGAAAAAATTGTCCCAAGTAGAAAAACTTCACGGTATTTTTTGAATTGCAAGTCTTGCCATCAAGCTCTATGGGAATGCTTGCTGTATTTATAAATTTCTACCTCAAACTTTCTCAAAAAATATATCACAAAAATTTCTTCTTCTTGTAAATCAATTCTTTTAGCACTTCAACCTTGAATCAATGTATGGATATATTCATATCTCTTCCATTTCACTTTGATTTTGGACAATGATTGGTCATTTATATGAGTACTATATTTGTTTTGAAATTTAGTCAAATTTCCATAATCATCACATTTTTTATGACCAACACATTTGTTTTGGTAAAATAATTCATGGCTTTCTCTTGCACATAGAATTTTAGATACGAAATCATGGATAGAGGAAGGAGGAGGTGAATCTTTCAAAAATGTTTTGCCAAAACTAAGGAATGTGTCGTAACATAACTAAAATTCCACATGATAACAACAACAAAAAGTGTCATGAACGGTGATAGGTTTTACATACCATGGTTTTTGTTGCACAAAATCACTGATTGAGGCATCAATTTCGCGATTCTCTTCTTTGAATTTATTGAAAAACTCTATCTAAGTGGTGTTCAAGAAATTTTTTGGATTTTTTTTGTACTGATTTCATGCTATTCTTCTTTGCATCACATCCCTTGCTTTTGGTGGAGCATGTGAATTTTTCGTCCAATATTCATATATTATTTTTTTAACATTTTCTCCAAGTTTGTCTTTGTATGGTGGCCTACAAATAGTTGTCCAAAAAGAGAGTCCATCATTTACATATTTTGCAACCGAAATTTCCAATGTTTTTGCAAAGTTTTTGGTGACGTTCCTAATGCTCGTGCCATAGATTTTACCTAGAAATTCTCTTTAGTACGTGATGAAACTACTGCCATATGTGTTGACCTACATGCATCTAAAACATTTTTCTGTCTAGATCTTCTAATTGAATTTACAGCACTATTTATATTTTGTTTCACATTTTCCTTCATTTTTTAATCTTTTGTTTATTTTCGAATACCCAATAAGGTCATAGTTTTTTTTTTAATTTCCTTGATGTTAAAAGACCTTTCAACAATTGGGCTTGAACTGCCACTGTTTCCTTTATGAAGAATGGATCAAAAAAGCGATTAACACGATATCGTATAACATGGTCAACTTTTCTATCTCCATATGTGTGAGTGTCAAAATTTTCTAACATCTCATCATCGATATTGATTTCATCTATACATATTAGAATTAAATATACATAATAATTTTACCTATTCAATAAATAACTAAATTAATAAATATGTATAATTTCAATAATACACATTTTTTCAACATATATATACATACATGGTGATTCAATTTCTTCATTTGAATTTTTTTCAACATTTTCACCATCTTAAATCATTAGTTCAATATCTCTTTCACTTTATCTTTCAAAATTTTTATTTCATCATCAATGTTTTGAGGAATATCTCCCTCTGTTTACATTGCAAAATATTTTTCAAATTAGTTCATCAAATAAAAATTAAGTTTCACAATTTACACTAGGAAAATTTTAAATATCAAATTAATAATATTTACATTTACATACCTGCTTCAACTTCTAGTTGAGCCTCATTTTACCTTTCAATATTTGAGCGCTCTTCTCTCCATTTTTTGCAATATTCTCTCCCCTGTTATCTGCATTCCTCAGGGTCTCTTTTTCGATCATATTTTCTCTGGAAATTCCTTCGATTTCCCATGATAACTGAGTATGAAGTTCAAAAAATTTCCTTCGAAAATTTAAACAAAAACCGAATTAAAAAAATCATAAGAAAATATTTAATTTAAAAAAAAATCATTTTAAAATTTTTTCACAGAAGACATACTTCAATCAAAAACACTTACTTTAAAAAGTCCAAGAAAAAAATGTCTTCTAAAATGAAATGAAGATCAAAATAATTCCTTCCAAGTCCTGCAAAAAAAAATTCATTTAAAAAGTTAGACAAAAACTCATTTAAAAAAATCATTATAAAAGATTTACTTCAACCCAAAACACATACTCTAAAAAAGTGTTACTTCAAAAAATACCTTCAAAAAATGTCCACGGAAAATTAAGCCCAACCTCTTTAAAAATGTGATGGAGGAGCATCCTGCTTGATTTTCATTAAAATATTGTGTAATTAGGGGGGTGATGTCTTTTTAATTATTTTATAAATTATTATGCTCATTTTTAATAAATTAAGAGATAAAAATCTAAGTGTGAGGATTATTGTAAATATTCTCTTAATTAATTGAGAATATCAGTGGAATGGAGTTGGACAGATAATTTAGAGATTAGGAATTTCTTAAATGGAATTTAGTTGAGTCAAATAAGGGATAAATCTATTTTAGAGTTTGGTTGATATTGGTGTGGAGGAAATCATGGATTGAAATTAATTTATAATTATGTATAACTATGAAGCTTGTCTGAGGATGGAGGACAAAGTGAGGAATACAGAGAGAGATAGAGAGAAACGGTGTGAGAGTTGTGAAAAGGCCAAGAGCCAAGAGGCCCAAAAATGTAATATTCAGGAAATTGGTTTGAATCTGAATTTTCTTTTGTTATTATATACCTGTATTTTATTTGTGTTGGCTCTCTCTTCTTTATATACAGTTTTGAGCTGAATTAAGTGTTTCTTTAACGAAGAATTTAATTGAGGATTCCATGTTAAGGAAGCACACATTTTATTATGGGCAAGGATCTGTTTTATGGCAGAATCCCTGCATCATTTGGTATTAAACCGATTACATTTTTTGTTCTACATTTTATTTATGAATGCCAAGTATATATATATATATATATATATATATATATATATATATATATATATATATATATATATATATATATATACAATACACAAGTATGGTATTTTCAAGAATGTGAGTTCACTTGGAATCAACGTCATTGGTGAAGTCAACTAAAGGAGGAATCAACCAGCATATGATACAATCCAACGTCGCATACTAGGTGAAGAGGCAACAATTTTGAATGTGGCATTGTAGTTGTGGAGATAATGTTGTAAGGCAGAATGAGAGGTGAAGATTACAAACCAGATCGACGTGCAGACCTAGCTATGATTACTGCGTTAAAATCCCAATGCAGGCACCGTGGAGTTGTGGTATGAAGAAAATGTGATATGAAATTCACAACTGTGTTAGAAATCATACAAATACAATGTTTAATCCATGTTTGTAGCTGTGTTAACAGTTCAGTAAGCGAGATTCCATTATGTTCAATCTCGTGTGAAAATTGCATTAGAATGTCATTATGTTGAATGAGGATTGAAATTAATAGTGTGAATTGTGAGTCAGAATTATCGATTTTGGCCAATATAGACTGTAGTTTTGTATTATTTAAAACCAGAGTCACCATGGAGCCAATTTTTTTGACAACAAAAGAAAGTAATATTGGGTCGGTAGAAGCCGTGGTGAAACAAAAATGTGTAAGCGTTGTGGAGAAAAAAAAATTCCCTGGATCGCTTGAGGAGTCCACTGATATGTAGAAGGCCATGGGTTGTGTTGTTCAACTCTTTTGACAAGGTATGTAGAAGGCCATGAGTCATGTTGTTCGGCTCTGTTAACAAGGTAGAGAGATACATTGCTAGATTGGAGCGTCGCGAGTTGTGGCAGAGGGGGAGAGTTAGAGGAATTCTCCTTCACTCGCTTCGATGACCACGCTAATCCGCTAATGCATCGTAGCTCGTCTTGTGCTATGAGAGTTGATGTGTCACTCCAAAACTAGAGTGGGAGTGTGATTGTAGACAAAAACATAAAAAAGATTCCTATAGATCAAATCGAAGGAAAATTAAGCATTGTGTTGTCATTTATGGTGTGGCCATCATGCACCACTTCAAACTTGTTCTGTAAATATCATCAGCTCGACCTTGGGCCGATTGGGAAGAATAGTGGATGTAATGTAAGCGGTTGTAAAACGACCTAGCAGAAGAGTGTTTCATGGTGGGTGCACGCTTATGTGACGAGTGTACATTTTTAGGAGGTTGTCTGAAATCTTATTTTTTACCTCTACATTCTAACTAAACATACTTTTGTTGATTGGAGCTGGAGTTACAACATGTTTAATGTTCTCTAGGCTTCGGAACTGTCATCTATGGTGGAAGAGGAGTGAATATCTACACGGTCACCACCCCTAATGACAATCTCACAAATCCGATGTCAGGTATTTTGAGATATAGAGTGACCCGAATGAATCCAGATTCTATCTCATGCACATGATGCTAGCCTGCGAAGTAGTGGTGTGGCATGGTAAATTGACCATCGTGTGGGAAATGGTCAAAGAAGTGAGTGGCAACGAGCAAGGTTTCTCCATTTTTTATTTTATTCCAGCAAGGCACCTTGCTGTTCAACTATAATGACTTGATTTTGTGAAGGATTTTATATTGGCTCATATTTGTATGGAAGTATGGTAAGTGCTCATTGAATGAATCAATATTAATTTATTAAAGTTGTTCTTAAAAATTGTCTGATTTAGTTTCCCTTGTCATACTCGAGAAGTTAATTACTTTATAAATTTTATGAAAGAGTGGAATTGAAATCCATCTCAAAAATTGAAGTGCAAATATGGTTCGAGTGTGGTTTGTGGTTGTTGCTGCAGAGAAATATGTTGATGCCACCATGTTAAAAGAATGTTTTGGAAAATTCCTATGAAGGAATTATTTTGTGCATTGAAGAGAGACGGTGTTGCATGAGAACTCTCACTACAAAGGAGGAGCTGCATGGAAGTACAAGGAAACTATTTGTGCTAAAATGATGAGCATGTTGAAAAGGGTACGGTCTGAAGGGAATGTAAATATTCACAGTGATAAGAACGACACAAAAGAGTGAAATCTGGAGAGTTGAAATTGCAAAGAAAAGGTTTATTAAATAACCTTGAAGGGAGCATAAGGTATGAAATTTCATTTCAAAGAGGTATTTTAAAAGTTGGAAATTAAATGATTTATTTTATTTTTATCATAAAATAAATGTTGGGAAAAGTAGATTGCATTTCAATTTAAAGGAAAGTATCATGTGAGTAAAAGAAAGTGATAAAGAGAGATGATGTAATTAGATACTTATGATATTTTCATAAGAATGGAGTTGAGAAAGAACTGGTAGAGTGGAGTATGGAAGAGAATTGAGAGAGAGTGAAGATTTTATATCATGAATTTGTATTAAGGGTGGATGTTCATTGGTATGTTGTATAACTTGAATTAGAGTCAAAATATCCACTTTTGTAATTATTGGGTTAAGCCTTGAAGTCAAATCATATGTTAAGTTCAACTGAAAATTTGGATAGCTTGAGTCAAGTTAAACCATTAAGTTATTATACAACAGTGTGTATTTTTCATCCAAGATGAAGAGTTGATGTAAATTCTGGAGTCAAAGAGTCGTAAGCCAAGTCAAAGGTTTGAAAGAAATTGGGTGCATGATCGGCGAAGCCCGACACCCAAAGAGTTGGTCATTGTAACACAATCATTACTGAAGTTGTTGTTTGCAGCAAAGAGGAGCAAGGGAGTTGCCAAAAATGATTCCGAGACAGAAAACTAAAAGAGGTCAAGCACAGGAAGAGAGCTTGTATTGCTGAATGGAAAGTATGGAGGCTTGCTGAAAATGGGATTGAATGAAATCCACACGTGAACAGATGAAGTTCATAAACGAGGGGAAGATGACTGGTGATAGCCATTTTAGAGGTTTTGAGAATGACCGCAACAAAAGAAAGAAGAAGAAAGATGCCGAGGAAAATGGCATATGTAAGCAGTTGACTGATGAAGAGTATGAGAGGGAAAAAGATGAGATAACAGTTCACCTTGAGTTATTGATGGAATTGTTGCAGAGAAATAAAGACCAGAGACATGGTTGGACCATGAGGAAGAAAGTGAAATGGCAGAGGCTACATGCAAATAGGGAACATCAGGTAAACATATAGTTAATATAATAGCTGAGGAAGCTCGATAAGATGATGAGTGTGTAATTGAGATGTAAAGAACTCAGAGAGGCTGAGTTGAAAATGAAAGTTTCCATTTGTGGCCCAGAATAGGGTGAAAATCTGGGTGGAAATATCAATGAGGAAGATCTCATGAACTATTGGAATAGTTCAGAAGAATTGGAAGATATGTTGACAAGAGAAGTAGATGAGGCTATGAAGCCTTGTATTTTTAAATCTCACAGTTTATGTATGTTTGCAGGATGTGCAGAAGATGGTGGACAGTCTGGTGAAACTGTCATAGAGATGAATGAAACTATTAACGTGAATTATGAATGATAATGCCTTTCAGAGGAGGAAGGTACTGATTTGTTGTAGCAGGAAGAAATCATAAATGAATTCTTGTTTGGTGTAAGACTACCAGTTGAAGCTGTTATGGAGAAGAAGCATAATGAAAATGCCGAAGTGATATTCCAAGGAGGTAAACAAATGAGTTTTTTAATGAAATTGCTGATAGAATTTTGCAATGTGATGATACAAAAACCAGGATAACTCAGGAAGATTGCCAGAAGAAAAATGAAGCTGGGAATGAGGGTTGTGATGAAATGCTGAAAATATTTCACATGTAAATAGAGTAGTTGGAAGGGTGGCTTATGGAACCTGAAGGAGAAATGAAGCTTGCAGAATGTGATACAAAAGAGATTGCAGTTACCATGCATGATAGGGATGAAATGTTTTTAACATTTGTAGAATTGAGTGAATGTTTTAACTTTTCAAATAATAATGTGGTTGTAGGTACAGAAAGAAACATTAATAAATATGATGTTGAAATCAGAGAAATTGAGCAGAAAGTATTTGGAGATGAGATGAAAGATCAGGATTAGCAATAAATTTATGTATTTAAAGACATAAAGGAAGTAGAAGTGTTGAACCAGCAGGATAAATATGAGAGAAGCCAGAAATTCAAAACAGAATTTATTGAAATCGAGAAAGTATATGATGGGATATTGGTGCTTGAAGCATCAAACAAGGCCAAAAGGTCTTATATTTTAAAAAATAATAGTTTGTTGATGAATGTAGGTACAACACTGGATGAGAAATTTGTTACTATAGGAGCAGTCAATGACTATAGTTGTGATCAAGGAGAAATTCTTGATTATTCTTCAATTCAAGAAGTTGAGTGTTCAACACAAATGGAGATCAAAACATTAGAAAAAGAGGAATTACTCCAAGGAATTGGCGAAAGAAATTGTTGGAGAGGTTGATGGAATGTGGTTGATAGAATGAGTGATGTTGATGTACAGCCAGTTCGAGATTCTTTCAGAGTTTGGAGACTAGAAGAATGAGTATCAACATTTCTACAAGAGTCTGAAATTTTTGAATTAAAGATGATGTGTTATGGAAAAGTGAGAGTTACATTCAATAGTATTCTGAAAATACTATTTTGGAAAGTCTATGAAAATTCACAAAATTGAGTTGATACTTCAAAATACTAGCGGAAAAACAGAGTTTGGAATGTTGGAGGGAGAAAGTTATTGAGACTTGTGGCTGTCACATTATTACAAAAAAGTGATAGACCTCAGAGACAGGAGTTTATGGAAACTTCTCTACATCGGGAGTCTGATGCAGAAGCATCCTGCTTGATTTTAATTAAAATATTGTGTAATTAGGGGGGTGATGTCTTTTTAATTATTTTAGAAATTATTATGCTCATTTTTAATAAACTAAAAGAGAAAAATATAAGTGTGAGGATTATTGTAAATATTCTCTTAATTAATTGAGAATATGAGTGGAACGGAGTTGAATAGATAATTTAGGGATTAGGAATTCCTTAAATGGAATTTAGTTGAGTCAAATAAGGGATAAATCTAGTTTAGAGTTTCGTTGAGATTTTTGTGGAGGAAATCAAGGATTGAAATTAATTCATAATTATGTATAAATATGAAGCTTGTGTGAGGATGGATGAAAAAGTGATAAATACAGAGAGAAATAGAAAGAAATGATGTGAGAGCTGTGAAAAGTCCAAGAGCCGAGAGGTCCACAAATGTAATATTTCGGCAGTTGGTTTGAATCTGAATTTTCTTATGTTATTATATACCCATATTTTATTTGTGTTGGCTCTCTCTTCTTTATATACAGTTTTGAGCTAAATTAAATGTGGTTCTAACGATGAAATTAATTGAGGATTCCATGTTAAGGAAGCACACATTTTATTATGTGCAAGGATCTTCTTTATAGTAGTATCCTTGCATCAAAATATTACTTTAAAAAATACTTCCGAAAAATGTCCTTTTAAAATTAAGTCCAGAAACCTCTAAAAAAATGTCTCTAAAAATAAAATACCTCCAAAAAATGTCCTTTGAAAATTAAGCCCAAAAAGCCTCTAAAAAAATATCAGTTAAAAAAATACCTCCAAAAAATGTGCTTTGAATATTAATCCCAAAAAGAGTCCTTTCGAAATTAAGCCCAAAAAAAGTCCAAAAAATGCGTTTTGAAAATTAAGCCCAAAACCTCTAAAAACAAAATACCTCCAAAAAAATGTCCTTAGAAAATTAAGCCTAAAACTTCTAGAAACAAAATACCTTCAAAAAAATATCCTTCGAAAACTAAGCCCAAAAAGAGTCCTTTACAAAATCAGGCCAAATGAAGAAATGTGCAAAATTATGCGAAAATAATAAATTCGTTTACGCCTATTTATATTGCCACAAAATGTTTTTTTTGGAGGGGCTTCGTTGAATTTTCTGACTGGCGTAAAGTCAATTAAAAGTTCGGCCAAACTTTTGTAAAAACTTTAGCCGAACTTTTGGGTTGTTAGACTTGACGGGCTATCGAGACAAAAAACAATTCGGCTGAACTTTTTTTTTAAAGCTCGGCTGAGCTAACATGTCTACAGTTACGCAGAGCCGAGATCTGAACACATTCATTCAAAATTTGACTGATTAAACTCCATGAAATTTTATGAATTAACTGTTGGAACCAAGACAAGCATTTGTAGAATTCAATCTACTTTCAGGAAATATAAATTTTATGGAATTTCATAAATATTTACTAATTTTAATTAATTTTGTAATAAAAGAGGTGCAAACAATTTCTAAATGTCATTATGATTCAATGAAATGAATATTCTTTATCTTCCAAAATACACTGTAAAAAATTGAAAAATTTATGATGCATTACATTGGTCCATCATCTGTAATGGGTAGTTTTCTATATTTTTAGTTTATAAATTATATGTTGAGAAATTTTGTCCAAGACGAAAAATATTCAAAATATGCAGTTTTTTCATATTGGATCAATTCAAAAAATTCTAGTAATTATGATATGCATCAGTTGGTTTCTTAAATATAATGAAAATCAAGTAGACTCTGTCCAGATTTTTGTAACACATTTTGTTTCTAAAAAACCCAAATCTTTCAAAGAATACACCAACACGTTTGAACATTACTTTTATGAATCCTTTGATTTTTAAAGAACACGCACTCAAATAAATGTTAAGTTGACATATCAAACATGTATAAAAAATCCCAAAAAATAAGTAATAGAAAGATAGTAAAATTTCTAACAACTTCTATTTTTATCATAAATTGAAATTCTAAATAGAAAAATTGTTTTGGCTTGTAGAAAGTTGAATAACAGAAAAAAATTATATTTTTTCTCAAAAAAGGGAAAAAAGTGTAACCCAACTTCACATTTTCACCCTGTACACTTTCTAGAGAAACATAGAAATAAAATGAGGGTCAAGTTTTTATTTGTAAGTTTATTGGAATTTGGCCGACACAGAACGAGATTGAATGGCAGATATAATAAAATTGGCAACCAAAGGGAGAAGTAGATTTTAGAATAGGGCCAAAAGGTTTCTTCACTGCTATTGTTTCAAGTTTGTAGGATAAGGAACACATTTTTGAAGGAGGGCCTTACTTTCTAATTAATGTTGATTTATATATCAGACATTGGGAACTTTGTTTCAACCCAGATCATGAAGAGTTCACTGCTAGACTAATATGGGTTCAGTTGTATTCTCTACCAATTGAATTTTCGTTACCCAAAATATTTGAAGGCACAAGTCAGGTTCTTGGTCATTTTGTAAAGATCTCGAAGGTGACTCAAATAGTTAGAAATATGTGCTATGCTTGGCTTTGTGTGTATATGAACATCTCCGAACTGTTACCATAATTTATAGAACTGGAGTATCGGGGTGAAATATGGAAACAGACACTGGATTACGAGAATGTCCCTTTTCATTGTAGATTTTGTCACAAACATGGTCATCTATTTGGTGAATGTCCATTGAATGAGAAACAATAGAACTCAACGAGTCCCTTATTAACTATGTTGGTCACCCGAGTGAAGAATTGGCGATGGAATCGAAGGAATATATCCTCTACGAAAATATAGGGATATACGGGAAATAACCCCTTCTCTTTGCTTCAATTAATGGAAGAGTACACCGAGGAAACTAAGATGACCAAAATGGAAATTGTTCCACCGGATTATACCATTGAGAAATGGGCCTTGAAAAAAAAATTGGGCGAAGAAGAACCCACGTAGATAGGAAACACCTTTCTATATTTGTAGGGTTTTGAGGAAGTGGTCCCTTTGCTAAATCATTAGAACTTGGAAATATTAGAATAAGAACAAACATTGGTTACTATGGTTAATGAATGGGTTGTGAGGGATCTGGCTGATCTTCCCAAAGGGGAGAAGTAAAGATACTCCAAAGCTTATCTTCATTGGAAATCTAAGAAAAGAAGCTTCCAGGAAATCCCATAGCTTAGAAATTTTAGGATTTTGAGGATAAGGGGAAATAAATACTATCAAAAGATTTACATAATGATCAAAAGAAGAAAATTACCAAACCAAACCAGGAAGCAAGGCAACTCACGAAAACCAAATAGTCTAGTACTCAAAAAGTAACTGCTAGACTAAATAGGTTTGTAAAGCTCTCCCAGTGTCTCCATGAAACTAATATCTTGGAATATAAGAGGGATGAATAGTAGGGGAAAACAATGTTATCTTCGAGATCAAATTAAAAAATAAAAATCGACAATAGTAATTTTACAAGAAATGAAATTGAAGGAAGAAAAAATGAATAACATAACTCTCTTTTTTTAGAAATGATGTCAGCATTTTCATTGGAAACTATGTGGAATGTAGGTGGGATTTCAATTTGGTAAAATCTCCAATTGGTGTTATTTCAAGACTATCTTGGGTATCCCTAAATCTTAACAGGTAAATTTCATATGATGCTTCAAAGACAAAAAGGGCAGTGTAGGAATACTTGACCTTATCTCAATGCTTTTTAATGAAATTTTGGATTCTCTATTTTTGGTAGATACTAGCACTTGTAACGGTCCTTATTCCTAGAATAATCGTAGGGGGGTGCCAATTGGATTTCTTTCCACCCAAGGTTTTTTATATTTTCTAACATCATTCAAAAATACATGTTCATTGAAGCCTCTATAATGACGTTTATGGGCTAGGCACACTAGACAATGAGGTTAGAAATTGATTTAAAAGAAACCCCAGTAAATTGCACCTTCCGCTTTGACCACCTAAATAATTATATCAATATTTAAAAACCGCCTAAAGAATTAGTGGCAATATTTAAAAACTGAAGGTCACAAAATGATGCAAGTCTTTCAACTTAATTTAAAACATTTGAAAATTTGAATTGGAATTTGGAACGGAAGAGTTTTCGAAGATATATTTAAGGATCAACGGGTATTGGAAAATAATATGGGATCAATCCAACAAAATAACATCATCGATGACAGAATTAAAGAGTTAGTGATTGAGGAGGATGACACTCTAGTAAAATTGGAAGATAGACGAAACCACGAGGAGACTTTGTGGTGACAAAAGTCTCGTATTAAATGGCTGAGGGAAGGGGGTTGTAATACTAAATTTTTTGATAATGTAAAAATGAAAAATCATCTCCATAATATAATATTCTCCATTTTTTATAAGGATGGCGAAAGGATTTTGTCGCATCATTAAATCGAACAAGAGTTCACAAACAAATTTACTGATTTATGGATGGTGAAGTCGCCAATTTCGTCATCTATGACTTGCACATCCTATGTTCTTCATAACATCCCCAAATTGATAATAAATGAGAAAAATATGGAATTAATGTGATTGATCTTATTATCAAAGGTGGAATTAGTTGTGATGAATATGTCAAAGAACAAGGCTCCAGGAGCAAACGACTTCACAATTGATTTTTATCAGACTTGTTGCCATTTTATAGCTAAATAAGTACACGAGGTAGTATAAGAATAAAGGAGGAATATAAACTTACTTCCATATTTAAATGCAACATTTATATAATTTATTCTCATGTCATAAAAGGAAGATACCCCATAAGGTTATAGACTTATTTCTTTATGCAATGTAATTTATATCATTATATCTAATGTGATTGTGAATAGATTGAAGCCCTTACTCCTGACTTTGATATCATGAGCTCAAATAGGGTTTGTAGAAGGTAGAAAATTTTTAGATGGAATCATTTTTTTCAAGGAAATCTGTCACACCCTTAAACAAATAAAGCACCTGGGTACATTTTTCAAGCTAGAATTATCTAAGGCGTATGACAGAATTGATACACACTCTATCCTACAAATACTTCACAAATTTGGATTTTCGAAACCTTGGATGGAGTGGGTAGGATATATTTTCTCCACATTTTTTTTCGTGATATTGGACAACAGATCACCCTAAATGATATTTCCTCTTACTACAGGTATTCGTCAAGGTGATCCATTATCTCCATTTTTATTCATTATTGCAATGGAGGGTCTAGGAACAATGTTTCAAAAAGTTGTGGAGGTGGAGTATATACATGGAATTAGATTATATGTAAAGGATTTTCCAATAACCAATATTGAGTTTTATGACGATGTAATTTTACTTGGTTTACCTACCGGATGTGAAGTAGAAAGAATGGATAGTATTCTACAAAGACTTATGTTAGTGTAATGTTCCAAATTTTATTGAACATTAATTTTTGTTGAAGAGATGAATAAAATGGGTAGGGGACCCATTATTTTCATGGTTACAGAATAACAATCCTCTAAGTATAAAAGAGGATCTTCTTTGGAGCTATATTTCACACCTCCATGTGTGAAAGGAGGTTTTTGCATACATGCTTGGCCAAGGTTGACCAAGTCAAACTGCGTTGGCATGAGTTGGAAAGAACAAGTGGAAAACATAGGGAGGAAGTTTCTAGATGGGAGGAAACCCTAATTCGATGTAGGGTCCATGTAGAGAGGCTCGCTTATTTAAAATAGGAGCAAGGCATCCATTGAGATTATCTTTGATCATTTTTTTACATCCAAGTCTTGGAGACTTGTTGCTGCCTCTTGCTGTTCAGCAGAGCTACAGTGCCTTCGGGCACGAGGGAGTCCTGTTTAGGAATTCTTCTCCTTCTTGTGTAGCTCATGAAGGATTTCATCCCATTCCCCATATTCAGGCATTTAAGACATAGCTTCAACCATCTACATCAGTGAAGTTTCGGCAGTAGATATTGTGCAGTGTTGCTGGGTGTTGCTGGGGAGGTTTCCACACACCATCCGGAGATTGTTTTTCAGTGGAGAGAATTTATATATTCATTAGAAGATCAGAAATGGTGGTTATTGAGCATATCCCACCATATTTTACCTCATGCCAACCACTTTCCATCAAAGGCAGCACAGTCCCTCTCTTAGACAATGTTTTCATGGGTGGGTATTTGCTGTGATGGATTAGCAGATTTTGAAGGGGAAGTCTTGGGTGAAAGGATCAACCTTTCACTTTAGATTTTCATTGGAGAAGGGCTCTTCATATACAACAGCTATTTCAGCCTTCTCCATCCATTTCCAGCTCTTGAGTTGCTGCTTCCCAACAACTCCGACATTTCTGCAAAATGCCATTTTTCTATAGATTTCAGCCAATCCTTTTAGAGGATTGATGTATTGTATTTTCAGGGGTTGAGATCATGCTCCCCCTTCTTTATTTGAGCCCATAATGTTATATCTATGTATTTTCATTATTTATGCAACAATTCCTCTCTATAACTGCGCAGTCATGGCCTAGGGCTTTCCTTGTGCAGCAGTATTTCTCATGTTTCATTGTACAACTTCTTGAGGCTTGTAGTGCCTTTATTGAGTGATCAATTCATCAAGATGATGTATATTTTATCCTGCTATATCTTAATATGATGGCCATTGGATTCTCTGGCATTATATGTGTTCATGAGTCACTGCTATTTCCATTTGATGTATTTGATTATTGTTGTAGCTGCAATGTTGGGGTTATCTTAAGAGATTCTCGATCTTGTTGTATTTCCCTATTTGGGGATATTTTCCTTTGACAATAACTCTATAGACAGAGTCTACTAGTGGGCCAGGTAGCCTCTGGAGCTCATCCTTTGTTCAAAGGTGAAAAATCTAGTAAAATCCCCTACAGTCTATGTCTGGAATAGATTTTCCGTGTCATTTGACAATGTTTCTGAAAAAGGAACATTACAGTTAGCCTCTGGAGCTGTAGTAAATAGGGATAAAACACAGATTTTTTCTTTTAAATTCCTAGGACTGATACAAAAGAGACTATGTATTGCAATGGATTATCATATATGTATGCTTTTGTTTAATCATTTAGGGATATCGTTAGCATGGAATTATCATAAATCTTCCATGTGGGCATAGATATTGGAAAGAACACGCCGCGGGGTGAACAACAGGATGTTTAAGTCCCTAAATCTACCTATTTGTATGGTCTTAATAAGGGTTGTTCTTCAAGCTGTCCCAAATTATCAAATCTAATTAATTCCCATGCCAAGTTATGCTTCTCAATATTTTATATTGATTTTATTGAAATTCTTAGGGAAAGGGTTGCTCAAAATAGTAAAATGGGACCCTTTAGGTTGGGATAGGTTGATTCTCCCGAAATAACATGGAGGACTATTCCTACGAGACCCCCTCTCTGATTAGTACAACATATTCAATAAAATTGTGGTGGTTATGGGTGAAGTGGGGTGACCAGGTTTGGAAACATATTTGGAATAGGAAATATATATCTCTAACTTCATAGGTAGAGAGGTTAGATGTGGAAGTAATGATCAAAGGATCATAAATTTGGAACAGGGCCTAGCGGAAAAAGACGAGGAATTTTTTTCTTTTTCGGATATCAGGATGGGAAACTGACACATTTCTAGGAGGAATCTTGGAGAAAAAAATAACCCTTAGTATAGATTTTTGGAGCTAGATACAATCCTCTTTTGTTTTCCATCGACGAAAGACCTAACATGATTGGGACACTGTAAATGCATCTTTTCCTTGCATGGAATTTCAACAATATCTCCAAGGTATTTGAATATGAATCTCTGTCCACAGTGACATTTCATGTTTGGGTAAGGGGTGATCATGAACTTTCACTTTAGTTGAAGCTTATTCATTACTAATATGATTACATACTCAGAAGGAAAATAATATCTAGAATATTGTTTGGAATTTGGGTTGATGGACCAAAGTGTCTAATTTCCTCTTGTTGATAGATTGGGGAAAAGGATTAACGTGGGATCACCTACAAAGAAAAGCCTTCAGTGGATCATCATGATGTTCATTGTGTTCGAGGGAAGATGGAATTTATCATCATTTATTTCTCTATCGTGCACATTTGCAAGAGATATGGTTTTTTATTCATGATATTTTTAACGAGTTGTTACAAAATATATCTTCTACTAAGATGCGGTTGTAGAAATTGCATCGCGCGAAGTTCAAGCACCCATGGGTATTGTTTGCATGGCGCTTAATTATCGGTTTATTATTATGAAATATATGGCGGGAGAGAAATATTAAGGTCTTTGAAGATAATTTTTCACACGCCTACTTAGTACAAGAACATGTTTATAAAAATATCAGAGAAAATGTTTTAGCACACTCCCCAACTCAAGTTGACATTAGAGAACTTTCAAGGTCTAAAATGGGCCTCCTAAGAAAAATTTACAACCAAAATAAACTTTATAAGAACCAATAGGATTAAAGAATATGATATCAACCATGAGGGATGATTCACCATTTTTGGGGTAAAGAGGTAAAAAGATTAAAAAATAACAAAATAATAAAACTACTTTAACTTTTATTTTCAATTTATCACCTTATGTTTTTACTCAAACTTTGAGTGATAGTACTCGTTGGATGGAAAATTTAATTCCTCATCCAAGAAATACCCATGTTGCATATTTTCTATGGACACTACTACACAAAAAATGAGAAATAAATGAAAAAACGTGATTGCAATCACATTTTTCATGTAGAAGGGACCATCAAAAGTATGCAACATGGGTACTCCTTGGACGAGGAATCAAATTATGCATCAAACGAGCATTCCTAATTGAAATTTGAGTAAATCCATATGGATATAAGTTGAAAATATGAGTTGAAAAAGTATTTTTTTCTTTTTTCCCTATAAAATTTGATGATTTAATCTAATCTTATTTTATTATTTCCACTATTATTTTATAATTTCCTTAGGAGGCCCATTTTAGACCTAAAAATTCCCCTGATGGGGGCAATAGCTGGAGGACGATTTGATTATTCTAAAAAAGATACATATTAATGTTAGGCACCAATATCCATGTCAAATTACCCAATAACCAATTCTACATGAAATTTTTTTTCTATTAACACCTCATTAATATTTCTCAGTGTTGAGCTTTGATGGTTCATCACGAGGAAACCCTAGATTGGAGGGTTGTGGTGGGATATTGAGGGATGATAATCTACAACCAATTTATGTTTTTTCCTTCTCATGTGTAGAAAATACAAATAATCGTGCAAAATTATGGGCACTGGAAAGGGGCCTACAAACCATAGCTAGGAAAGGTATCTGTCTGCTCCAACTTAATGGAGATTCCAAAATTTCTATTAGATTGGTTCAGAATTTAGTTTTGGGTCATCCACCAGAAAAATATATTAGGATTTGTTGAATTTTAGAGGTGGCGAGTGCTATAAAGGAACTACTATATAATTTTTATTACATAGTTCTCATCAACAAAAAGAGGGAGGGTAAGCAGGTAGTCGATTGTCTTGCTAAATGGAGTAGTGTTGATATTTATCTGGATATGGAGGAGGAATGACCCTAATTATTACATCTTTATCCAATGGCGGAGTTGAAGAGGAAAATATATCAGGATAGAGCATGAGATGAGATGACTACCCCCGATGGGGGTGATTTTCTCGTGAATGATCAACGAGGAATGAGCGTGGTAGAGCTACTTTTACTAGGATAAACCTTGTGTTTTAAACGTCGGTAAACCATAAGTAATGAGTTCCATGCATATAGTTTGTCTATATGAGTTGGAGGTGGGTATAGGGAGGTGTGACAGATCCCACATATGGAATTCTCATGTATCCATGTGAATATTAGTTAGGTTAGTCATCAAGCGACCACATGGTATGTTTATTAGTGCATTTAAGTTGTCCTGGTGGGAATCTAGGGAGAAGAAAATTTTCAAACCTTAACACTTTTTGTTTATATCCTTTGATGCAAACATGGACCGCAGGTATGTAGGGGATTGGGTGCAAAATGAATTTAATCTGATAATTGATTGGTTGATATTAATAGTCATCCTATCATGAGGTTATTGGCACAACTGGATCTCAGAGGAAGTTTTTCCACTTAGCACATGGTGGGAGTGTTATTTCGATTTCATTTTGGGTCTGATAATGGATGCAACTGATATATAATGTTTTTTGACAACTTTCATGAGGTACGAGGGTAGAGAGAATTCGATGTAGTTCTTGTGTCGAGAGGTTAAAAAACAATCTATGTATGATATGTGAAAAATTATTGCATATCCCATTCTAATTCTATATTTCATTATGTTTCTTTCTTAAATTTAAAAATTGGTTATCTATAATTTCATTATCCTATATTCAGTTTCCTCTATCATGTTCAGTCATGTGTCTGGTTGATGTCTTTCCTAGGTAAAGGGTGGTCTCGTCTATGTCTGCATTTGGGTATAGTGTTTTACAATCTGGTATATTCTCAGTTAGGGTCTCTTCTCATTCTTAAGGGTATTGAAGTTCTACTCTTAGGGCTACCACCACCCAGACACCAAGCCTTGAGTCTTGTTATTGTGATGCAAGAGAGGTTTTCACAGTGGATTTATCTACTTTGTAGGTTCTTTATCATATTAGTTCTACGTAGGAATTCAGGTGCCAAATAAGGTTACAGTTATTTTTTTTCCACTTTTTAAACAACAATTCATTAGCACCTTCTTTTGAATTGGTTTCCATACTTCCTTATGCTGACTTACAAACCCTCTACCCTTGTGGTATATCTTTAAATTTTCCAGTATTAGCAATTGGGGATTGGTAGAATGGAA
Organism: Pinus albicaulis; assembly: GCA_034641835.2. Lineage (NCBI taxonomy): Eukaryota > Viridiplantae > Streptophyta > Pinopsida > Pinales > Pinaceae > Pinus > Pinus albicaulis. The sequence continues at coordinate 77,056,207 of CM076579.1, read as the reverse complement.
CATTTTGATCCAATATTAAAAAAGAATGCAACAGAACACAGGTATAGCCATAAATATAGAGATGAAAGAGAAATAACACTTCATTTCATTTTTATTAAAGAACAGAAATATGCTTACATACATAATGGAAATAAATTAGCTTGGTCAATGGTAGCATATGTCTCAGGAGATTTGTGGTAGCTACATGCCTCTAAATTGTGTTACAATGGAGCCCAAAGGAATTTTATTATTGAACAAGAAAAAACACTCAAAACCCAAAACCCTAACCCAAAGAGATGGAATGTCATGAGTTTGTGGGCCTCGTTGGGGTTAGTTGGGCAACCAACTTCCTGAGGTCATAACTTGGTCATATTATCTCTGTTTGTTGCATATGATACCTCGTTGTAAATATCTCTCCGAGTACTATAGGATTTAATCCAAGGCCATGTATATGGCCATAGGCATGTTTCAAACCACATACAAATGTCATTTAGGTGTTCAAAACTACTCCAGTAGATTAGGACCTGAAAAATTGCTAAAAATAGTAAATCCTACTATAAAAAAGGAAAATGATGAAAGTGACTAGAGGTCTAGGTGGGAATGGTGGGTGGCCACCAATATCCACTTGGATAATTCCTCCCTCATAAGGAAGCAATGGTCCCCATTGTGTTCAGAGCTTCCATGAGGTGAGGAAAGTATTGTTGAACTTGGCCCTTGGTGAACCGCTTTCCCCAGTGAATGAGTTTTTCTCCTTTGACAAATTGATATATTAGGATCCTTTTTTGAAGAGTGTTATTAATATGAATAACCATGATCTGATTAGTTCTAGCCTATTCCATGCATTCTGGGTTTAAATTTTTTGGTGTGAGTTGTTATTCAATGTTTGATGTGTCTGGTAATGGTGGAAAGTATGGCCGAAGTTGGTCCACATTGAACACTCGATGCATGCCAAGTAACGGTGGAATTATGAGATCGAAGGAATTTTCCCCTACAACCTTCGGTGATGGTGTACGACCCATATCAGAGTCAGTGAATCTTGTGTTGTGGCCTAACGAGGCTCTCCTTTTGCAAATCTAGTGAAACTTTGTAACCCACGTGGAACTTGTGTGGTGCACGATGTTGATCATGTCATTGCTTGTACTTAGCGTTGGCTCTGTCCAATATGTCATAGACCTACTAGTGGACGTGTCGAAATTGGTTAATGAAGTTGTTATCTGTGTCATCTTTAGACTGGATATGAGCCAAATCTGCCTAAGTAGTTGTAAATGGCATGGCTACATCAATGGAACATAGTGGATGGAATCCCAACTCCACCTTAAGGGGATGTGGCCAGTTTAGCTATGGAGAGCTATGTTGTAGTTGTGTTAGAGATAGGGGGGATTTCATCCAATATGTGTGGATTCTTAGAGTTGTACATGTGCAGAATGAGTACGATCATCCTATTGACGACCTTTGTTTGGCAGTCAGTTTCGGGATGGAAAGTCAAGGAATATTGATCTTGGTATCCAACTTCGGCCAAAGACTTGAAAAAAATGTACCAGGGAGCCAACTATTTTATTTGAGATAATATACTATGGGATCCCAAAGTGTACACAAACTCGGTCAAATAAGAGATTAGCAGTGGCTTCTTCTATGATACTCTTCTTGTAGGCTACTAAAATGGCCATCTTAGAGAATATGTCAATGACCATGAAGATGTAGTCGTTTCCATGCTTAGTAGAAGGATAGTTCGACATGTAATCCATGGAGATGAAGTAACAAGGTTGAATTGGATTAGAAATAGGAGTATATAGGATTTTCTTCTTAATGGTTGGTTTGGAAATGGTGCAAGAAATGACTAATCTGATGTACTTCCTCACATCCTGTCGAAGGTTCAGCCAGTAAAAATGCTTCTGCAGCACTGCCAACATTTTATCTACTCTCAAATTTCTAGCAACTTGACTGTACTGTGCCTCTAAAATCATATTCACACACTCACTTGAAAGAACACAAAGGTGTCCCAGGTGGCATAATAGTGCATACTGGAGGTTAAAATTTAGAACTTTCTTTCTTTCTTAGAGCTCCTGGTATGTGTTGCTAAATTATGGATCGCTCTTGTAAAGATGTGGCCAAACTGAAGTCGTGTACCCATAAGAGTCAAGAATAGTAGTCAACACCATGACCGATAGTCGATTGAGCTAGTCTTCAACATTGTTGGTGCTTCCCTTCTTGTACTTAATGTTTAAATGGAACTGTTGCAGGTATGCAGACCATTTATGATGGTGATCGTTCTGAAACTTCCCTTGTGTTTGTATGAACTGTAGGGGTCAGTGCTCTGTGTGGATGATCGTTTTCTTCTCCATAATGTAATGCTTCCATTATTAGGAGACGTGCACATTGGAAAACATCTCTTTTTCATAGGTGGGATACTTTCGAACTATTTATGAAAGTGTCTCACTGTGATATGCCACTTGATGTCCCTGTTGAGTAAGAACTACTCTGATAGCATAGTTGGAGGAAAATATCTCGCACATTTCTTCATTTCGTCTGATTTTGCAAAGGTCTGATTTTGCAAAGGATTTTTTTGGGTTTAAGGACTCTTTTTGGCATAACATTCAAAGGACATTTCTTCGAGGTATGTGATACATTTTTTGGATGTTTTTTGGGCTTCATTGTTTTTTAAGGTATTTTGTTTTTAGAGGTGTTGGGCTTAATTTTCTTTGTTTCTTTTTTTAAGGTATTTTGTTTTTAGAAGTTTTGGGTTTAATTTTCATTTTTTTTTAGAGGTTTTGGGCTTAATTTCCAAAAGACATTTTTTGCACTTAATTTTGAAAGGACTTTTTTTAGGCTTAATATTCAAAGGACATTTTTTGGAGGTATTTTTTTAAGAGATATTTTTTTTAGAGGCTTTTTTGAGGTATCTTTTGAAGTGGCCTTTTTTTAGAGTACGTGTATTGGGTTGAAGTAAATCCTTTATAATGAATTTTTAAAATGAATTTTTGTCTATCTTTTTAAGTGAAATTTTTTTGTAGGACTTGGAAGGAAATATTTGGAGCTTCATTTCATTTTTATAACAATTTTTTTTCTTGGATTTTTTAAAGTGTTATGGATTGAAGTATGTGTTTTTTGAAAAAAAATTAAAAAGAGTTTTTTTTTTTTAATTAAATCTTTTCTGATGTTTTTCTTAATTGGGTTTTTGTCTAAATTTTTGAAGTAAATTCTTTGAACTTCATACTCAATTATCATGGGAAATCAAAGGAATTGCAAGAGAAAATATGATCAAACAAGAGACCTTGAAGAATGTAGAGAACAGGGTAGAGAATCTTGCAAAAAAAAAAGAGAAGCACTCTCAAATATTGAAAGTGAAAATCAACCTCAACTAGAAGTTGAAGTTGGTATGTAAATGTAAATATGATAAATTTGATATTTAAAATTTTCCTAGTGTAAAATGGGAAGCTTAATTTTTATTTGATGAGCTAATTTGAAAAATATTTTGCAATGTAAATAGAGAGGGATATTCCTCAAAAAATTGATGATGAGATACAAAATTTTGAAAGAGAAAGTGAAAGAGATATTGAACCAATGACTGAAGATGGTGAAAATGTTGAAATAAATTCAAGTGAAGAAATTGAATCACGAGGTATGTATATGTATATATATGTTGAACACATGCACATAATATTGAAATTATACATATTTATTAATTTAGTTATTTATTTAATATGTAAACTTATTATGTACTATTAATTTGAATATGTACAGATGAAATCAATGTCGATTATGAGATGTTAGAAAATGTTGACACTCACACATATGGAGATAAAAGAGATGACTATGTTATACGATATCATGTTAATCACATTTTTGATACGTACTTCATAAAGGAAATTGTGGCAGTTCAAGCCCAATTGTTGAAAGGTCTCCTATCATTAAGGAAATTAAAAGAGGCTATGAATTTATTGGGTATTCGAAAATCAACAAAGGATAAAGAAATGAAGGAAAATGTGATACAAAATACAAATAGTGCTATAAATTCAATAAGAAGATATAGACAAAAAATATTTTAAGTTGCACGTAGAGCAATACATATGGCAGCAATTTCATCAACTACTAAAGAGAAACACTTGGTAAAATCTATGGCACAAGCATTAGGAACCTCACAAAAAAATTTGCACAAACATCATAAATTTCAGTTGAAAATAGATGTAAATGATGAACTCGCTTGTTGGAGAGCTATTTCTAGGAAACCATACAAATATAGACTTGGATAAAATGTTAAAAAAATAATATATGAATATCGGAAGAAAAATTCACGTGTTTTTCAAAATGCAACAGATGTGATGCAAAGAATATTAACACGAAATCAATAAGAAACACATCCAAAAAATTTCTTGGAAACCACTCAGATAGAGTTGTTCAACAAGTTCAAAGAAGAGAATCATGAAATTGATGTTTTAATTAGTTCTTTTGTAGAACAAAAACAATGGTATGTAAAACCTATCACTATATGTGGAACTTCTTGTTGTCATTATCATGTGTAATTTCAGATATATTATGACACATTCCTTAATTTTGGTAGAACATTTTGGAAAGATTCACCTCCTCCTTTCACTATCTGTGATTTCATATCTCAAATTCTATGTGGAAGAGAAAGTGATGAATTATTTTACGAAAAGAAATGTGTTGGTTGTAATGTCCCCGGTTTCTCTGCTTTTATTATACATTTTAGCAGTCCTAAAGGGTAAAGTGGACCCCAAATGGAAACAATTATTGTGCATTTATTTTATTATTTTAATTTAATAAAATAAAAAAGGAATTAATTGTGAAAAGACTATATTATGATTAGAGATCAGGAAACCAAATCCATGAGGATGGATAAGGTTCATAAGACTTTCCCATTTCTCCAAAAATCCTGGGAGAAAATAAATTAAATATTAAATTTTACATTGGAGATAAAAATATAAAAAGCTACCCTAGTAAAGAGGAAATTTACTTGGAAGAGGTGGAATAAAACTAGAAAGAGGAAAAGCTAGTTATATATTACTTTTGTGGAAGAAACGGAAGGAAAGCCTAGGAAAAAAGGAAAACAACATCCTGATTAACTAGACGCACTTAAGGAAACAAACTGATGGGAAAGTAGGCTTAAATAAGTATATTTAGGATAGACAAGGGGGTTTCTATTTCTGGAAGGTTTGATCTCTGCTCGAGGGGAGCTGTGGAGAAAGAACTCAAAGGTTGGGTGGTAACTAGTCTACCTTAATTGATATGCACCAGTTAATTCATTTCAACTTAGAATTTTATTATGATTACTCTTATTATGGTGAAGTAAATTAGTAGTAATGGATTTTATTAAATTTGTTCAAGAGTAGATGTTGTATATGAAAGAACTGAAAAAAGGATGAAGTCTCAGTAAATTAGTAGGTTTGTAAATTTAACAGAGTAGTCTATAATAAATATAGCCTGTCTTTGTATCATTGTACAGAAAATGATCTGAAGAGCACCAACTCTCAAAATGTCTATACCTTGTTAAAAGCTCAAATATGAGGTTAGGTGACTCTTAGAATATATTATTGAATAATATTACTATCTTAGCATTGTTAGGAGATTATATAAAGAAAATAAGGTAGAATGAAAATAATAATGCATGACAGTTCATATAAAATTAGCACATTCAAGTAAATTACATATTTTAGTACAACTGAGGAATGAAATACTAGCATTTAAACATTACAGTAATAAATTGCAAGGAGGAACTTATCAATTATTACTAGAATTCAAATGAAAATTTTAAGAAAATTATTACATCGGAACTACAAACATAACTTCATTAAAGAATCGAGGATTTATTGAAACATATTACAGAGTTATAAAAATTTAAGGATATAAATCCCTGTAATTACATAGTTCAAAATTCAACTTGGTATAATTAAATTATAGAAATTGAGAAATATGTCCCATGTACAATAAACGGTATTATCTCTATGTAAAATATGCAAACATACCCTATCAGAAATATCCTAGTGAATCACTAGACCAACCTGAAGATGGAAAAGCCCATAGTTATGCAGGAATATGGAAGACTATCAGTAGTAAGAAAACTAGGTACGATGTCAAGAAAAATTGTACATGATAGAGACTAGAAGTTAGTTCTGGTTCATGTATATAAACATAAAATAAAATAATAGAAATTAAATCCAATATGATAAGAAATTACCTGGGGAACAGAGATAGAAAATCCAACTTGTAATTAACAAGAGGAAAGTTAGTTATTACAGGGAATGAGGACTTCTGTACAAATTACCAAAGATTAAAGGTACCAAGTTAGTGAACGAGATAAATTCAAATATAAGCAGTGGTAATACCTACCTAAGAGAGGATTTAAATAGTAGGAGTTCAATAAAAAAAAATTGTCTCTTCATAATGATTATAGTATTATGTGAAAATGATGGCAATACAGCCCTAAGAGAATGACGACAGAGAAAAAAAAAATTCTCGAGTTTATATGAGAATAAGTATGGTATTCTGGACAAAATGAGAGTATGTCCCAAACCATAGTTAACCGAAAATGTTAACACAGAGAAATTATATCTCTACGAGAATGGTTTACAAGGAATGAAAATCTGCTTTGTATGGCATAATGCCCAATTTGGCATACATGAAAATGTAAACACATTTTCTCAATTAATATTGAAAAACGCCACCACAGAAATTGGTAAAGGCCACTAAATATATATAACATCATTAAAGATCTCAGAAAATATGAGTTAAGGAAGCCCTACTCGAACATAAAAGAAAAAAGTATAAAGGGCGTGGGAATAGAGGAAATATATGTGAATTACCTGTGGCAAATAATGAAACCGAAATTTGAAAAACTGGTTGAGCTGAATAGAAAACATGAAGGAAGTTCATGACTCCAAATCATTGTATGCCGGACAAGAATGGTAATAAAAACCCATAGGATTAAAAAAATAAATGAATTTTTTTTGGGGCTATAAGAAAACTAATTAGCCTTCCCAAATTAATTCGTAAAAGAAAGAGGAGAAAAGGAACGTGTGGAGAAATGTGATTTACACCGTGAGAGTTCAACTACATAATTAACTTACTGGTTTAGGCCCATTTTGATAAACATAATCTAGCTAGAGCTGCACAGTGAGGGACACTATGATTTAAGGGATACAGGTATCTCTGCAATCCGAAACACAACAAGAATATGCATTTAGAATAGAATAATTAAATACAATAAAATGCCACAACAACCTCCAGACCTGAAATAAAAAACCACGGTGTGGAAAAATATAAAGAAATGTGCCATTCTTATTTGTTACTTGAGAGAGAGGGCTTAAGAGACTTCTGATTTAATATTTTCATGAAAAACAAAAGTGTAATCCTTTCCTTTCCAGAAGGAATCCTCCTCTTTGAATGATGCAAGAGATCTTGAGCAACGAGATAAAATATCTTAACCAGAAATTGAAATGCATAGGAGAGGCAAAGGGAAGTTTCCCAACATAGAACATAGAAAAATTTGTCCCTAACCAAAAACAAAGCCACTTATTGAAATCCAAACCCTAATTACGAATATATTTTCACTGTCCAGGTGTAAGAGATATAAATATGGAGAAATGCCGCGAATTGAAAGGTTCAATCAACCTCCGAACAAACTGTGTGACCAAGTACAATAAAATTAATGTAAAGAGATCCCAAGGATAATTTCATACAAATATTTCGTGAAAATTTTTACAAACGAACTGCCACAATTAAACCATAGTAATTAAAAAATCTTGCAAACCACTGACGAGTTTAATTATGATGACATGGTTAATATAAAATAAGGATTTCCATATGTGAACACCATTTAGTGGTTAATATCATGTGATAGACATTACAATGGATACGTAGAAGGTGAAATCTCCATTAAAACTTGAAAAGTGTGTGCGTCATTTTAAATAAAGTCCATGTGATACACTAGGGAGTATAAATTCAATGGTCATACTTATAGGTAAGTCTATTATAGGTTAATGAATTAATGAAATCTACACGTAGGTTAAGACCATACTTTCGAAAGGTGAAGGTTAAAGAATCAAATAAAGAGGGTAATTAATATCCATTATAATATGCTATGATTATATATATATATATATATATATATATATATATATATAGTTGAAAGGATTTATAGATATAGTTCATAACGTTTAAGGATGGTTAAGTTAATGTCCACATGGTTGGGTAAATAGAATTAGAGGAGTTATGAATAACTAACAATTGACATGGAAAACGAATTGGGTGGATAATAGTTAAAACTCAGATTTCACTATTTACCTATAGTTTCCATGTAATAAAATATGAGATTTTGGTATAGACATATTGTCTGCTTGGAATTGATAAATTGGAATTTTAGTTTTCAAGGGAATATGTTCACAGGATAACAAAGGTATGAGGATATGTAATTTTGTTCAAGGAATTATAATTGACAATAAGTGTTAAAAGAGAGATGGATAACTAAATTGATTAAAAGCTCAGCAAATAAAAAGGATTGTATATGCCATTTGTCATCATGTGGTGAACAATAGTAAGTTATTATCTGTGATTGTATCAGTGCTATAAATAGAAAAAACAATTGTGGAACTGGAGATGTTATAAATGGTATCAGAGCCCATGTGAAAATACTGGGCCTGAATGTGTGCTCACACTAGAAAAATAAAAATCCAAATTTTTTTTTGCTGTAAATTGTTTTATTAACATAATTTTTCACTAATGTTTACTTGTATGTACAATGACTTAGTGGATAACCATACAGCTACAAAGTATGAATGAAGGGGATGAGATGTATGTGTATCTGGGTGGTGTAGAAAATCCATCAGATCCTAATTATCCATTGATGGCTATGATTCATCAGATGCAAAGAGAAATGATGCAACTAAAAAAACACAATGAAAGATTATCGCTAGCCAACGAAGAGAAAGGAATGTTAATCAGAGAATTGACCTTTAGGAATAATCAGGAAGGTGAATGTTCTGGGGAAAAGAGACGAGGAACTGAAAATCACTCAGAAGAGTCTCAAGAAGAGGAAGCCTTTAGATAGCAGTCTAGAAGGAAAAAGGAATTGCAAGGTGAATTTCGAAAAATCAAGCCTCTCTACTATGATGAAGAGAAGGAGGAAGATGCAGAATCTTGGCTTCTAAACATGGTAAAGTACTTCCAATTTTATGAGTATGGAAGTAACTTGAAAGCCAGGTTGGCTATTTACCAACTACAAGGAAAGGGTACCTTTTGGTGGGAGGAAACTAAAATGGTACATGTGATAGATGAAAAAAATGTCACTTGGGAAGATTTCCAAATTAAATTTAAAAATAGATATATGAATGAATGATACTACGATGATAAATCCAAAGAGTTTCATGAGCTTAGGTTGGGACAACTTACCATTAATGAGCGTGTGACCAAATTGACCAATTTTCTCCATTATGTACCTTATACAATTGAAGAGAAGGCAAAGGTACATCTATTTTTAAACTTCCTACCTACTATATAAAAGGAAAGGGTAGAATTTGATAATCCCAAGACAACGGATGAAGTTGTCTGCAAGGCAAGACTGTGTTATCAGTAGTTCAAAGGCAGAAACGAACAAGAGAAAAATTAGTAGAACAGAGAAAAGGGTGAATCTAGTTGGAAAATAACAAAACCAATATACTTAAAGAACTTTGGGAGAAATCAACAAAGGAAGAAGTTTAAAAAAAATGGAGAAATTCACCCATCCCAATCAAAAATAGGATCTACACAGATAGATGGAAACAGTAAGAGAGAAGGAACTTTTAAAATGAGGGAACCTTTAAAGTGTTGGGGTTGTGAAGATCCTTATATGCTAAGATATTTTCCACAAACAACCATTCAGAACATACAAGTTCTGGGAGAGGAAACTACTGTAAATGATGTGGCAAGAAACATCCCCAAAATCAGTGTTGCCCTGGAAAATCGTCAAGATGAACACCAATCCACCATGGTAAAAATGGAAAGTATGATTTCCAAAAAAAAAAATTCTATTTTGATAGATCCAGGTGCAACCTTAAGTTACATAAGTCCTCAAATTGTGGAAAATTGTAAATTGAAGTCATAAAAATTTTAGCAATCATGGTTAGTCTAGTTAGCTATAGGAACAAAGAGTAAAGTGACCCATAAATTACCAAATATTGATGTACATTTAAATGGGTATGAAACTGAACTAAATTTGAATATCTTACCTCTAGGTTCGTATGATGTGTTGGTAGGAATTGACTGGTTAGAAAAATAGAAAGCCATATTAAATTGTTTAGAAAAAACCATACACTGTATAGATGGTGAAGGAAAACTGGTGATAGTGAAAGGGAAACCCAAACCCATATTAGTGAGATAAATTTCCGCACTTAAATTGAAAAGGATTGCAAGGAAAGGTTGCCAAGTGTATGTTGTACATGTGGAAGAAATAGGAGAGAAAAATGAAAAATAACTTAGAGAAAACTTACCAGTCATCCGAGAGTTTGAGGATGTGCTTCCAGATGAAATACCTCAATTACCCCCTAAAAGAGAAATTAATTTCTCAATTGAATTAGTACCAGGAGGTACCCCAGTCTGTAGAGCCCCATACCGAATGAGTACCCTAGAATTAATGGGTTTAAAACTACAACTACAAGAGTTGTTGGATAGAGGCTATATAAGACCAAGTGTATCCCCATGGGGAGTATAGATATTGTTTTTCAAAAAGAAATATGGTACATTCATAATGTGCATAGACTATTAAAAATTGAATAAACTGACATTCAAGAATAAATATCCTCTACCCAGGTTAGATGATCTATTTGATCAAGTTAGAGGAGCCATAATCTTTTCGAAAATTGATTGAAGGACAAACTATCATCAATTGAGAATTAAAGATGAAGACATAAATAAAATTGCATTCAAAACAATATACAGACACTATGAGTTTGTAGTGCTACCTTTTCGGTTCACTCATGCACCTGCTACATTTATGTGCTTAATGAAAAGTGTGTTAAGTAAATATTTTGACAAATTTGTTCTAGTATTTATTGATGACATTGTAATATATTCTAGGAATGAAGTTGAACATAAAGAACATATTAGAATTTTTTTACAAACACTCAGAGAACATAAGTTGTATGCTAAAATTAGCAAATGTGAATTTTACAAGGATAAAATTCCATACTTGGGCCATATAATTTCAGAGAAAGGATTAGCAGTGGACCCAGAAAAGATACACACTATAATGGATTGGCTCGTACCTAATGATGTTTCCTCTATAAGTTCTTTGATGGGAATTTCAGGATACTATAGGAGATTTGTAGAAATGTTTTCTTCCTTAGCATATCCTATCACATCTCTACAAAGGAAAGGAGTGAAGTTTGAGTGGACAGAAAAATATCAACATAGTTTTGAATAGTTAAAACTTCAACTCATAACTGCACCTATTATGAAGATTGCTGATCCAAATCAAGAATTTTTAGTATGTACAGATGCTTGTGGAGATGGATTACGAGGATTCTTACTACAAGAAAACTCAATCATAGCATATGAGTCAAGAAAACTAAAGAAACATGAAAAAAATTATAGTGTGCCTGAATTAGAATTAGCAGTTGTAATACATGCTTTGAAGATGTGGAAACATTATCTGTTAGGGAAAAAGATTATTTTAATGACAGATCACATCAGTTTGAAGTATTTTTTCACACAACCTGGTTTAAATGCTAGAGAAGCTAGATAGTTGTCCTTCCTTAGTGAATTTGACATGGACATCAAACATATCAAGGGGAAGGAAAATAAGATTGCAGATTATTTAAGTAGAATTTCTTGTCAAATTGTTAATAGTGTTGGGAGTAGTGCAAGCTTTGATATTGAAGGATTGATTGAAGAAGTAATGAGACAGGACCCAAACTATGAAAAAATCCAAGAAAAATAGCAGAAACAAGAGATGGTGGGGTATACTCAAAACTAGAGGGGACTGATTTGTTATAAATACATATTAAACATCTTGAATGTAAACTTACTAAAAAGTGAAATTTTAGATGAGTATCATAAAAGACCCTAGGTAGAAGATCCAGGGTATCAGAAATTAATGTCAGCTTTAAGAAAAAACATGTTCTGGCCAGGTATGAAAAATTGTGTGGCTAATTATTTAGTTAGAAGTTTGGAATGTCAACAAGTAAAGGTAGAGCATCAACATCCAACATGATTGTTGAATCCTTTACCTGTCCTAGAATGGAAGTGGGAAATAGTTTCCATAGAATTTATCACTAGATTACCAAGGACTAAATACCAACATGGCTCTATCATGGTAGTAGTTGACACATTGACTAAAATTGCACACTTCTTATCCGTACAATATAATTTTGGTACAAATCAAGTAGCTAATTTATTTATGGAAGAGATTGTAAAGAAACATGGTATTCCTAAAATGATCATATCTGATAGAGATGCAAAGTTTACTGCAGCTTTTTTGAGAATTCTGTTTGGGGGAATGGGTACGAAATTGAACTTTAGTACTATATACCATCCCCAAATTGATGGGAAAACTGAAAGAATAAACTAGATTTTAGAAGACATATTGATAATATATGTGATGGACAAACCAACAAAGTGGGTGGACTTTATGGATTTAGAGAATTTTGGCTACAAAAATAGTTATCAAGCCTCAATCAAGATGATTCCTTTTGAAGCATTATATGGTAGAAATTTCCATACACCTATAAGTTGGAGTCAGCCAAAGGATAAGTTAATACTTGGACATGATCCATTGCAGGAAATGGAAAGGACTGTAAAGAAAATTCAGCAAAATATCAAGACAACACAAGATAGGTGGAAAATATATGGAGATAAAACGAGAATTCAGTGTGGGTGATCATGTCTACCTGAGGATTAAGCCCAAAAAGAGTACTTTATACACTGTTAGTTGTGCAAAACTAGCACCATGCTACTGTGGACCTTTTGAAGTTCTAAAAAGAATGGGACTAGTAGCATACAAGTTGGCTTTACCTAGTCACATTAAGGTTCATGATGATTTTCATGTTTCATTATTACAAAAATATGTGCATGATCCTATTCATGTTATTTATTGGAATGTGATACAGGTGGAACCATAAGGGGAATTCCTTCCAGAGCCACTTCACACCTGGCACGGGAAGAAATTGAGTTCTGGAACAGAACAGTGACCAAGGTAAAAGTGCAGTGAAGGCACTTTGTACCTGAAGAAGCTACTTGGGAGCGAGAAGAAGATATGAAGGAAAAATATCTATCTTTGTTTGAAAAGTGAATTTTGTATTTTTTTCTTTGCAACCTTGAGGATGATGTTTAGTTTTAGAGGGGGAATATCTAATGTCCCTAGTTTCTCTGCTTTTATTAGACATTTGAACAGTCCTAAAGGGTAAAGTGTGTAGGTATTTACAGGGTAAGTTCCTTAGATCAAAAGCCAAGGTCATCGCTCACAGAAATATCACAAATCAGTACACTAGTATTATCACGTGGTTAAAACCCTCGAAGAGGGAAACAGTCCACAACCTGAGCCAACATGGCCACTTGAGGCAATTTATTAATATAAAAAGAAAGATTACATATGTTTCTCTCATAAACGGTTACTGGAAAGATGACCCCCATGCTCTTTAAATAGAGATCATGGACCAATTGGGTGTTAAGCCATGGATCAAGTGTCGTTAATATAGAGGAAAGAGTGAACCGTCAAATCACTACAAATTGTGACCGTCTGATTATAAGTTACAAATGTACATAGTAAAGAAACACACTTTACCTAGCTCTACACTAGACTAAGTTATTTTTAACTATTTCCTATGTGTTAGAATATCCTAACATCCCCCCTTAAGAACAACTTGGGAGAGGATTGAAGGATTGACAAAGGTGACACAAAAGGAGCCTATTTCCTATGTGTTCAAGTATCCTAACATGCCCCCTTAAGAACAAATTGGGATAGGATTGAAGGATTAACTAAGGTGACACAATTGGAGAAGGAAGGAGGCATTAGAGCCTACCCCCTCTTAATGATAACTTTCCTGAACTCCAAGCATGGACCAAATTTTGGTAAACATTGCTTCTGTGAGAGCCTTTGTAAAGATATTGACTACATGATCATTGGTTGGACAATACTGCACTTCAAGGACACGATCATGAATGGGCTTTCTGATGAGGTGTATGTGGAGCTCAATGTGTTTCATACGTTGATGCTGAAATAGATCTTTACATATATGAATGGAACTTTGATTATCACACCAAAGTGTAGTTGGATGCTGCTGATGAAGACCAAATTCAAATAGGATCTGACGAAGCCACATGGCTTCCTTACTGGCTTCAACTGCACCATGATACTCTCCTTTTGCTGAAGAAAGGGAGATGACACTTTATTTATTACAAGACCATGTAATAGGTCCTGAACCAAGAGTCAATACATATCCTGCAGTAGACTTTCAATCATCAGGATCAGCAGCCCAATCAGACTCAGTGAAATCAATGAACAATGGAGATGCTCTTGCACTGTAATGAATCCCAAACTGAAATGTACCTCAAATATATTGAAGTATTATTTTAGCTACTTTCCAATAAATTTCATGAGGTTGGTGCATAAACCAATCAAAAAGACCAATGACAAAAGAGAGGCTAGGATGGGTATGGTTTAGATACAAAATTTTACCAACAAGTTGACAGTATAAGGTAGCATCAACTTCAGGGGTACTACAAGTGATTAAAAGCTTGACTCCAGACAGAAAGGGAGAAGTGGCTAGCTTACAATATTCCATTTGAAAGTGGTGTACAAGATCACATGCATACTTGGAATAAGAGAGGGTGATACCTTCTTTGGATTGCAAGACCTGAAGACCAAGGAAATAATGCAACTATCCTAAGTTTATCATTTCAAACTTATTTTTGAGGCTGGAATTCACATGACTTATATGGTTGGGATCACTACTAGTAAGGATAATATAATCAACATGAAGAACAAGTATGGTGAAGGGCTTACCCACCTTCTTGGTGTAGATAGTGTTGTCATAATGACACCTAGAAAAGCCATCATCTAATAGAAATCTATCATTTTTGGCATACCAAGCCCGAGGAGCTTGTCTGAGACCATAGAGAGACTTCCTAAGGCATCAAAAAAGGCTAGAGTCATTTTGGATAAAGCCATGCAGTTGTTCCATGTATACTTCTTCATGAAAATATCCATGTAAGAAGGAAGATTTAACATCTATCTGATGGACTTCCCATTTAAAGGAGGCAGCAAGGGAAAGAACAAGGAAGGTAGAAATAGTTTTGGAAACGAGGGAGAAGGTTTCAGTATAGTCAATGCCTTCAACTTGTGAAAATTCTTTAGCAACAAGAAGAGCTCTATGTCTATCCACTTTTCCATCTCGTCCAAACTTTGTTTTGTAAACCCATTTGCATCTGACAAGTTTTCCTCCTTTTGGAAGAGGAACATGATCTCAAGTATCATTCCCCAAAAAGGAACAATATTCTTCATTCATATTTCATCCCAATCTAGATGATTGGAAGCTTCTTCAAAGGTGTTTGGATCAGTATTTTTGGGAACTTGAGCCAATAAGGAAGAAGCTCTTTCGAACTTAGAACGTGTACATTGTCAATTTTCAAGGTCACCTATAAGAGAACATGATGAATCTCGAGTAGAGCAGACCCATATTCGAAGTTGTGGAGCGGAAGGAATATCTTAAAGAGGTGGAGGAGGATTTTCATCTTTGTTGTCATCATCTGAACTAGAAGTAATGTTGTAAAAAAATAGAAGAGATTGAGAGAGGTGGCACATATGCCGAATCAGGCTCGCAGGCCAAGGTGGCAAACCTGCCGAACTAGGCTCACAGGCCGATATGTTTTCATCAAATTTCACATCTCTTCTAATGATTATATTTTTGGATTTTGGTTGAATAAGTATATATATTATCCAGTTGGATATCGTGGCTGTCCACCTATTCCATTTGGACCCGCGACATCAATTCTTGAAGCTTTTCAATTCCAGCAGCTTATTATTTTTAGGAGGTTTTTAGGTCCTGCACGCCCAAAGACATTTTGGGGAATTAATGATCCAGGTGGATATTGGTGGCCACCCACCTATTCCATTTGAACCCCCGCCATATGTTATCTCCATTTTCAATTTTCAGCACAACTTACTATTTTTAACAGTTTTTTGGGTCCTAAACTTCCGGAGCCGTTTTGAGGCCCTAAACGATGTTTTTTGGGAAAACCGACAGCGATCAAGAATTCCTTTCTCGCACCAAAATTTGGACTCCTTGGAAAAATATATCTAACGAGCTATTGAGCGCATCAAATGGAGATTGGATGCCAAAGTTACATCCTTGGGAAGTTGAAACATGGCTTTATTTTTGGCCATGTGGTAAGAATCTCTGTAATCAATGAGCCACTCATGAGAATGAGAAGAAGAAGATATATTTAATGTATAAACAGATCTTGATGCTTGACAGTGACAAGTAGAAAGTGCCATTCATGAAGGTGAAGGTGAAGAGTGCTCCAAATTGATGTTGTGCTTCTTCATTGTTGCTTCTAAGGCTTCCATGTTCTTAAAACATTTAGACTGTATATGGCCATCATGATTACAAAAGTTGCAATTTTTATCTGTCTTATTCCCTTTGTTTTTGTTTTCCTTATCATTTTGGTCAGTTGCTTCTTCTGTTTGCAGCTGAAATTTCTTAGGACCCTTGTTTGATTTAGGACCATACCTTTTAGGAAATTGCTTCTTGGGATTCTTTTGATATGGTTGTTGTTGGGCTGCTAAGGCTTTCTTAGAAGAATTTCCAGAAGTGATAAGACCAAGGTGTAAGAGTTTTTCTTGTTCTCTTATCAAACAATAAAAAAAGGAATCAAAAGAGGGGTTCTTGTAGGCGGTTCCTAAAGAAATGATGACTTCTCTAGTGGAATGGAAGGTGGAAACAAAAAAATAGTATTCAGGGAAAAAATTAGCAAGAATGAAATAGATGAGGCTACCATCGTCCTTTTTGACCTTACAACCTTCTAAAATAATTCTAAGGGTATTGAATTTGGAAAAAAAATATTTAATAGAGGAGAAATTCTTGGGGTCCAAAGTAAGCAACTCATTTTCAAGCTGGTGGGCCTTGATTTGATTTTGAATGCCAAAAACAATATTTAGCTTTTTCTGGTCTTCATCAGGGGTGTCAATTTCAAGGATATGAAATCGAAGATCTTGAGTAATGAATATCCCTATCAACCCTTGTGCTTGATCTTGTTTATTTTCCCATTTAGCGACTTGATCATCATCGTAAGGTTTATTTTCTTGTCCTATGGCTATTCTATAAAGCCCTTTACTTCTAATTAAATATACCATGTGAGGTAGCCATTGGAAATAATTGGTGTTGTTAAGAATAATCGGGCATGCACTTTCCATTTAAAAAAAAACCTAAAGTAGAAAAGAGATGAAACTCACTACTCCAATAGAACGATCTTGAAATATTAGGCCGATTAAAAAAAAACAGCTCGAAAAATGGCTTCTGGATGAAGAAGTTATGCATTTAAAAAAAAATGAGTTGTAGATGTCGAACAATTACAGGAACGGTTTGAAATTTGATGATGAAGTTCAACTTTAAAAAAAAAACCCGCCCCTTTAACAAAAACCTTTTTACAAAAGAAACTTGAGAAAGATACTTGAACCGAAGACCTTTATTCTCATAAACTAACTTCTCACCAAGTGAGATAGTAAAAGGATTTTGTAATTGTTTGAAAGGGGGAAGGGTTTTTTTTTTTTAGTCTTCGGTCTGTGTGCCCTTTTCCTACAGAAAAAACAAAATATCCGAGCAACTAAAAAAAATGAAATGCAAGCCTTATGGAAAAACGTTAGATTTGTGGTTAGCCTTACCAGAAACTATCTATTTTTTCGCTATTTATGAATTCCCGAGGTCGCACAAACACGTGGGGAAAGAGCATATGTAGCAAAAAAAATTCCCCTCTTCCTGTTTTTGATTTTTCGAGATCGTACATAGCGCAAAGAAAAGAGCATACACAGAGAAGAGGGTATAGATCTGGAAAATAAATAAAACCTAAAAATCGAAATAAACAAAGGTAACTGAAATAACCGGAACTATTAACAAATATAACTACAAAACAGATATTGTATACCTCTAGATCTAAACTAACATAACTTGGGCTACCAGAAACCTTTTCGCATGAAACAAAAGGGGTTCCTCATTGTAAAATACTCTCCAGACACAACAGAGCAGCTCTCTAGGCCCGAAAATGTTCAAAAATAGTAGATCTAGAAAATCATAGTCGCATGTAGTCAAACCAGCTTCGGATTTGGATCAACAATGGATGCAGCCCTCAAAATAGCTTTGATACCATGTAGGAATTTACAGGGTAAGTTCATTAGGAAAAAAATAAAAGGTATTTTCTCACAAACATATCACAAATAAGTACACCAATATTATCACGTGGTTAAAACCCTTGAAGAGGGAAACAATCCATAACCTGAGCCAATGCAGCCACTTTAGGAAATTTGTTAATATAAAAAGAAAGATTACATATGTTTCTCTCATAAACGGTTACCAGAAAAATGACCCTCCGTGCTCCTTAAATAGAGAAGTGTTAATCCACGGATCAAGTGTCGTTAATACCGAGGAGACAGTGAACCGTTGGATCACTACAAATCATGACTGTCAAATTATAAGTTACAAATGTACATAGTAAAGAAACATACTTTACCTAACTCTACACTAGACTAAGTTATTCTTAACTATTTCTTATGTTTCGGAATATCCTAAAAAAGTGGACCCCAAAGGGAAACAATTATTGTGGATTTGTTTTATTATTTTAATTTAATAAAATAAAAATGGAGTTAATTTTGGAAAGACTAGATTATGATTAGAGATAAAGAAACCAAATCCATGAGGATGGATAAGGTTCATAAGGCTTTGTCAATTCTCCAAAAATCCTAGGAGAAAATAAATTAAATATTAAATTTTAGATTGGAGATAAAAATCTAAAAGGCTACCCCAGTAAATAAAAAAGCTAATGGGAAGAGGTGGAATAAAACTAGAAAGAGGACAAACTAGTTTTAAAGTACTTGTGTGGAAGAAACAGAAGGAAAGCCTAGGAAAAAAGAGAAAAAACATCCTGATTAACTAAGTACACTTAAGGAAACAAGCTGATGGGAAAGCAGGCTTAAATAAGAAGATTTAGGATGGACAATGGGTTGTCTATTGCTGGAATATTTGATCTCTGCTCGGGGGGGGATGTGGAGAAAGAGCTCAAAGGTTGGGTGGAAACTAGTCTACCTTAATTGGTATGCACCAGTTAATTAATTTCAACTTAGAATTTTATTATGATTATTCTTATTATGGTGAATTAAATTAGTAGTAATGGATTTGATTAAATATGTTCAAGAGTAGATGATGTATATGAAAAAAATTAAAAAAGGAGTAAGTGTTAGAAAATTGGTATGTCTATACATTTAATGGAGTAGTCTATAATAAATATAGCTTGTCTCTATATGGTTGTATAGACAATGATCTGAAGAGAACCAATTATCGGAATGTCTAAACTTTGTTGAAGGTTTAAATCTGAGGATAGGTAAGTCTTAGAATTTATTATTGAATAATATTATTGTCTTAGCATTATCAAGAAATTCTATAAACAAACTAAGGTAGAATGATAATAAAAATGCATGACAGTTCATATGAAATTAGAACATCCAAGTAAATTACAGATTGTAGTAGAATTGAGGAATGTAATACTAGTATTTAGACATTATAGTAATAAGTTGCAAGGAGGCACTTATCAATTATTACTAGAACTAAAATGTAAATTTTAGAAAAGTATTAAATCGGAACTACAAACATAACTTCATTAAAGAAGAAAGGAGTTCTTCAAACATATTACAAAGTTATGAAAATTTAAGGATATAAATCCCTATAATTACACAGTTCAAAATCCAACTTGGTATAATTAAATTATACAAATTGAGAAATCTCTCCCACATACAATAAACAATATAGTTTCCCTAGATAAGATGCAGAGATACCCTATCAGAAATCTCTAAGTGAGTTACTGGACCAACCTGAATATGGAAAAGCACACATTTATGTGATAATATGGAAGAGTATCATCAGTAAGCAAAATAAGTACTATGTCAAGCATACCTATAGAAGACAGAGACTAGAAGCTAGTTTTGGGTCATGTATATAAACATAAAAGTAAATAATAGAAATTAAACCCAATATGATAAGAAATTACATGAGGAATAGAGATAGAAAATCCAACATGTAATTAACAAGAGGAAAGTTAGTTATTACAGGGAATGGGAACTTCTGTACAAATTACCAAAGATTAAAGGTACTAAGTAGGTGGACAAAATAAATTCAAATATAAGCAATGGTAATACCTACCTAAGAGAGGATATAAATAGTAGGAATTCAATACAAAAAAAACTGTATCATCATAATGATTATACTATTATGAGAAAATGAAGGCAATACAACCCTAAGAGAATGACGAAAGAGAAATAGAAAATTATGAAGTTAGTATGAGAATAAATATGGTATTTTGGACCAAATGAGAATAAGTCCCAAACCATATTTAACCGAAAAAGCTAACAAAGAGAAATTATATCTCTACAAGAATGGTTTACAAGGAATGAAAAACTTCTATATATGGCATAATCACCAAATTTGCGTACTAGAAAATGGAAACGTGTTTTCTCAATTAATATTGAAAAGCACCACCATAGAAATTGGTAAAGGCAAATATATATAACATCAGTAAATATCTCGGAAAATCTGAGTTCAGGAAGCCCTACCCGAACATAAAAGAAAAAGTATAAAGGGTGAGAGAATAGAGAAAATATATATGAATTACTTGTGACAAATGAAGAAACCGAAATGTGAAAAACCAATTGAGCCAAATAGAAAACAGGAAGGAAGTTCATGACTCCAATTCATTGTATGGCAAACAAGAATAGTAGTAAAACTCCATAGGATTAAAATAATAAATGAAATTGTTTTGGAATGTAAGAAAACTAATTACCCTTCCAAAATTGATTCGTAAAAGACAGAGGATAAAATGAACTGTTGGCAATATGATGCAGAGTGTTGTCCTTGATGGAAACCTACTTGATAAAGTTGATGGCAACCTACTTGATGAAGTTGTCCTTGATGGAAACTGACTTGTCCTATTTGTTAATGATGTAAATCTGATGTATCTACAGAGTAATGCAGATGTAATGGAGAAAGGAATTCCTGTAAGGGCCAGAGAAATGATTAAAATGGTATGTCACAAAGCATACGCGGGTTTGTAAAGGAAAAGTAGCGTATGTATGCGGAAAATTATGTACCAAGTAGCGTATGCCTATTTGCGCTCTAAATTTCTAAAACCAAGGGACATTACCATGGTATTGGCCCACAGTATTGAGCGTTGGATTATCTATTTGATCTCATCCAGGAATACCATTGGAATTTGTGTGGTTTTGGCTCATGGTATTGACAAACGCTAAATCTATATAAGGAGAATAATATCATAGTGCAAGGGTGTGCATATGTCTGGGTTTTAATGAATACTTCACTCTGAAGTATATTTTCATGGTTGAACTCTGCTCTTAATTGATAGATCTGAATCTATGATGCACCTACGGATATGATGAAGGTTCAAGATCTCTAGATCTAGAAATGATGAATCTCTAGGATGATATGAAAGGAAATGATAAAGACCTGGCACAAGTCTGATGAAGAAATTGAAGAAATCTGGGTAAGTTTATAGATCTGCACTGTTCTGCAAAGTTTATCTTTTATAAATCTATACGCTAGTTTGTCTCGGTAAAAGCGCGTCTATACGTGGGTACGGTTGAAGAAAAGCGCGTATGGCAATCAGGGTTTCTAAAGAATAAAATTTACTAAAGTATACGCAGGTTTGTCTCTATGAAACCACGTATATATGCAGGTTCAGTGAAGTAAAAGCGCGTATGGAATCTAGGAATTTGCTGAAGTGTGTGGAATGAAATTATTGGTCTATTATGCTGTTTTACTGCTATCTGTCAAGGATGTATTCATACAGATCTGGGTTGTTTGAATGTTGATTGTGCTTCTAATTATGTTGATTAAAGATCAACTTGTTTGATGATTCAATGACTAAATTGATGAAGGAAGAATGACTGTATAAACAGCTCTTCATGGTTGATAGATTTTCTGAAACAGAAATCTGATTTCAAATCTGAATATGAGTCTCAAATAATTCTGAAAGAAAGCATACACAGAAGAATACGCTAGTTGGTGAAAAGGAAAGCCCGTGCATATGCGGAAATCGTGAAGAAAAATCGCGTATACAAAGTTACTATGCACTGAGTCATACGCAGGTTGGTGAGCAGAAAAGCGCATATACACGCGACTTCAGTTAATAAATGTAGCATATGATATTTGAATCAACGAATGATATGGGTTGATTTTAATTCTGCATATCTATTCTAAAGTATGGGTTATCTTTGATATTCTGGTTATAGTGGTCTCACTGTTCTGTTTGAAGTATTGGGCAAAGTATGTTTGTTGATAAGTGAAGGATTGTGTTGAAAATTTGATCCAGTTTGAAAATTGATGAAACATGGTTTGCAGTGGTGTTGAGGGTCAAAGCCTTCAGTAAGGGGGTAGTATCTCCCTTCCAGTGGTAAACGAGAGCAGGGGGTAGTAGCTCCCTTCTAGGAGAAGCTACTAAACGAGAGTAGGGAGTTGTAGCTCCCTTCCAGGAGAGGCTAGTAAATGAGAGAAGGTTGTGGACTTGTGCAGGTGGGTGCCTGCATGCTGGTATCAATCTGCGCCAATACATGGTTGTAAGAATTTTTCTCTATATAATAAATATTGAAGACTGAGACAACGGCAGTGGTGGTTTTCTCCCGAATTGGGTTTCCACCTTAAATCCTGGTGTTCATGTGTGTTTCTTATGTGTGATGATTTATTCTTACTGCACCTATTTACTGCTTACTAAACATCTGATGAATGAATGATGCAATCATCTAAGTTAAGAATTAAATGCATGATTAGATCTCTGAACATACGCAAGTGTTCTTAAGGATATCCGCGTATATACACGAGTTATGTTCAGTAAAGTAGCGTATGGGTTTAAAAGCAAGAAAAAGTAAAAAAGTTATCATTCAGTACTAAATACTAATTCACCCCGCCCCCCCCCCCCCTCTCATTATTTTTTTTCCAACAATTGGGATCAAAGCAGGTCCTTCTGAAAAAGATTAGCCGCTAGAAGGAAGATCAAACAAGATAATTAATCAAGAAGAAATAGCATCTATCAGGCCTCTGATATTTAACGGAAATAATTTAATCTTCTGGAAAAAAAGGATGAGATCCTATCTTCAGTCCCTGGGAGCAGATGTATGGGCCATTGTTGAAGGAGGATATCAATATCCAGCCGCAGTACCAACAGATCTGACGGAAAGGAAGAATTATGAATCAAATGCAAAGGCGGTCAATGCTCTAACGGGAAGTCTAACTGAATCTGAATTTTTCAAAGTCATGCAGCTGAATACAGCAAAGGAAATATGGGACAAAATCATTCTAAGTTATGAAGGTGATGCAAAGGTAAAAAGTGCAAAACTCCAAACTCTCAGAATTGAATATGAAAATTTGAAGATGCATAATGATGAGAGTATTGCCAGTTTCTTTTTATGTCTTGATGATGTTTTAAATCGTATGAGAAATCTGGGAGAAACAATAACCAAATCTACTTTGGTTGAGAAAATTTTAAGATCTCTAACGGCAAAATTTGAGTCAAAAGTTTCTGCTCTTGAAGAAAAACAGGATCTTCAAAATCTTACTGTGGTGCAACTTCATGGCATACTAACTGCATATGAAATGAGAAGAGGAGGACCATATGAAGTCAAAGAAGCAGTCTTTAGAACTTCTACAAAAGGGAAGGAAGTACAAAAAACAGAAGGATCAGGATATATCTCAGAAGAAGATGAGATAAACTTTGTAAAGAAACTTCAACTTGGCACAGGACGGTTCAGAAGTAAGCTTCCTTTCAAATGTTTTGATTGTGGAAGAGTTGGTCATTATGCTGCTAAGTGTCCTTATAAAGAAACACATAAAAAGGGGAAGGAAGTAGCAAAAAGGAACAAGAATCGTTTTAGCACTAGAAAGAGTTACTACACTCATGAAGATAGTGATGGGTTATCTGATAGTGAGGAAGAATGTGAACAAGATCTTAGACTTCTCATGGCATTTGAAAAAGAATCTAGAGAAGAAAAATATACTTTTGTGGATGCTCTAGAAGACAGTGATTTTCTTGATGAAAACAATAAAATCAAAATTTTCTTAGAAGAAAGTAAAATAATCATAGAAACTCTGAAAAATCAGCTTGAAGAAAGGGAGAAACACAATGAGAAATTAGAGTGTGAAGTAGTAAGTCTAAGAAAATAACTTGAGAAAGTAAAGACTCTGAATCTTAGATTTGCTAAAGGATCTGAAACCTTAGATGAGATTATCAAGGTACAACATTCTCCTCTTATAAAGACAGGTCTTGGATATATCGGAGAATCTTCTCAGGCTCGAGCACCAAATTATCTAAAAGCAGCTACAGCTGGTATACAACATGCTACCACTCAGCAAGGGAATAAAGAATATTTACAGGTAAAGCATGATCATCTCAATTCAAAGAACACTAACAGGAATATCTTTCAAAGAAACACCAATCAACAGGTAAATTCAAGTAGAAGATTTCATGATCGCAAAAATTTCTTCTTCAATGGACAATGTTTCTCATGTCACAATTTTGGTCATAAAGTTGTTCAATGCGTTGCATATAAAACCATCATGACAAGAGAAGCAAGAAAGAAAAGGATTGATATTGAAACAAAGAAGAATACCTATAACAACTTTTCTCCTCTTCTAAATGAAGTAGAATGTGCTTATTGCAATAACTTTGGCCATGAAGAATCTGAATGCAGGAGCAAAGTTCACTCAAAAGAGCATTTTCCTTCAAGCTCCAAAGTATGGAAAAAGAAGGAATTACAGGTTGAAAAT
The DNA here is from genome assembly GCA_034641835.2 of Pinus albicaulis. NCBI lineage: Eukaryota > Viridiplantae > Streptophyta > Pinopsida > Pinales > Pinaceae > Pinus > Pinus albicaulis. The sequence goes on along the minus strand of CM076579.1, from coordinate 77,031,209 downwards.
TGTGGCATAGCGTTATTTGCAGAAGGTGAAGAAAATCAATGGTACATTGATAGTGGATGCTCAAGACACATGACAGGTGACAAAAACAAACTTCTTGCATATAGTGCTCTAGAAAAGGAAAAGAAGGTTACATTTGGAAATGATACTCCTGCGGTAATTAAGGGAAAAGGGTCTATGTTTCTAAAAGAAAAGGTGAAAGCTAACGATGTCATGTATGTGGATGGATTAAGGCATAACCTGTCAAGTGTAAGTCAAATGTGTGATCGAGGAATTGAAGTTGTCTTTAGTTCAAAATAATGTGCGGTAGGTGATCTTGATATAGGTAAAACAATTATAAAAGGAAAAAGAACTCCGAGCAACTTGTATGTATTGAAGAACTGCAAAGAACAATGTTACTTGAGTAAATCTTCAGAAAACTAGCTATGGCATAGAAGGTTGGGACATCTGAGCTTCTCTCAGATCAACAAATCAAGCAGACTTAAAGTTGTTCGTGATCTTCCCAATATTACTCTACCTGAAAATATCATATGCAAGTCTTGCCAATTTGGTAAACAAACCAGAGTACAGTTTAATTCCAAGGAAGGACCATCAAATAAGCCTCTTGAACTCATTCATACTGACATATGTGGACCTATGAGGAAAAAGTCACCATGTCGTGAACAATACTATATCTTGTCTATTGATGATTTATCTAGAATGTGTTGGATTGGATTTCTTAAACACAAAGATGAAGCATTTGAGAAATTTCAGAATTTAAAAGCTCTGGTTGAAAATGAATTAGATCTAAAAAGCAAGTGTCTTAGATCTGATAGAGGAGGAGAATATACTTCAGATGAATTCCTTGAATTTTGTGAACAACATGGCATAAAAAGACAGTTTACTGTAGCCGGCACTCCACAACAAAATGGCGTAGCAGAAAGAATGAATAGGACAGTTCAACAAATGGGTAGAGCTATGCTTGATGATTCCGGAACACCTGACACATTTTGGGGACAAGCATTAGATGCAGCGGTAAATATTCTTAACAAGGCACATGTTTGTATAAATAGTGACAAAAATCCATATGAACTCTGGTATGGTAATCCTCCCATTGTGAAGCATTTTAGAGTTTTTGGAAGCAGATGTTTTATCAAAAATAATGATGAAAAACTTGGCAAGTTTGAACCCAGAGCAGATGAAGGAATACTTCTTGGTTACTCCTCTAGGAGTAGAGAATATAAATGTTACAATAAAAGACTTCGAAAGATTGTTGAATGTATTGATGTTGTTATTGATGAGTCTCCTACAACCCCAAAAGAAGAAAAACAAACAAAAAATGAAGACGATTTTGATATATGTCCTTCTACATCAAATAGCAATGATATAGACAGTGAACCCAATGAAGAACCTGAAGATGATTTATCTAAAAAAGCTCCATCCAGATATGTTCAAAAGAATCATCCAGAATCTCAAATTTTGGGGGATAAGGGATTAGGTGTACAAACAGGAAGGACTCTTGTGGGATCTTCTAGCTATCTGGCATTTCTATCCACTATTGAGCCACACAATGTCAATCAAGCTAGCAAAGATGAATGTTGGATTCAAGCCATGAATGAAGAGCTTGATCAAATTGAAAAGAATCACACTTGGGAATTAGTACCAAGACCTCATGACAAAAATGTCATTGGAACTAAATGGATATTCAAAAACAATTTAAATGAGAATGGGGAGGTTATAAGAAATAAAGCTATACTTGTTTGCAAGGGGTATGCTCAACAAGAAGGTATAGACTTTGAAGAAACTTTTTCTCCTGTAGCTAGAATTGAAGCCATAAGAATGTTTCTTGCTTTTTCAAGCTTCCAACAAATCAAAGTTTATCAAATGGATGTTAAATCTGCTTTTCTCAATGGTGATCTAGAAGAAGAATTTTATATAGAACAACCAGAAGGATTCATTTTGGGAAATGATGAAAATCTTGTTTGTAGACTTAAAAAGGCTCTATATGGTCTCAAACAAGCTCCAAGGGCATGGTATTATCGTCTTGACAAATATCTTCATCAATAAGGATTTTCAAAGGGGTCTGCTGATAGCAACTTATACACAAAAACTGAAAATGATAAACTATTGATTGTGGTTGTATATGTTGATGATATCATCTTTGGAAGTAATGAAGAGTCTATGAGTCAGAAATTTGCTTCTGTTATGCAGCAATAATTTGAAATGTCTTTACTTGGGGAACTAACATTCTTTCTTGGCTTGCAAGTGCATCAAGCAACAGATGGCATATTCTTATCACAAGAAAAATATCTTAAGCAAATTCTGAAGAAGTATGGCATGGAAGAGTGAAAACCTGTAAGTACACCAATGATAACCGGATGTAATCTCAGTTCTCATGATGATTCTCCCACGGTGAATCAACCAGAATACAGATCTATGATAGGAAGTCTTTTGTATCTCACTGGGACTAGACCGGACATTATGCATGCAGTTGGGATTGTTGGACGATTCCAAGCTAATCCAAAAGAGACTCACCTTCAGGCTGTCAAAATAATATTCAAATATATACAAGGAACTCAAGACTTTGGACTATGGTATCCAAAGAATGCTGATCTTACTCTTCATGCTTACACTGATGCAGATTGGGCTGGAAATGTTGATGATCGAAAAAGCACTAGTGGTGGTGCATTCTATATGGGGCCCCGGTTAGTTTCTTGGTTCAGCAAGAAGCAAAAATCTATTGCCTTATCTACAGCAGAAGCAGAATATGTGGCTGCCGCATCATGTTGCACTCAACTTCTTTGGATGATGCAAACCTTACAAGACTTTCAAATCAAATGTTCACCTCCTATCTCCATTATGTGTGATAATACAAGTGCCATCGGTATCTCAAAGAATCCTGTTATGCATTCCAAGACCAAGCACATTCCCATCAAGTATCACTTCTTACGTGAACAAGTGCTTGAACAAAAGGTGAAGTTGGAGTATGTTCCCTCCAAAGAACAAGTTGCTGATATATTTACCAAACCTCTACCAAGGGAAGCGTTCCAATATCTTAGACAGAAGCTGGGAGTAGTCTCTGCCATGCAGAAGATCAGATCTGCTTAAATGTAGAAGATTAAATTAGATACGCAGATTTCCTAAAATACAGTCGTGTATATACGTTAGTTTATGCAAAGAAAACTACGTATGGGTGTGTGATGACAAATTTTTGGGGTCAGAATTCTTCAGCACAACTATGGTGTTGTTGGGTATCTCTGGTGATGTTTCAGCTCTCATATTTTTGTTTCATTCTATGATATTTGATGAAGATGCCTTGATGATTTGCTGTTGAAAGTGTTCAGGATGCACAAGCTAAGGGGGAGATGAAGGAGTGAAATGGCTTAAGAACAAGTGTACAGGTTCAGGGGGAGCATTAGCCTTGCTGAGAATTATGCATTGTTGGCATTATGATGGCTCTGAAATATGATCTATCTCTTGAGGTCTTTTTGGTATTTGTTACAAAAGGACATAATTGTAATTTGATGAAAAGGGCATGTTGAGACCTATGATGTAAATTTGTAATATTCAGTCATGAAAGGACTTGATCAAATGTGTAAACCCACTTGGTTGGGTATTTGAGTCATATATGTAAATCCACTTGGTTGGATCTTTGATGTAAGTATGAGTCCTTGGTGATAGGAAAGGTCATAGAGTCATGTACTTCATTGAAAAATATGTTTGAAGATTCAGCATGAACTCAGGGGGAGCATGGTAACTTCAGTGCACATCAGATCTACAGAGCTCTTCTTTCTGCAAGAGAAGAAAAACCTTGTTTTGGTTTTGATCCGCCCTTTGCCCTTGATGTCAAAGGGGGAGAGTATCATGGTGTTTGAATAATGGTTATAATCAATGTATATATCCGTTGTTGTGATCAAACAACATCATGGTTGCCATCAAGTCCAAAGGGGGAGATTGTTGGAAATATGATGCAGAGTGTTGTCCTTGATGGAAACCTACTTGATAAAGTTGATGGCAAACTACTTGATGAAGTTGTCCTTGATGGAAACTGACTTGTCCTATTTGTTAATGATGTAAATCTGATGTATCTACAGAGCAGTGCAGATTTAATGGAGAAAGGAATTCCTGTAAGGGCCAGAGAAATGATTAAAATGGTATGTCACAAAGCATACGCGGGTTTGTAAAGGAAAAGTAGCATATGTACGCGAAAAAGTACGTACCAAGTAGCGTATGCCTATTTGCGCTCTAAATTTCTAAAACCAAGGGACATTACCATGGTATTGGCCCACAGTATTGAGCGCTGGATTATCTATTTGATCCCGTCCAGGAATACCATCGGAAGTTGTGTGGTTTTGGCTCATGGTATTGACAAAGGCTAAATCTATATAAGGAGAAGAAGATCATAGTGCAAGGGTCTGCATATGTCTGGGTTTTAATGAATACTTCACTCTAAAGTATATCTGCATGGTTGAACTCTGCTCTTAATTGATAGATCTGAATCTATGACGCACCTATGGATATGATGAAGGTTCAAGATCTCTAGATCTAGAAATGATGAATCTATAGGATGATATAAAAAGAAATGATGAAGACCTGGCACAAGTCTGATGAAGAAAATGAAGAAATCTGGGTAAGTTTATAGATCTGGACTGTTTTGCAAAGTTTATCTTTTATAAATCTATACGCTAGTTTGTCTCGGTAAAAGCACGTATATACGCGGGTACGCTTGAAGAAAAGCGCGTATGGCAGTCAGGGTTTCTGAAGAATAAAATGCACTAAAGTATATGCAGGTTTGTCTCTATGAAAGCGCGTATATACGCAGGTTCAGTGAAGTAAAAGCGTGTATGGAATCTAGGGTTTTGTTGAAGTGTGTGGAATGAAATGTCTGGTTTGTTATGTTTTTTTACTGCTATCTGTCAAGGATGTATTCATACAGATCTGGGTTGTTTGAATGTTGATTGTGCTGCTAATTATGTTGATTAAAGATCAACTTGTTTGATGATTCAATGACTAAATTGATGAAGGAAGAATGATTGTATAAACAGCTTTGCATGGTTGATAGATTGTCTGAAACAAAAATCTGATTTCAGATCTGAATATGAGTCTGAACTAATTTTGAGAGAAATCATACACAGAAGAATACGCTAGTTGGTGAAAAGGAAAGCGTGTGCATATGCGCAAATGGTGAAGAAAAATCGCGTATATAAAGTTACTATGCACTGAGTCATACGCAGGTTGGTGAGCAGAAAAGCGCGTATACACGCTACTTCAGTGAATAAAAGTAGCGTATGATATTTGAATCAATGAATGATCTGGGTTGAGTTTACTTCTGCATATCTATTCTGAAGTCTCGGTTATCTCTGATATTCGGGTTACAGTGGTCTCACTGTTCTGTTTGAAGTATTGGGCAAAGCATGTTTGTTGATAAGTGAAGGATTGTGTTGAAGCTGTTTGATTCAGTTTGAAAATTGATGAAACGTGGTCTGGAGTGTTGCTGAGGTTCGAAGCCTTTAGTAAGGGGGTAGTATCTCCCTTCCAGTGGTAGCTGGTAAATGAGAGTAGGGGGTAGTAGCTCCCTTGCACGAGAGGCTGGTAAACGAGAGCAGGGGGTTGTACCTCCCTTCCAGGAGAGGCTGGTAAACGAGAGAAGGTTTTGGCCTTTTGCAGGTGGGTGCCTGCATGCTGGTATGAGTCTGTGCCAGTACATGGTTGTAAGAAGTTTTCTTTATATAATAAATATTGAAGACTGAGACGACGGCAACGGTGGTTTTCTCCCGAATTGGGTTTCCACCTTAAATACTGGTGTTCATGTGTGTTGCTTATGTGTGATGCTTTATTGTTAATGCACCTGTTTACTGCTTACTAAACATATGATGAATGAATGATGCAATCATCTAAGTTAAGAATTAAATGCATGATTAGATCTCTGGACATACGCAAGTGTTCTTAAGGATATCCACGTATATACGTGAGTTGTGTTCATTAAAGTAGCGTATGGGTTTAAAAGTAAGAAAAAGTAAAAAATTTATCAGTCAACACTAAATACTGATTCACCGTCCCCCTCTCAGTATTTGTTTCCAACACGAACGTGTGGAGAAATGTGCGATTTACGCTGTGAGAGTTCAACTGCATAATGAAATTACTGGTTGAGGTCCGTTTTGATAATCGTCATCTAGCCAGAACTCCATGGCAAGGGATGTTGTGAGTTAAGGGATGCATGCATCTCTGCAATCTGAAACAGAATAGGAATATGCATTTAGAATAGAAAAATTAAATACAATAAAACACCACAATGAACTCCATACTTGAAATCAAAAACCACGGTGTGGAAAAATTTAATGAACTGTGCCATGCTTATTTGTTACTTGAGAGAGAGATCTTAAGGGACTTCTGATTTAATCTCTGCGTGAAAAATTAAAGTGTAATCATCTGCTTTCCAGAAGGAATCCTCCTCTCTGAATGATACGAGAGATGTGGAGAGATGAGATAAAATATCTTAACCAGAAATTTAAATGTGTAACAGAAGCAAAGGGAAGTTCCTCAATAGATAACACAGAAAAATTTCTCCCAAACCAAAAAAGAAACTACTTATTGAAATCCAAACCCTAACTACGAATAGATTTTCATCGTCCAGGTGTAAGAGATCTAAAGCCGAATAAATGTTGTGGATTGAAAGGTTCAATCAACCTTCAGACAAGCCATGTGACCAGGTACAAGAAAATTAATGTAAAGATATCCCAAGGAGAATTTCATACAAATATTTGCTGAACATTTATACAGAGGAACTGTTACAATTAAACATTAGTAATTACAAAAACTCACAGACCACTGACGAGTTTAATTATGATGACGTGGTTAATATAAAATAAGTATTTCCATATGTGAACACCATTTAGTGGTTAATATCATGTGATAGACATTACAATGGATACATAGAAGGTCAAAGTTCCATTAGAAATTGAAAAGTAGGTGCATCGCTTTAAATAAAGTCCATGTGATACACCAATGGAGTATAAATTCAATGGTCATACTTATAGGTGAGTCTATTATGGGTTAATGAGATTAATGAAATCTACACCTAGGCTAAGACCATGCTTTAGAAAGGTGAAGGTCAATGAATCAAATAAAGATGGTAATTAATATCCATTATAAATATGTTATGATAATATATATATATATATATATATATATATAGCTCAAAGTAATTATAGAGATAGTTCATAACATTTAAGGATGTTTAAGTTAATGTCCATATGGTTGGGAAATAGAATTAGAGGAGTTATGACTAACTAACAATTAACATGGAAAAGGAATTGGGCGGACAATATTTAAAAGTGGGATTTCACTATTTACCTATAGTTTTCATGTAATAAAAGATGATAATGTGGTATAAACATAGAGCCTCCTTGGAATTTCTAAATTGGAATTTTAGTTTTCAAGAGCATATGTTCACAGGATGACAGAGTTATGAGTATATGTAATCTTGTTCAAGGAATTATAATTAACAATAAGTGTTAAAAGAGAAATGGATAAATAAACCAATTAAAAGCTAAGAAAATAAAAAGGATTTTAGATGCTATTTGTCGTCATGTGATGGAGAATAGTAAGTTATTGTGTGTGATTGTATTAGTGCTATAAATAGAAAAACAAATTGTGGAACCAGAGATGTTACATTGGTGGTAAAAAAATGTGATGATTGTGGAAATTTCACTAAATTTCAAAACAAATATCGCACTGCTATAAATGATCAATCATTTTCGAACATGAAAGTGAAATGGAAGAGATATCAATATATTCATACATCGATTCAAGGTTCAAATATTGTTAAAAGAATTGATTTATAGGAAGAATAAATTTTTGTGATAGATTTTTTGAGAAAGTTTGAGGCAGAAATTTATAAATACACCAAGAATTCCCAGAGAGCTTGATGGCAGGACTTGCAATTCAAAAAATCCCGTGAATCTTTTCCACAAAGAAACATTCTTTTAGTAATTAATTTTACAGAAAACTACACATTTGTCTGAAAAAAATAAATTCAAAGTGAATAATATCATTCTGACCAAGCCTCCATGCTCCTCCATATTCTATATAGACATGATGAACAAAATGTTGATCATATAGAATGCTCCACTGAAAGTCGTCATGTTATTAAAGAAAGCACCAGTGAAAATAAATTTTCTTTCGCTTCGCCCTTAGTGACCCGACATAAAGGCCAAGTGATGTGAAAGAACCTCAACACAAACATGCGGTAGAAATTCGCAAAATCGTTCAAAATGCAAAGCTCAATTAGAGAAGTTGGGGTTGGCCAATAATGAATGAATTGTATCTTGGTTGGGTCCACATGAACACTCCTCTAATTAATGATGTACCACAGATATTCAACCTGGGTCATACAAAAAGTTTATTTCTCCAAATTGGTGCACAAATTCTATTGTCGCAAGGTTTGGAGGACCTATCAGGTATCGTGGAGGTGGTCTTCCCAAATATGGCTAGATATCAGGATGTCATCCAAATACACAACCACGGGTGAGTTGGTGAAGGGTCGCAAGATGCCATCGATCAACCTCATGAAGGTTATGGGGGGATTTGTCAACCCGAAAGGCATTTAGGTGAAAATGTGAATTTGGGTTACACTCTTTTCCCTTTTTTGAGAAAAAAAATAATTTTTTTTCTGTTCTTCAAATTTCTGCAAGCCAAAACAATTTTTCTTATTAGATTTCTATTACTTATTTTTTATAATTTTTTTATACACATTTGATATGTCAACTTAAAATTTCTTTGAGTGTGTGCTCTTTAACAATCAAATTATTCATAAAAATTCATGTCCAGACGCGTTGGTCTATTCTTTGAAAACTTTCTATTTTTGAGAAAAAAAATGTTTTAAAATAATCTAGACATAGTCTACTTCGGTTTCGTTATATTTATGAAACCACCTGATGCATATCATAATTACTAGAATTTTTTGAAATAATCCAATAGGAAAAAACTGCATATTTTGAATATGCTTTGGCTTGCACAAAATTTATCAACATATTAGTTATAAAATAAAATCTAAAAACTACCCATTACAGACGACGGACCAATGTAATGCATCATAATTTTTTCAATTTGTTTTCAGTGTATTTTGGAAGATATATAATTTTGATTTCACTAAATAATAATGACCTTCATAAATTATTTTCATGCATTTTATTACGAAATTAATTAAAATTATTAAATATTTATGAAATTACATAGAAGCTATATTTCCTGAAAGTAGATTGAATTTTGCAAATGCTTATCTTGATTCCGATGGTTAATTCATGAAGTTTCATGGAGTCTAATCATTCCAAAGTTTAAGAAATGCGTTCAAATCCAAGTTGTTGCATAGTTGAAGACATGTTAGTTTGGCCGAACTTTTAAAAAAATTATGCCAAATTGTTTTTTGTCTCGACGACTCGTTAATTCTAACGACACAAAAGTTCGGTGGAAGTTTTTATAGAAGTTCGGCTAAAATTTTAATAGAATTTATGTTGGACGGAAAATTAGATGAAACCCCTCCAAAAAACCATTTTCCTGCTATATAAATAGCCTAAAACAGAATCATTATTTTTGCATAATTTTCCACATTTCTTCATTTGGGCTAATTTTGCAAAGCACTTTGTTGGGCTTAATTTTCAAAGGACTCTTTTTCTGTTTCATATCGAAAGGAAATTTTTTGGAGGTATTTTTTAAAGTGATGTTTTTTTAGAGGCTTTTTGGGCTCAATTTTCAAAGGAAATTTTTTGGAGGTATTTCTTTTTTTAGAGACATTGTTTTAAAGGTTTTTGGGCTATTTTTTCAAATGACATTTTAAAGTGACATTTTTTAAGAGATTGGGCTTAATTTTCAATGCACATTTTTTCAAGGTATTTTCAAAAGTGAAATTTTTTTAGAGTACGTGATTTGGGTTGAAATAAATCTTTTATAATGATTTTTTAAAATGAATTTTTGTCTAGCTTTTTAAATGAATTTTTTTTTGCAGGACTTGGAAGGAAATATTCTGAGTTTCATTTCGTTTTTAGAAGACATTTTTTTGGCGTATTTTTAAAGTAATTTTTTTTGGGCTGAAGTATGTATTTTGTGAAAAAAATTTAAAATGAGTTTTTTCTTAAATTAAATCTATTGTGACGTTTTTTTAATTGAGTTTTTGTCTAAATTTTTTAAGGAAATGCTTTGAGCTTCATACTCAATTATCATGGGAAATCGATGGAATTGCAAGAGAAAATATGATTGAACAAGAGACCCTAAGGAACGTAGAGAATATGGGAGGGAGTATCGAAAAAAAATAGAGAAGAATGCTCAAATATTGAAAGGGAAAATCAACCTCAACTATAAGTTCAAGCAGGTATGTAAATGTATATATTAAAAATTTGATATTTAAAATTTGACTAACTTGTATTGTGAAAATTATTTTTTATTTGATGAACTAATTTGAAAAATATTTTGAAATGTAGACAAAGAGAGATATTCCTCAAAACATTGATGATGAGATAAAAAAAATTTGAAAGAGAAAGTGAAAGAGATATTGAACCAATGATTGAAGATGGTGAAAATGTGGAAGAAATTCAAGTGAAGAAATTGAACCGCTAGGTATGTATATATATAGATGTTGAATGCGTATTATTGAAATTATACATATTTATTAATTTAGTTATTTATGGAATATATAAATTTATTATGTACATTTAATTATAATATGCATAGATAAATCAATATCGATGATGCGATGTTAGAAAATGTTGACACTCACACATATGAAGATAAAAAAGTTGACCATGTTATATGATATCGTGTTACTCACATTATTGATTCTTTATTGAAAGATGAAATTGTGGTAGTTCAAGCCCAAATGTTGAAAAGTCTCTTAACATCAAGGAAAATAAAAGAAGCTACGACTTTATTGGGCATTCGAAAATGAACAAAATATAAAAAATAATGAAGAAAAATGCGATAAAAAATATAAATAGTTCTCTAAAGTCAATTAGAGGATCTAGAAAGAAAAGTGATTCAGATGCACATAGAGCAATACAAATAGCAGTGATTTCATCAAGTACTAAATAAAATTTCTTGGTAAAATCTATGACACGAGCATTAGGAACCTCACGAAAAACATTTCACAAACATCGGAAAATTTGAATGCAAATAGATTTAAATTGTGAGCTCGTTTGTTGGACAACTATTTGTAGGCTACCATACAAAGATAGAATTGGCGAAAATGTCAAAAAAATAATATATGAATATTGGATGAAAAATTCACGTGTTTCACCAAAAGAAAGGGATGTGATGCGAAGAAGAATAGCACGAAATATGTACGAAGAACATGAAAAAATTTCTTGGACATCACTTAGATAGAGTTGTTCAGCAAGTTCAAAGAAGAGAATCGTGAAATTCATGTCGCAATCAATTGCTTTGTGAAACAAAAACCATGGTATGTAAAACCTAGCACTGTACGTGACACTTGTTGTTGATGTTATCATGTGGAATTTTATTTATATTATGACACATGTCTTAATTTTGGTAATTTTTTTTGGAAATATTCACCTCCTCATTCTACTATCCATGATTTCATATCTCAAATTCTATGTGGAAGAGAAAGCCATGAATTATTTTACCAAAAGCAATGTGTTGGTGGTAAAAAATGCGATGACTGTGAAAATTTGATTAAATTTCAAAAAAGTATCGTCTTGGTATAAATGATCAATAATTGTCCAACAGAAAAGTGAAATGGAAGAGATATGAATATATCCATACATCAATTGGTTCAAGCAGTACTACAAGTGCTAAAAGAATTGATTTACAAGAAGAAGAAATTTTTGTGATAGATTTTTCGAGAAAGTTTGAGGCAGAAATTTATAAATACACCAAGCATTCCCATAGAGCTCGATAGAAGGAATTGAAATTCAAAAAATCTCGTGAACTTTTTCCACCAGGGGCCATTTTGTCAATAGTTGATTTTGTAGAAAAATACACATTTGTTCCATAAAAAGAAATGCAGAGTGAATACTATTATTTTGACCAAGTCTCCATGCTTGTCCATATTATATATAGACATGCTGAACAAATTGTTGATCATATAGAAAACACCACTGAAAATTGTCATGTTATTAAATAATTTCATTTTTATATCAACTACAATTGTACACATGATACAAATTTTGTACAACATTGCTTTGAAAATATTTTTGACTCCTCGAAAATTCGCAGAATAAAATTCAATGAACATTGGATATGGTCATATGGATGTGCAGGTATATTCAAATTTTCATGATAATTATTTTGGTTGTGTCGTCTTCATCTGAAAACCCTCATTAAACATTGTTGGAATTTCTTTCAGATTGGCTATGGAAAAGGAGAAAATGACGGTGCAGGGGCATGTATAAAATAAGCACTTCGAATATATCAAATGGACAACTCCGCAAATCGACTTCTCTCAGCTGAAGAATTTTTTCAATGTTGCATTGCTGCACTAAGCCATGAGACTAGCTGATCAAGGGAAGTACGTAGGTACATTCAATTTAATTTTTATTGGATTTTTAATTTTAAATAGTACATTTATCACAATTATTATCTTTGATGGTATTTTGATATCATATTTATATTCTTCTTTTAATTTTCCATATAGGTTTCTTGGGCATATTGGGGTCTAAGATGTAGATAGATCGATTGGAGATGACGTTGAAACAATAAAAGGGACTCGAAAATTGTTTAAAATAAAGTTGTCAAAAAAATGTGTTTGCATTAGATAAAAGAAAATATTCCTGTTTTTTTCATATTTTCATAGAAAATACATAATCCATTGATGTTTTTAAAACGAAATGTATGTAAAATATTAGCAAGATACATAACTAAATACAAAGGGAAAAATCTATGTTGCAAGTTTTAGAGAAATGCAATGAGAAGAGACTACAATATCATCTAAAGGTGATCGATTTTCTTATCCTGTTAGAGAAGGTAACATTTCAATTTCTTTCAAATGATAGAGATCTAGAAATAGATAATAAAATCAAGTACACATGTTAATTTTAAAGTTAATTTTTCATCCTAGTTATGGTCTAAATTTAAATACATAAGTTTGTTTTATTGTGCAGGAGATGTTTTTGTTGTAGTTGCACGTACTATTAATGATGAAAATGTGAAGTATTGTTCGATGCGTTGCACGAAACAAAAGATGAAATTATTAGAAAACTATGATGATAACGGGTTTACATATGACAGAGGGTCTATTATACTGAAAGGTTATTTTTTCCAACAAACTCATTAAATTTTGAATTTTGTTTACTTTCAAGACTATGAAATTGATGTCATAAGTTGTCAATATAGTCACTTGGTGTGTGAAAAGTGAATAAATTTTATAGAAGTTCAATCAAAGAAAAGGACAAAAATTAAGAAATGGAAAATGTCAAAATCTGATCATGAACGGATCAATGAAGATGGAATTCCATTGGATTTTTTTGATTGAAATGCCCAACAATTTCTTCTCTTTGGATTCATCTTTTAGAACTTCCAAAACTCAACTTAGAATTGAACTGAATTTTTATGTTATATGTACAATTGTTTGCACATGTAGATTGCTTTGGTACATGCACACGAGTAATTTATACATGTGTACACATACACATGTCTAGATTATCTAGCCTTAAACGATTTCATACATTCTCTGGTACAATTTTTCACGGTGTCATCATTGCAAAATGTACATATTTGTGTGTCTAGCATAGTTGATACAATGCAAATTTGAAGTTGCAAGAATTTTTTTAAGATGTGTCTATTAAGTAAATTATAATATCCATTCTTTAATAAGAAATGTGTGGTACATGTTTTGTTATCAACTAAAATTAGCTTGTCTATGTACATTAATGAAAAATGTTGTGTACTGGATATGTCTGTTTTAAAGAAATTTTAAAATTTTATGATTGTTTGACACGTCTAAAAACACCTAGAATTTTATGATTGTTTTTAGATATATACATCGACACGTATTTTACTTCAATCATTTTTACAAATATTCAAAAATGTACTTCAATCATGTTTACGTACATATATTCATGTGAACTTTTTTTTGTTTGTAACTTGGGCTAAAATATATTTAAAGCATGAAAAATTGTACAGAGGCAATGGGCAGAGGTGGCAAGAAGTGCGTAGTCTATCCCTGCTGTTATGTCCATATATTACTAGTATAGTCCCTTATTTTTGTTAGTGTAAACCCCTTATTGTTATTTTTGTACCCCTGTAGCCCCCATATTGTTATTATTGTGCCCTTATACTATTATTTTTAGGTTGGCTACGATTAAATTGTGGCCCCAATAGGATTACATTGTGGCCCCATGGACTCCTATATAGAGAGAGGAGATTTCAATGGATTTTATCACAGGTTTACCTAAGTCCGAAGGAAGGAGTGTCATCATGGTGGTAGTTGATAGACTTACCAAGTATGCACATGTTTGTGCATTATCTCATCCATTTAAAGCAAGTACAATTTCTACTGCATTAATGGAAAAATTCATAAGCTACATGGAAACCCGAAGATTATTGTAAGTGACAGAGATCCCATTTTTACAGTAAATTTTTGGACTGAATTATTTTCTTGTTTGGGTACTCAACTGTAATATCCCTGTTTAGGGAAACCTCCCTGTTGAGGGTCCGGTGGGCCCTACCATGTTGCTGGGGTTTGTGTAATTGGGGGACTACGAGAGGGTCCTCATCCCGAGATGATCTGGTGGGCCTTAAGACCCCACCCTTAACACCCTGGGATGCCACCCTCACTAAAAATTCAAGATTTTTGTGTAGTGGTTGGGCCCTTGTGGTATCAAAGCCTAGGTATCGAGGTCGAGACTTGCGGAGCATGGTGGGCTATAATATCCCTGTTTAGGGAAGCCTCCCTGTTGAGGGTCCGGTGGGCCCTACCATGTTGCCGAGGTCTGCGTAATTGGGGGACTGCGCGAGGGTCGTCATCCCGAGATGCTCTGGTGGGCCTTAAGACCCCACCCTTAACACCCATGGATGTTTCCCTCACTAACAGTTTGATCTTTTGGTGTAGTGGTTTTGGGGATATCTGTAAAACACGGCAAAACTCCAATCAAAGAAAGACTGGGAGGGAATTTACCGGATATTTCGCCTCTAAAAAGAGGACAAGAACTGGAGGCTACATGGCCCTTTCCAGACTCTGTCTAAGAGTGAAGAATAAATGCACCAAGTCGTATAGAGCTAGAATGCTCAAAAACAACAATAGACATATAATATAAAGAGAATACAACAACTACGGCAACTAAACCAGAAAAAATAGAGAGGAAATGCTGAGCCATTTTATTAATCTGAGAAATGTAATGAAGTACAAGAAGCGTTATTTCCCAAAGAAAGTAAGAAAAAAATCTCAGAAAAGACAAGAAATGGCTGCTCTATGAACTACGCCCCAGCGGCTGGAAGACTACTGTGTAGCTGCTATTGCTGGAATGGACTGAATATTAGGGGCTGATCCCCTTGACGGAATGAGCTGAAAATCGGAAAACCTCCTCTCCTCAACAATCTAAAAAAAACCCAAAAACCATTCCAAGAATGGCCAACCCCGGAAATCACCAGAAACTACTTCCCCAGTCAATTACGCTGGCCTCCAAGGCTCTGCGCAGTGGCTAGATTAAAAAAACTGAAATACTGCCACAAACTCCGCCAAAGTATCCTAGGGGCATAAGTTGACCACCTGCTCAAAATCCCGATGAAATCACCTGCAGAAACCCCAATCCAAAGCTCCTCCACAAGGGGCTACGTCCTCTCTCCCAGTGACTATGCAGTCTCTCTAAGCTCCAGCTCCGCAACAAACCCAAACAATAAAATGACTCACAAAATACTAAAAACCCAAACTTGCCCGAGCAGGCACTCGAAGTCCCCCAGGGCTAAGGGCAATATCTCTGATCGGAGACACTCAATGCGCTAAATAGTGCTGTAGACAGGCTAAAAAACCAGCGTGCTCAAGAAGACAAACGTCTCACTAAAAAATCATCAACTCAAGAATGATTGAAATGAGGAGGCTCCTCCATCTTTTATAACATTGGTTTCCCTCCAAAACCCAACGTAGCCTCTCTCTCTCCTTCACATCCTCATCCTTATCTGTGCAGAAGCTTCTAGAGTTTACATAGGCCCCCTCTCTACATGGTGCTTGGCCACCCTTGGCTCTCCTTTAACTCACAACGTTGTGCTACTAGGGAGGATTTTTCATTCCACTAAGTGAGTTAGACCCTCTCTACTCACTTTTTATTTATTAATAAACTACATAAGGAAAAATTGATCAAAATTAATATTTCCAATTAGCTACTGCTAATTGGGAATATTACAGTCCTCCCTACCAAAAATTGCTTGTCCTCAAGCAATGCCTGAACAAGCCTCCTCTCTATCTGATGATCCCCACTGACACTGCAAAATGTGCCTTGGTCCCAGATGTGCCACTGAAACCTCTCTGACCTCTGAATCATCATGATATGAAGGGATCTCTCAATTCCAAGATCCCAAACTGATCTCTCACCAACCAAAATTCCTCTCGGATCCCATCACCACCCTGGCCAATAATCGCCCAAGTCCCACAGCTCAGACTGCGCACTGCCTCTGGCTATGACTGATGCTCTAATAGGCAAAGACCATGACCCATGTTGTGCTATATCTGTGACTATGTAAGCTATCCCATCAGCTGTGTACCAACTCATCACCTCTCTCCAATCCAAGTCCTGACTCAATCCCATGCTGATCCTGCTCTGCTGAAATCAGGTTGGAGTGCTGAAGAAATGACGACCTGTGCCCCCCTGCCATATGGAATCTGTAACATCTACTATGTCCAAGGGCCCCTGCTCCATTGTGCTCCCTACGAATAATATCGTACCATCAAGAGGGTACCAACTCATGATCTCCCGCCAGTCCATCCTGGAAGAAGAATCCGATGTAGCAACAACAACTGCATATGGAACACATCTGGAGTGTTGTTGCCAGCCCGTAATCAACTCCCACTTCTCTGCCCTGTATGTCAATGAAAGCTACATGTAGAAGGAAGCCCCTCTCTCTATAATGGGCAAAAGTGGGCAAGATATGCTGCAAGCTCCATTGATGTATTCCTGGAGAGTGCTACCCACTAAAAATACTGCAACTCTGCTGACTACGTGTACATCTATCTATGCCTCATCCCCGTGTCAACCCACAGATGGATGCTCCACTATATCCAATAGCTCCTCCCACTCCTGATCAGGAATTTCATGCTCTCGCTGTCTACTGTTCCCCTACAGAACAATCCCATCAACCTCCAACACCTCCAGAGGATATGGATCTGCAACTACTGTCACCGTACATGATGCCAGTGCATCTGACTGCTCCACCTCAATGGTTGACCCCAATGTTAGCCGCATATCCCTCATCGACTCAATGTGGGTGCCCATCTAGCCCTCCCCCAAAGGATTATCATACCTGATGTGAATAGTGTCCTCTGTCAACTTAGGCTCCATCACCTGATGCTCTAGCTGAATTGTCACAAGTGACTCTTCACCTAGAGTATCTCCCGCAGAGTCCCATGACTGCTCACCCTGGACACTGGACTGCAGCTCTAGTCTACTGTCACCATCTCTACATGACTGCTCTCGCTCCCCAAGAGCATCCTCAACTGATCCTATGGACTCATATGAAAAAGAGTCCTCACCCTAGCATATAGAAGGAATTCCCTCCTGTTCTACCTCCACCACCTCATTTGCATTGAATATGCCATCCACCCTCTCGGTAAAGTGTCGATAAAATGTCTGGAGCCCAGACACATAGTGGGATGCTACCTCTTCTGTACCCAGTATCCTCTGCTCATGCATGATCTCGACATGCCCTGAGGGAAAAATGACGCATGTCTCCCTCATGACCCGCTCCCCAAGCGTAGGCTCAGCGATGACTGATGTGCCACCCCTACAGAGGATCATCTCATCCCTTAACCTGTGGCTGTCAACTAGCGCCCCGACCCAGTGCTACTGCTGAGAAGTCACTCCCCTAGCGTGCTGAGTGTCATCCAAATATCTTGGGTGAGCCTCGTGTACCCTGCTCTCATGCCCAAGGTGCCAAAAGACAACAACAAAATTGATTATTCCCTTGAGTGATGTAGAAGTGGGTCAGGTGCGTGAGTACCCACAGATGCCGTCAAGTATCGCTCATCTATCTCCCCATCGATTCTGGGTGAAATACCCCCAAAGGTAAGCCTGGTGTCCCTATCCGTGAGTGTCCCTGGAGGCAATACTCTAATACCCTGTTGTGCAGCTCCGTACGCCCTCGCATACCACCAATCATCTATGTACCCCTCGACATGCCACTTCTCATTGAGGCATACCCCTGTATACTGCTGGATACCCCATGCTACTGTTGTACCACCCTGTACCGTCTCGTGCCCTGACTATGTCTAGGCATTGGTCTCTCCCTGCGTGCTCTCAATGTGATGTAGGACACCCCTACTCCACAATGTAGTCCCACACACTACAGTACACCACCATGTAACTCCATGTCCACCTGTAGTCCACTGCTCAATGCTAGAGGCTCCCACACATCCCTGGATGTGATGAGCTAGAGTTGTGCCTCTACATGTCGGACTACCCCCAATCGGTATCATCGTCTCCACCGTCGCATCACTATACCCGCCGACGAATGGATCATCACTCCAAACCCTCCTCGAGGGGTCCGAGAAGTGAATCTCCCTATGTGTCAATAGTGTTACCACCACTGCTCGGCTCCACTGCGTCATGTGTGCCCCACACAAAGGTGAAGAGTCCTTGGCCCCATACAAGGGGCCATATGGTGGCCTGCCAATGCCACCTCCTCCGACAAGCTCCCGCCAAGATATATTGACCACCTCGTGATCCTGTGTATGAGTGTCATACCAAGACAACCTAGGAGTCTGCCCATAAACTGGTTGGCCACTGGAGCTGACCGAAACTCCCCCAGCAGATGTGCATGCTCTACTGCTAGGCTAATTGTACCCTCCAAGACATAGTCAACCGATCTGCCTGGGAAATTATAGGTGATCCCACCTGGATCCCAATTCCAATCTGGGGTTCCTGTATTCCTTGCACCTAGGAACTCCTGCTGAACAACACCTGGGTCCACCACCATCTCCATAACCCACTCCACTGAGTACCAACTCAAAATCTCTCGCCATCCAACCTCAACAAGTGGAGGTTGCACCCTGTGCAACCCCGATCGTCTCAACCTACTAACCAAGTCAACATATGAAATTTGACTAAGTGACTCCATCTCTCTCTCTCTCTCCAATGGGAAGAGGTGTCCCAACAATGTTTCTAGTCCCATCCATGCATGCCTGAAGGGGAATGATCTAACGCTCCAAATTTCTCTCTGGTTCTACCATCAGGGAATCCAGTCGTTCCCCAATCTAGGCCAACTTGGCCATCGACTCGACACAAGCCACTCTCATGCCATCCATCTCCCTGTCCTGCAACAAAATGGCCTCCAGTACTGACGTGGCCTTCCCCTTAAAAACTAGAAGGTCTGCCTGAAGCCGATGATACTGCTGTCTGCGACCATCATCCAATACTTTTGTACCTCCTAATGCCTCATCGAAGGTGGATATATCTCCTGACACCTCACCCATCTGTCATGTGTTGCTACCACCCGAAGACTCGGACAAAACTCCAGTCATCACCTCAATGGATAGCTCTACTGGGGTATGCTTTACCTTCTCCACTACGATATCAACTGACACGGTCAAGGAGGTCTCCAATGAGGGTGAGTCTTGTGTCACACTAGGTGTATCCTCGGACTCCCTGCAATCCTGTGTGCCCTCATCCTCTAAGTGCGAGGTAACCATTTTGATGGTTTCCCCCTCGGATACTCGGTCAAGCTGGAAAGAGGTATCCAACTTCTCCACCCAAGATTTTTCTGAACGCTTGGATGACCCGTCAAATGTCGGTAAATGGAATCTGCCCACTGTGCGCTGTAAGCCCCCATCATGTGATTGTCTATTCCCTCTGTGAAAGTTGTGGGATCTGCTATCCCGCCGGAGCTGAAAGAAATCTCTAAATGGAAGGGCATCCCTGAACTCCTACCCATATGCCTGATACTCGGTGAAATAATCACCCATGTGGCCAGGCTTTGGCTCCTGCTGTGCTCCTGCCCCTATGTCTGCATCCAAAAAGTGGGCATAGTGGAACATGTGGGTGTATGTGATGCCATATGTTGAGTGGCATCATGCTCCGGAAAATGGTGGGATGTGCCTGATCCCTCGTCAATCAAGAAACCGCTTGGGGTTTCACACTGTCTAGCCTCCACAGTGGTGAATTTCTGCCCCATCACCTCAATCTACCTTGACAGATCATGTACTGATTTGAGGAGCATCTCCCCATATATCTTCGCATCATCATCTCCTGCCATTGGCTCCTCCTGCTCTGCATCTATCATAGGCTCCTCATGTTCTATGTCTGCCATAGGCTCCTCCAAAAACTGCACTGCTACTCTAAGACTACACTGCTATTTGACTTCGGCCTCTGATTTACCCACTGAAAACTACTTAGAAAATTCTAGGAATTTCGGAAGGTGATCCTTGCCCAAAACCCAGAAAAACCCAGAAATGGTTTCTTCTAATTCCAACCTTCAAAATTTAACCCTTTGTAGTTTGGTCGTCTTCCAATTTCGTTTTTTGGAACTGCAACTGCTACTGTCAACTGTTGCTCTCCAAAAAACCAACAAACCTCCTCATATGGCTCTCCTATCAATTTCCCAATACCCCAGATCTAAAATCCTACCAATGAAGCTCCCACAAATGAGCCTCCTCCAATAACTATGTAGGCCCTTCTAACCAAAATAGCCAAAATAGTTGCAACTGAAAACTAGAAACCCACAGGCTGATCCAAGATTGATGCTCTCATACCACTGTAATATCTCGTTTTGGGGATATCTCTAAAACACGACAAAACTCCAACCAGAGATAGACTGGGAAGGCATTTACCGGATATTTCGCCTCTAAAAAGAGGACGAGAACCAGAGGCTACCTGGCCCTTTCCAGACTCTGTCTAAGAGTGAAGGATAAATGCACCAAGTGATATAGAACTAGAATTCTAAAAAAAAACAATAGACATATAATAGAAAGAGAATATAGCAACTACGACAACAACGACAACTATGACAACTCAACTAGAAAACATAGAGAGGAATGCTGAGCCATTTTATTAATCTCAGAAATGTAATAAAGTACAAGAAGCGTTCTTGCCCAAAGCAAGTAAGAAAACACTCTCAGAAAAGACAGGAAATGGCTACTCTATGAACTTCATCCCAGCTACTAGAAGACTACCGTGTAGCTGCTACTGCTGGAATGGACTGAAGATTAGGGGCTGATACCCTTGCCGGAATGAGCTAAAAATCAGCAAACCTCCTCTCCTCAACAATCCAGACAAAACCCAAAAACCATTCCAAGAATGGCCAACCCCGGAAATCACGAGAAACTACCTCCCTAGTGAATTACGCTGTCCTCCAAGGCTCTGCGCAGTGGCTAGATGAAAATAGCTGAAATACTGCCAGAAACTCCGCCAAAGTCTCCTAGGGGCAAAGGCTGACCCCCTGCTCAAAATCTTGATGAAATCACCTACAGAAACCCCAATTTGAAGCTCCTCCACAAGGGACTGTGTCCTCTCTCCCAGTGACTGTGTAGTCTCTCTAAGCTCCAGCTCCACAACAAACCCAAACAATAAAACGACTCACAAAATATTGAAAAACCAACCTTTCCCAAGCAGGTACTCGAAGTCCCCCGGGGCTAAGGGCAAGATCTCTGATCAGAGACACTAAATGCACTAAACAGTGTTGCAGACAAGCTAAACAGCCAGTGTTCTCAAGAAGACAAACGTCTCACTAAAAAATCATCAACTCAAGAATGAATCAAATGAGGAGGCTCCTCCATATTTTATAACGTTGGTTTCCCTCCAAAAGCCAACATAGCCTCTCTCTCTCTTCCACATCCTCATCCTTATCTGTGCAGAAGCTTCTAGAGTGTACATAGGCACCCCCTCTACGTAGTTCTTTGCCCCCCTTGGATCCCCTTTAAGTCACAACGTTGTGCTACTAGGAAGGATGTTTTATTCCACTAAGTGAGTTAGACCCTCTCTACTCACTTTTTATTTATTAATAAACTACATAAGGCAAAATTGATCAAAATTAATATTTCCAATTAGCTACTGCTTATTGGGAATATTACATCAACTAGCTCATAGCTCATCTTATCATCCTCAATCCGATGGTCAAACAGAGATAGTGAATAAATTTTTGGAAGGATATCCTCGTTGTTTTGTATCTGATAAGTAAGCAAAATGGGTAAAGTGGTTACCTCTCACTAAATGGTGGTATAACACTTCCTTCCATACTGCAATAAAAATGACCCCATTTATGGCACTTTATGGATATCATCCACCTTCCATCACATCTTATTTAATGGAAAATTCTAGGGTTCAAGAAGTGGAGGATCACATCGATAATCAATAAGAAGTTCTCCAACTCTTAAAGGATAATCTAAATTTGGCACAAAATCAAAAGAAACAACATGCAGATCAACATTGCAGTGAGAGAAGTTTTGATTTGAGAGACTGGGTATTTTTGCGGCTACAACCTTACAAACAAATGTCCCTCAAGCAAGCTGAGAAGGATAGTAAATTATCGACGAAGTACTATGGTCCTTACAAGGTGTTGCAAAAGATTGGTACTATGGCATACAAATTCGAGCTTCCTACTTCTTCACGAGTGCATCCATTTTTCCATGTTTCATGCTTAAAAAAGGTTATAGGGGACAAACTTCCAGTTCAAACAATATTGCCAAAACTTGATGAGGAAGGAAAAACCATATTGGAACCTGAAGAAATCGTGGAAAAAAGAACTCGACAGCTATGAAATCAATCAATTTCAGAGTATCTCATCAAATGAAAGAACTTACCCACTTAAGATTCTACATGGGAGGATGAGAATTCTATACAGAAGCACCTGGAGCTACTCAAGCATTGAGAACAACACTTTTTTGAAGGAGAGGAGCATGCTAGGTCCTTACATTACTAGTATAGTCCCTTAATGTTGTTAGTGTAAACCCATTATTTTTATTGTTGTACCCCTGTAACCCCCATATCGTTATTATTCTGCCCTTACATTATTATTGTTAAGTCAGCTAGGATTACGTTGTGGCTCCATGGACTCCTATATATAGAGAGGAGGTTTTTTAATTTGTATCATGCAAGAATTGTTCACTATGTAATGTATTGGAGGTTTCCCCCTCGAAGTGGCTATTTCTAAGGCATTGATCTCTCTTTCTTCTATTTTGGGAGTTGGCTTCATAACACCTTCCTTGGCAGTGTTCAAAATAAACCAATTTTGGGGCTTCCTCAAAGGAGGAAACCAACCCCTTAAGAGTGTCATCCTGTCTTGTAATACAAACTATTTAGTGGCCCATATAAAAACAAAAGAGCTGCAGTATATCCTGAGGTGACAAAAAATAGAAATTAACCTTGCTACCGAACAATCATGGAGTTCATTAATCTTTGTTCATTGCTTGGTCCTATTCCTCTAATAAGCATCTGTATTCTTTATCAATGGCTTCCTCCTCAGATGTGGGATTCCAAGGAGGCTTTGGAGGGTCCACATGGACGATAGGAGTGACTGGGTACTCTGCATCATAATATCTGGTCCAGAGACCATTTGAGTCCATAACCCAAATGCCTTTCTCCTCCGTCATGAGATCATAAACTGGAAGTGGGTTTGTTTTCCTCAGTATAGGCTTCACATATTGTGGAATAGTGGATTTCCTACATCCTCTTCTACCCTTAGGCTTCTCTGGAGGAAAAATAATCTCCGCATGAATTTTATCAAATTCTTGAGGAGCCAAGGCCTCATAGCTATCAGATGCAGAGCCCTCGATGGATTCTAATCAATGGTCGTGGCCACTGTGAGAGAAAACTGAGAACGCACCCCTGTAGATGCCCCTAATGGGATTTTGATGTTGGCACGGAGCCATGGTATGGCTTTTGACTTGTACATTTTATGATTGTCTTTAGATATATACATCGATATGTATTGTAATTCAATCATTTTTACATATATTCAAACATGTACTTCAGTCATTTTTATCTACATATATTCATGTGAACTTAAATATTTAAAACCATCTATGATTGTTTTAAATTACATTTATGATCATGCAAAATGTACTTAAATATCACCTAAATTTTAGAAGTACATCCTAAAATTATATAACATCCACACGCATGTATAAATGCATAACATGTACCAATGTACATGTGTTAAATGTAATTTGAAATTTCCATCTAGATTCATTTTATATTTAACAAATAAAATGACAACTTCAGTTTCAAGAAAAAAACATTATATCACAACAAGTGAGCAAATGCCAAATTTAGTTCAACTATCTAAAATATACACATGTATGTGTAAATTTTAATTTGAAATTTCCATGTAGATTCATTTTTATTAAACCAAATATAATGACAACTTGAGTTTTAAAAATAAAAAAATTATATCACAACATGTCATCACATGCCAAATATACTTCAACTATCCAAAATATACACATTATGAAAAAGTAATTTGAAATTTCCATATAGATTCATTTTATATTTAACAAATAAAATGAAAACTTCAGTTTCAAAAACAAAACATTATACGGCAACATGGGATCACATGTCAAATGTAGTTCAACTATCCAAAATATACACATTTAAAACGTAATTTGAAATTTCCATTTAGAGATCAATTTTATATTTAACAAATAAAATGACAACTTGAGCTTTAAAAACAAAACATTATATCACAACATGTCATCACATGTCAAATGTAGTTCAACTATCCAAAATATACACATTGTGATTCAAATGTAATTTGAAATTGAACCATTTAGAGATTCATTTTATATTTAACAAATAAAATGACAACTTGAGTTTTAAAAATGAAACATTATATCACAACATGTCATCACATGCCAGATGTACTTCAACTATCCAAAATATACACATTGTGATTCAAATGTAATTTGAAATTTCCATCTATAGATTAATTTTATATTTAACAAATAAAATGACAACTTGATTTTTAAAAACAAAACATTATATCACAACATGTCATCACATGCGAAACGTAGTTCAACTATCCAAAATATACACATTGTGAAAATGTAATTTGAAATTTCCATCTATAGATTCATTTTATATTTAACAAATAAAATAATAACTTGAGTTTTAAAAACAAAACATTATATCACAATATGTGATCACATGTCAAATGTAGTTCAACTATCCAAAATATACACATTGTGATTCAAATGTAATTTGAAATTTCCATCTAAAAATAAAGTTTGTATTTAACAAAAAAAAAATGACAACTTGAGTTTTAAAAACAAAACAAATTGAATTTTAAAAACAAAATATTATATATCACACATGGGATCACATGCCAAATGTAACTATCCAAAATTTAAAATCGCCCTTGATAAAAGTAATTGTAGTTTCAAACTATATCCAAATAGTAAAATATGTCAAAAATTTATATATGTCACATGAGCTCAATAAAAGTAAATATATATAACAATGTATAGTGTTACAAGTATGAAGTTATAGAGAAAAGTAAATGTGACTGCATAGGTAACGCTATATATAGAAATGTAAATTTAAGACTAGATCTTTCAAATAAAAGGTTGCACACATGTGCATCATCAATCAAATGCAGATGGATCTAGTGTATTTTCCAGCAGTGTCCTCAGCCTGATGCTATCATATATAATTATATATATATATATATATATATATATATATATATATAATTTTTTATTTTTATTTTTCAAATGAAAATGCATATAAACTAATTTTCAATAATATTAAAAAAAAAAATGTTAGACAACTTGTTCAAATGGTGCGGATTTTTCTATCTTCGTTATACACTCCATCGCTACAGTCATTGGAGAGGGGAGATCATCTCCAAAAACTGAAAATTCAAAAATTTTAAAACTATAAAATAGCTGAAGATCTAGAGTTCATTTTATAGTAAAAATTTTAAACTTCAATTTATAACTTAAACATATAAGTAAAAAATTGAATACTTGTGATGGTGGATTGGGACATCTCCTAAGGGTGTCTCTGAAATAAAATCATCTCCGAAAACCTAAAATTCAAAAACTTTAAAATAGTAAAATAACTCAAGATCAAGATATCATTTTTCAATGGAACTTTTGAAGTGAAATATATAACTTAAAAAACATATTTAAGTGAAAAATTGTTCATACTTGTGATGGTGGATTTAGCAGATCTCCTAATAGGGAAGAAGAAGGTACCTCCATCATAAAAACATCAAACGGAACTGGAATATGCTAACATTTAATTATATACATGTACATGTGTACACCATTATTTATTTTAAAAATATGTCATCATGTTTCGATATATATAATAGATTAAAATAATTATATACATCAACATCATGTTAACCTAGAAAACACTAACATGTGCCAACATATCATCTTGATGGTGAGAACCATCTTGATTGTGTGAACTTGAAGCTTCACCCGTGATATTAACATCTTCGTTCATCAAACGTGAGCACTGGAAATGATGTTCCAATATATATATGATATATTTATGTTGGATTAAAACATATACAAATAAATGTATGTATATACATATTATTACAAATTATACATGCATTAAAATAATCACCCTAACTATTAACACATACTGATCCCATGCCCTCTTCCTCATGAATAATTAGTTCATGTCGATCATTGCGAAAATTATTTGTGTATGTTTTGAGCTCTTCAATGCTCATGTTGTCTATCTCATCATTTGTATGATACACAAAAGTAACACGTGCATTCTCTCATGCTCTTTGTCGATTCAGACAAGCTTCAATTCCACCTATTCCACTCTGAACATTGTCGATGATGACATACCTTGCTTCTCGACTAATTTGAGATGTGGCATCCATTTCGGACCTCAAATTTTACACATGAATAGGTCGATTTACCAATGGTGGCTCGAGGCGAGGCAGCTCAGCATCATGCTTAGCACCCCTATAGTGACATAATCGATCTTCCCCAGGACCAAAAAATTCATAAGGAAGGTCATTATAGTTGTGTTTCATTCCCAAAAATATTTTTTCATAAAATAATTTTGGAAAATAAAAATGAACCTCGTCATTCCATGGTAATATTACATAGGAAGTAAGGTGTCTATCATACAAATGGCAAACTATATCACGATGTTTGAAATATTGCACCTTAAGCATCTTTATTTTCGGCCTTTCTTTGAAATTAAACATAGACTTGGCCATTTCTATTGTAACTCTTTGTTTAACAACCTCCCATATATCGGGACCCATCACTGTTTCCTTTATTTTCCTCATCACTTCTACAAACATATCAGTGGTTGGCCCAAGCATTTTGTACACATCTACAAGTTTTTTTACAGAGTGAGTAATTATTTCCATGCTTTCTCGACTCTCAACAGGAAGTTTCAAAGACACAAGATATTTTTGCAATTTTGAATAAAGGTGTTCACACCTTTGTAATGTGTAGTGCTGGATGTTTTTTTCCCCAGGTATATCGGAAATGTTAGATGGATATGTCATAGTTGGTGTATAAGCTTCTTCTTGTTGCATTCTGGCCTATGTCTTTTTTTAGCAACATTTTCACTCTCTACATCAATATATAAAATTTTGTATAAATAAAAATACATGTGAATAAATTTGTACAAATTGAATGAAAATAATATTTAGATTAATGAGCACCTCGCGATGGTTGGGCAATGTCATGCTCACCCAGAGACTTCTGAAAACTAGAATGACCACCGATTGGTTGAGAACCAACATGACCAGTCGTTGATTGGACTCTTGGGGAATTAATATCACTACTTTCACATAATTAGCCACCACATATCGATGGGTTACCAGGGGAATGTGTACCACCACCTACCTCACGTGAGAGGGAAGCTTCATAAAAAAAATATGAATTTATAATCAATTGAAAATACATTCATGCATATGAATACATGTACATATAACTGATTAAATTGCGTGAACCATACCACGATTGTGTGAACCATGGCCATGCTCCATTGATGAAGTAGATACTCTTATCCTCTAAACTCCTAAAAAATAAAAAAAAAATTGAAATTTATTAAAAACCAATTTAACTCACAAAATTGATATGTATGGAGATAAGATTATATATTCAAATTTTATTTAAAAACATGCACATTTAATATTTAAACACCATGAACATCCCTCAATCCATGATCCCCCTTTCTCATAGAGGCATGGGATTCTATTGATATTCGTATTTCATCCTCCATGATATATATGTGGATATCTATAGTGGACATTTACAAATATTTGGAAAATTGTACTATTTAAAATAAATTCAGAAGAATTAAAAAAAAAAATCAATGTAATTTACTAGACAAAATATGTAAAACACAAATTTCAAAATGATGTGTGAAACTCAATTTAAACAAAAATTTGTTGAAGTTCTCACATTTTAATTTTATAAAACGTGAAGTTCCCCAAGTTGCACTTACATGGTGGGAGCACACTTGGTATATAATTGAGAAAACACATGGTCATTAAAAATGATGCATTTATAAGTAAAAACCATACACATATAAAATATATGTTACAATTTCCATCAATAAATATTGAAGGAGAGCATCTCAACACTACATCTTAGACATATGGATCTTGAATTGGCATTGCCCCACACAATAGATAAATGGACATCTTATTATCATTTGCACAATGTCCTATACTAAAAAATTGAAATTGTCTAACAATAATGTTTGCTTTTCTATGAAGTTGCTTTAGCCTCTTATTCTTAACTTGGTACACACCTTTCATCTGGTTACAGAAAAGTTTACAATTGGTGAAAACTACAATTCCATTTTATCCATACTCCATAGCTGTTCCCAAGCCTTCTATCAATGCAATATAATATGCCTTGTTTTTTTTTGTTCTTCCCGGTATTCATTTTTCATTCAAGGACCTTATGAGTCAAAATATTGCAAAGCACATATGTAATCACTTATTTCCCTGAATTAGGATAGAAATAAACATCTATGCATAATGTCCATTTTTCAACCATGTTTTGTGGGCTTTTTTATCCGTGAAAAAATAAATTCAATAAAATATATTAAATTAACATTGATAGTAAATGCATGGGAGAAATGACATGTAAATGGTTTGCCTTAAAATTTATGGGTGAAATTACATGTGCATGGTTCCCAAAAACACTAGCAAGGCCTTATAATTTATGGGAGAAATGGCATGTACATAGTTTTCAAAAAAAGTAGCATTTTCTTTATTGCAAATGTCTTAAATTTTATGGGAGAAATAGCATGTACATGGTTTCCGAAGACAATATCATTTTCCTTAAAAATATATTAAGAAAAGACATGTATAAGGTTTCCGAAAAAAAATCATTTTCCTTAAAAATATATTAAATGAACATTTATTTCAAATGACTTAAATTTTACTGCAAATGCATGTGAGAAATGGCATGTACATGGTTTCCAAAACCACTAGCATTTTTGTTATTTCAAATTCCTTAAATTTTATTGAAAATGCCTTAAATTTTATGAGAGAAATGGCATGTACATGGTTGGGAGAAATGGCATGTACATGGTTTCCAATAACGCTATCATTTTCCTTATTGCAACTACCTTAAGTTTTATTGAAAATGCCTTAAATTTTATGGGAGAAACAACATGTACATGGTTGGGAGAAATGGCATGTACATGGTTTCCAAAAACACTAGCATTTTACTTATTGCAAATGCCTTCAATTTTATTGAAAATGCATGGGAGAAATGACATGTACATGGTTCCCAAAGTTTTCCTTGAGTTTATGGGAGAAATGACACATGTACATGGTCTGCTTTAAATTTTATGGGAGAAATGACATAGAAATTGATGCAGGGGCATTCGACCCAAGACACTTTTTGTACATAAATAAACATAAGGGGGGCTCATGTTTTGCTTCCCCATGTAAATATTCATAGTTGAGTTATTTTAATTAATTAGAAAGGAAAATATTGTAATTGCCCGAATGATTGATGGGCACCTGAAGAGATGGTCAGTTTCAAAATTCGGGCTAGCGTTAGGAGTTATGAGTCATAGGGAAGCTGAACTGATTGGTTCCAAATTTGTATAAAAATAAATCCCTGTGACAGAGTCGAGGGACCTGCAAGGGCCTGCACATACCTGCACAGACCTGCACAGAAGACCTGCATAGAGAATGGTATAGGCTGCGTAGGCCTGTCGTGGAGACAGAGTAGGAAATAGGGCCAAGACATTGGAAGATCTGGCCGATATGTTGTAAGTCAATTCACTGTATAAATATAGAATTTGTTCAGTACGTCGTGTGCATTGTGATTTAGTTCCATATGTGAATTGTTGATTTGATTTCCTGTGTGAGTGGCTCGGATTTCATAAGCAAGAATATACGACTGAATGTAATTTGAACCTATGATGGAGCTCTGATTGAGGCTCCATATCTAAGGGGAGAATCGATGTGAATAAAGTCGAGTTAAATCTTGTGTCAATGTATATATGTTTTCTTGGTGAAGGATAATGGATCTCTGTGTAGTTGAGCTCGAGTCTAATAAGCAAGGGGTATAGAGACCAGAGTGATCAAACCTGTGTCAAGAGCTTTGACCATAGGCGGTGTGTCAAGAAGGGAGTGTGTGGGATAGAATCCTACGTGAGGTATAAAAGGAATTCCCCTGTGGATGGACCCTGAATTCCAATACGAGTTTGTATAACCAGCGCATGTACATTGTGGCCAGAGTTAGTGTTAATGCGAAGGAATATGCGTTGAGATGGGATGCAAAGTTTAGTGGAACCGGGAGTAGGGAACCATGACCGAGAGGAATAGTGACGCGGGTTGGAGTGAACAGTAAAGGCTGGAAGTGGATTTCATCACACCACCTTCCATCGGCAAGCGGTATTTGAGGAGGAAGGAGCGATTCCATAGAGGTGCTGACGCGTGGAAAGGCGAGACCCAAAGAAATCGCTTCCATAATCGTGCCATCACGCATTAACTATCAACCAGAGACACGGTGCGATATTGCTATATACCATTGATCTGGAGGCTCGATATCTAACGATGATCACTCACAGGATTTGTACGAAGTTTAATCAAGGTATGGTGTATGCATTCCACAATTGTATTGTGGGCCCGACGGAGATATATATAATGAATTCGGTTATTAATGTCAGTCGACATATTGTAACCTTAGTATAAGGTCCGATGGAATATATTAAAGATGTTTTGACTAAGGTTTCAAGTTAATAAAGGTATGACGATTATTGTCGGACTTCGTTGTAATATTTCCGGTAGTTGAAGAAAGCCGTAATATAGGCATGGATATATCACATATAATGTTTGAATAATTGAAATGGGGCCATATAAATTGTGATTTAGGTGCGCAGTAAAAATACCAAGGGTTTAATATGTATGGTGTGGAATCCTTATTATTTGGTATAATATAAGATTGGATTAAGGTATTCACTTATCAATTTCAATGAAATTGATAAGTAAATAAGAAGGAAGGAATTAAGTAGTGAGACTGCTAATCCTTGGCTTGGAGGTTTATTTAGTTGTCAGTTGCAGAACCAAAAACCTATTGAGTTGTCCATATTGTGAAGTTGATTCAGGAAGAAGATTTGGATGCACTTACACATATTTTTAGGAGAAATTTGAAAAGTACTTGGAATGTGGGTTTAGCGGAAACACCCGCTATCAAGTGGTATTGGAGCTAGAATTTAGTTAGCTCATTGAAAATTTTATTTTGGAAATGAAAATATACTGAACCAGAAAAATAGTTGATGTTTGAACCTGTTTAATAGAGAAAATTTGTAGATTTGATTTGACATGCAGTGAAGGTCTCCAGATGAGTAGAATCTGGGTTTGAAGATACAAGACTGCAACAGGTAGAAATGCAGTGCAGGTGAGGAGAGAAGGAAAAATATCATTCAGGGGTATTGAGAGGTAATATGATGAGCCTTATTTGAACTCTGGTTGGAAAGTATTGTTTGCAGAATACAGAGTGCAAGAAATTGAGGAAGATATCTCAGCAGAAGTAGATCACAAGCTCTGAGATTAGTGATAGAAGAGTCCAGCAAGGGATTCTAAGTGCAGAAAGAGTGTGGCAGAACCTAGAAGATTCCCAACTGAGGTTGGATGAGGGAATAAAAGAGGTTTTCTTGAGAGAAGTTGTAGAGTGAAGCCTAGAGAGCAGAGAGAGTGCTCAGAAGGTTCCAAAGATAGGGGACCAGTACTTGCCAAAAGCCAGAGCTCAGAAGAGAAGCTTGGTGAGGTAAATTGCAGCAAGAGAGCTTGTTGTGGCAGAGGCTTAGTGTAGGTTGTAAGTGAAGAACTCCTAGAGAAGGGAATGGCTACTGAGATTTATAGCAGATACTGCAGAGATTGCAGAGGTTCTAGAAGAGGCCACAACAAAAGAGTGTGGGAAGATGCCAAAGAAAATGGCATGAGGAGGAAGAGAATCACAGATGAAGAATATTGGAAAGAAGTTTCTGAGATTAGGGAAGAGCTCAATGAACTGAAGAGAAGGATAGAAGGAAGCCACAGAGTTGGATGGCTCATGAAGAAGAAGATAAAGTGGTAGAGGCTACAAAGGAAAAAGGAGCAGATGATGAATGCTCAGAAGAAGAAAGAAATACTCAGAGTGATTGAGTATCTAGAGAAATACTTGGAGACTGAAGCTTCAAGTGGGACCAAGGGGTCCAAGAGCCTTACACCTGACATATTTTGTATGTTTGTAGGAACAGCAGGTGAGAGAGAACAAACTGCTGATGTTGTCAATGAGGAAGAAAATGAAGCAGCTACATGTTTTGAGGATGTCCATGCACAGTTGGAGAAAGATTCTTCTTTCCAACATATTGTAAGTAGAAGAGATTTAGTTTGTGATATTGGCTAGAAGCTGGAGGTTGAACAAATTGAGGACTCTGAAGAAGAGACCATTGGAGGATCTCTACAAAATATAGAAGACTTGGAACATTATAAAGATTTTGTGACCAAATCACCAATTGAGACCATGAGGTCTTATGTTTTTGCATCTGACAAGTTGTGTGTGGATGCAAGTGTTAATGAAGGCAGTTGACATGATGAAAATGTGACAGATGAAGTTGACTGTTACCAAGTAAATTATGATGAGTATATTTCAGATGAAGAACAGATTGAACTACTGCAACACAAGGAATTCATTAATTCCTTATTTGGTAGAAGAGATTGTTTCAATGGAGCTGATGATGAATTTTTTATTAATGCTGATAATGACAGGCTGCTATTGAATAATGGCCATGTGGAGAATTATGGACAGGTAGTTGGAGTCTTTGCAGAGATGGGAAATTAGGATTTCATTCTGATGAAGGCTGAGGAGATAGTGACAGCAGAAGATAATGAAGATAATGAAGATGTTGAAGATGTTCTCTGAAAGGAGATGCCGAGATTGTGGCATGAGTAGAGGAAAAAAACATAGAGGGAAGGTGTTCAGATGGTAAGGACATAGATGATTGAAGATGAGAAAGTTCCTTTTTGTGAACTAGAGCAGAAAGACATCCTTGAAGGGGATGGTGCAGAAGGGAGACTAGCAGACAGTCTCAAGAAATGTTTGAAGAATTGGAATCAACATTCTGATGTGCTGATTGAGAAGAAGAGGCAGTTGGGATAGCATATTGAGATGCTGACAGAAGAAGGGAAGGCTCTGAGGCCTTATAGACTTTGTTCTAACAAATATTTGATGGATGCAAATCTTGTTGATGACGGAGATAAGTTGACAGCATGGGGCAGTCAGTTGATAGAGAAGGAGAATTCTGTGGAAGACTTTAAACCATGGAATGGAGAAATTGAGCTGCTAGAGAGTATGTTGAATCAGCAAGATTCCATACAAGAGAGAAGACCTCAATTTCAGAATTGGGGGTTACAGAATGTAAAGACACAGTGGGATGAAGATAGGAAAGAATTGATGATTGAGTCATCAGTAGGGACCATTGGGTATTGGGGTTTTGGAACTAATGAAGTGGCTGTGTTGGCAGGCAAAGCAGAAGACAATCCATCACTTGGAGTTTTCTTAGAAAATGAAGAGCTGTTGCAGAATGAGGATGAGCAGCTGAGCGAAGATGAGATAACCATGTCTCACATGCAGGAAACGATTGTTGCTATTGGTAGCAGAGAAGAATTGGCTTGTTCGAATAGCCAAGGAAATATTAAAGAGAAGATTGTATTGTAGACTGTTGGGGATGCTATATCAGTGGAGAACTAGAGGTTCAGTTTGACAGAAGATGAAGATACAGTGGCTAGAGAACTTGATTTGATTGCTGGAGTCAATCAAGAAGAAGGAAGGAAATTGTGGAAGATTTCCAAGGCAGAAGAAGAAGATGCTGAACCTGAGTTGCAGCATGGAGAAGATTTGTTTGACCAAAGGAGATGGCAGGAATTTTTTTTGAATATATTCAGGAAAGAAGATGAAATGACAGAACAGCATCTTGGAGTGTTGCTTGAGAGAGTGCTGAAGCAACAAGCCAAAGTGTTGCCAGCAGAGGAGAAAAATTTTTACAGTTGCAGAGAGGGCATGGATGATTGGGTGGTAGTAAGCATAGTGAATAGGGCAGCAGTAAGAACTGAAGAAATAAGAACGCAACAACAAAAGTAAGTGTCCAACAGTCAGAGGAAAGATTAGACAGAAAGCTACAATTTATAATAAATTTAATGATAAATATGCCTCAGAAAAGGGCAGCAGCAAGGAAACAAGGAAGCATCAGCACAAGCAAAGCAGACAGAGGATGAAAAGGTACAGCCTGTGGAAAGCTACAACATAAAGTTTGAAAGCCAAGAGGAATGCGAAAGAAGAATGATGCAAAAAATAACCAATTTCAGAACAAAGTATGGGATACAGGCAGATAGAGATGAAAGCACGTGATCAGGAGATCATGAATCATTTGAACCTGGGGAGTCTGATGTAGGGGCATTAGACCCAAGACACTTTTTGTACATAAATAAACATAAGGGGGCTCATGTTTTGTTGCCCCATGTAAATATTCATAGTTGAGTTATTTTAATTAATTAGAAAGGAAAATATTGTAACTGCCCAAATGATTGATGGGCACCTGAAGAGATGGTCAGTTTCAAAAGTCAGGATAGCGTTAGGAGTTATGAGTCATAGGGAAGCTGAACCGATTGGTTCCAAATTTGTATAAAAATAAATCCCTGTGACAGATTCGAGGGACCTACAAGGGCCTGCACAGATTTGCACAGACCTGCACAGAAGACCTGCATAGAGAACGGTATAGGCTGCGTAGGCCTGTCGTGGAGACAGAGTAGGAAATAGGGCCAAGACATTGGAAGATCTGGCTGATATGTTGTAAGTCAATTCACTTTATAAATATAGAATTTGTTCAGTACGTCGTGTGCATTCTAATTTAGCTCCATATGTGAATTGTCGATTTTATTTCCTGTCTGAGTGGCTTGGATTTCATAAGCAATAATATATGACTGAATGTAATTTGAACCTGTGATGGAGCTCTGATTGAGGCTCCGTATCTAAGGGGAGAATTGATGTTAATAAATTCGAGTTAAATCTTGTGTGAATGTATATATTTTTTCTTGGTGAAGGATAATGGATCTCTTTGTAGTTGAGCTTGAGTCCAATAAGCGAGGGGTATAGAGACCAGAGTGATAAAACCCGTGTCAAGAGCTTTGACCATAGAGGGTGTGTCAAGAAGGGAGTGTGTGGGATAGAATCCTGCATGAGGTATAAAAGGAATTCCCCTGTGGATGGACCCGGAATTCCAATACGAGGTTGTATAACCAGCACATGTACACTGTGGCCAGTGTTAGTGTTAATGCGAAGGAATAAGCGTTAAGATGGGACGTGAAGTTAAGTGGAACCGGGAGGAGGGAACCATGACCGAGAGGAACAATGACGCAGGTTGGAGTGAACAGTAAAGGCTGGAAGCGGATTTCATCGCACCACCTTCCGTCGGCAAGCGGTATTTGAGGAGGAGGGAGTGATTCCATAGAGGTGTTGACACGTGGCAAGGCGAGACCCAAAGAACCGCTTCCATAAGCGTGCCATCACGCATTAACTATTGACCAGAGACATGGTGCGATATTGCTATATACCATTGATCTGGAGGCTCGATATCTAACGGTGATCGCTTGCAGGATTTGTACGAAGTTTAATCAAGGTACGATGTATGCATTCCACAATTGTATTATGGGCCTGACGGAGATATATGTAATGAATTTGGTTATTAATTTCAGTCGATGTATTGTAACCTTAGTATAAGGTCCAATGGAATATATTAAAGATGTTTTGACTAAGGTTTCAAGTTAATAAAGTTATGGCGATTATTGTCGAACTTCGTTGTAATATTTCTTGTAGTTGAAGAACGTCGTAATATAGGCATGGATATATCACGTATAATGTTTGAATAAGCGAAATGGGGCCATATAAATTGTGATTTAGGTGCACAGTAAAAATACCAATGGTTTAATATGTATGGTGTGGAAGCCTTATTATTTGGTATAATATAAGATTGGATTAAGGTATTCACTTATCAATTTCTATGAAATTGATAAGTAAATAAGAAGGAAGGAATTAAGTAGTGAGACTGCTAATCCTTGGCTTGGAGGTTTATTTAGTTGTCAGTCATAGAACCAAGAACCTATTGAGTTTCCCAGATTGTGAATTTGATTCAGGAAGAAGCTTTGGATGCACTTACACACAGTTTTAGGAGAAATTTGAAAAGTACTAGGAATGTGGGTTTAGCGGGAACGCCCGCTATCAGAAATGAAATGTACATGGTTCCCAAAACATTAGCAAATTCCTTAAATTTTATGGGAGAAATGACATGTACATGGTTATCCTTAAATTTTTCCTTAAAATTTATGGGAGAAATGATATAGAAATGACATGTACATGGTTTCAAAAACACTAGAAAATGCCTTAATGTTTCCCTTAAATTTTATGGGAGAAACGACATAGAAATGACATGTACATGGTTCGAAGAACACTAGAAAATTCCTTAAAGTTTATGAGAGAAATGGCATGTACATGGTTATCCTTAAAGATATCCTTGATTTTATGGGAGAAATGCAAAAAATTACACATGTATATGGTTTGCCTTTTTTCCTTAAATTTTATGGGAGAAATGACATAGAAATGACATGTACACAGCTCCAAAAACACTAGAAAACACCTTAAAATTTATGGGAGAAAGGGGATAATGACATGTACATGATTTTCCTTAAATATTTCCTTGAGTTTATGGGAGGAATCCACGAGTTTATGGGAGAAATGACATGTACACAGTTTTCCTTAAAGTTTATGGGAGAAATCACATATAGAAATCACATGCCTTAAAATTTAACTTGCCTAGAGTTTAAGCGAGAAATGACATGTACATGGTTTTCCTTAACGTTTATGGCAGAAATCACATATATAAATTACATTCCTTAACATTTTCCCTGCCTAGAGTGTAAGGGAGAAACGACATGTACATGGTTTTCATTAAAGTTCTCCTTATAGTTTATGGGAGAAATCACATATATATGAGATAAATGACATACGAATGGCATGCCTTAAAGTTTTCCTTGAATTTATGGGAGAAATGACACATGTACATGGTTTACCTTAAAGTTTTTCTTAATGCTTATGGGATAAATTACATAGAAATGAAGTGTATATGGCTCCCAAAACACTAGAAAATGAATGCCTTAAAGTTTATGAGAGAAATGGCATGTACATGATTATCCTTAAAGTTTTCCTTGAGTTTATAGAAGAAATGGCATGTACATGGTTATCCTTAAAGTTTTCCTTAAATTTTATTGGAGAAATGACATAGAAATGACATGTACATGGCTATCCTTAAATTTTTCCTTAAATTTTATGGGAGAAATGAGATAGAAATGACATGTACATGGCTCCAAAAACACTACAAAATGGCTTAAAGTTTATGGGAGAAATGACATGTACATGTTTATACTTAAAATTTTCCTTGAGTTTATGGGAGAAATGGGAGAAATGACATGTAGATGGTTATCCTTAAATTTTTCCTTGAGTTTATGGGAGAAATGGGAAAAATGACATGTCCATGGTTCCAAAAACACTAGCAGATGTCTTAAAGTAAATCTTTCCTTAAATTTTATGGGAGAAATCACATAGAAATGAAATGTACATGGTTCTCAAAACACTAGCAAATACCTTAAATTTTATGGGAGAAATGACATGTACATGGTTATCCTTAATTTTTTCCTTGAGTTTATGAAATAAATGACATGTACATGGTTATCCGTAAAGTTCTCCTTATATTTTATGGGAGAAATAACATAGAAATTACATGTACATGGTCCCAAAAATAGTAGAAAATGCCTTAAATTTTATAGGAGAAATGACATGTACATGGTTATCCTTTAATTTTTCCTCTAGTTTATGGGAGAAATGGTAGAAATGACATGTACATGGTTATACCTCAAATTTTCCTTGATTTTATGGGATAAATGGGAGAAATGACACATGTACATGGTTTTCCTTAAAGGTTTCCTTAAATGTTATGGGAGAAATGACATAGAGACCACATGTACATGGTTCCAAAAACAC
Organism: Pinus albicaulis; assembly: GCA_034641835.2. NCBI lineage: Eukaryota > Viridiplantae > Streptophyta > Pinopsida > Pinales > Pinaceae > Pinus > Pinus albicaulis. Next base: position 76,992,556 of record CM076579.1, on the reverse strand, counting down.
TAGCAAATGCCATACAATTTATGGGAGAAAGGAGGAATGACATGTACATGATTTTCCTTAAACATTTCCATGAGTTTGTGGGAGAAAGCCTTGATTTTATGGGAGAAATGAAATGTACATGGTTTGCATTAAAGTTTATGGGAGAAATGGGAGAAATGACACATGTACATGGTTTTCCTTAAATTTTATGGGATAAATGACATAGAAATGACATGTACATGGTTCCAAAAACACTAGCAAATTCAATACAATTTATGGGAGAAAGGTGAAATGACATGTACATGATTTGCCTTAAACTTTTCCTCGAGTTTGTGGGAGAAATCCTTGAGTTTATGGGAGAAATGACAAGTATATGGTTTGCATTAAAATTTATGGGAGAAATTGTTAGGTCTCTGTAATTTAGAAGAGTGGTAAGACTAAATGCTGCAAATACTACATCAAAAACAACTTTGGGATTATAAGATCTATCCCTCTGGAATACAGAGAGGGATCTCTCTATAAGTGCAAAGATTGATTTATCTTTCAAGGTTTTAAGTATGATATTATGCTAGTTATTAAGAACAAGGGTTTTTTTTTTTTCGTTGGTGAGGTATGATCTTTGATTGGATGGAATATCACAAAATGAAAGAGTTCAAAAGGTGAAAATGAAATTATATTGAGAAGTGTTCAGCAAATAGGATAAGTATGAAACAAATTTAAACCATTGGGCAATGGAGTCACAAAAGGGTTTAATTGTACAACAATTTCGAGAGTGGTCTAAGGGGCAAGTAATCTATATCAAAAGATCCTTTAGATTAAATGATGGAATGGAACATTAAAAGTGTGGAGAAAATGGAAAAAGCGAATAATTTCAACAAGGATTTATCAACTTTCCATACAAGAAAAGCCTTTCTAAGCAACTATTTGAAACCAACCAAAGATAGGGCTAACCATAAAATTCTTTAGAAAAGCTTGTATTAAAGCTAACTTATCAGACAAACAATCCAGTAATCTCAGTAGACTACTTTCAGAAGGGATGAAAATAGATAAGAAAACAAATTACAACTTAAGATCAAGCAAGATACATCAAAATCAAAGCCTGCTTTTAGCATACTCTTAGGGAAACTTTCAAACAACCTTTGGAGAAAGAACTAGAAGACAAGGCAAACCATAAACATTTCTAGTTTAAATCTACTTAGCGTGTATTGAAAATATCATTCAAGAACTTCCTTTTAAGTTTTTCACATCAAGACATGGACTAACCAACATTCCTTGATAATGTTTACACTTAGCTTGAGTCATTCTTAAAAACACAATTGGAGGAAAACATAAAGATAAATCTTATCAGTGAGAGTAGGGTACTTTTAATCAGTAAATCCTAGCTCTATATTTTTTGTTCTTTATCAGACAAAAGTGAACAAAATGGCATACATGAAAGAAAAACAATAACAGTAAGAGATACTTCACCAATGATATAAACCAAGATCCCAAAAATCATCTTGTATATTGATGTCAATCTAGTTACAAACTACATGTCCAATGTTTCATCACAACGACAACTTCTCATCTTAGCCTAACTTCTTCAATAACTTAACAGAGCTTCAGAGCTTCAGAACTTATTTACATTCAACAATGATTCGAATACAACAAATATTACATCAGAAATCCAATAACCAACCCTTTGCAATGTGCTCCTGAAGGATATTTTATAAGAATATGAGGAGGTGGGAGAGTTTCTAGGGTTCAATTATCGTTACTTCCATAGTAAATGAAATTCCTAGCCTTGAAAACCATGCAAGGCATAAGGCAGGAATGCATTATGTCTACAACTCTGTTTCATAACTCTATTTTTTGATTTTTAGGCTTAGTGGATGAAAAAAATGACTTCAAGGTTCTTTATTATCTTTATAATAACTTTACTGACAGTTTAAAATTTGTTCTTTCGTTTGTAATAAATGTTAGTAGTCTTTTGGGAAAATATCTTCTAACTAGGCAATAACTATGCCTTATTTTGATTTATGAAAGCTGCAAGTGGCTCTTTGGTAGCTGAAGAGGATATTTTAGCCTCTGATGTGGCAGTGGAGGCCTTTCGGACTGATATTTTTCTCTTTCTTACCTTAAAACACATTTAATTTTCTTTTGACTTGTGTTTAGGCTTAACTAGCCTTGATCTTCATCTTCAGATATTTGTCTTTTAACACTGTCTTTAACTCTTTGAACTAGAGTATTAAAACCCCGATCTTCAGGTTTAGGCTCCAATCTCCCTTTAACATTGATTTCTTCATTACTGATACACTCTGTTGTTCTGTTTCAGTGGACAAATGGTGTTATGCAGTTGGAGGGTTTCTTAGATCAAGTATCATGATCCAAATGATTTAAACGTGGATTTCTTACTCTGCAGATCCTTTCTTCTTCGATTTAAGGCACATAATCGTCATTCTGAGCCTCTTTGTCACTTGTCTGTGACTGTTGAAAAACAGAGAGAAAAAACCATTTAAAACCCTGAAAAACACACAAATTCATTAATAAATCCCGCGGAATCGGGTTAAGACTGCTTTAGAGGTTAAATGGATGGGATGGAACTGTGTGGAGTGGAGGAAATTGCAGCAAAAAGGGAGAGAACATTTAGCGAAGGTGAAAAACGAGTGCAAATGAAGTTTGGGTGTGATAGTAAATATGAGCCATTGATTTAGAATGATCAACAGTTAAGATCTTCTGATGAAGTCTTTGGAGAATAGATGGAGGGAAAATGAATTGGGATCAGGATATAACATGAGCCATTAGATTAAAACAATCGACAGCTGAGATCGTTTAATGGAGCATTTGGGAGAAAAGACAAAGGGGAAATTACTTGGGGTCGTGACATAATGTGAGCCGTCCAATCTCAAAGATCGACGACCAAGATTAAAAGGTGAAAATGACCTTTGTGGAGGATGGTGGTAAGGAAGAAAACCATTAGTGGTCTTCATGTGGCATTCAAGTGGTTTTAGATTTTTTCTTAAAAAATGCGATACCATACACTTGCTGACACCTGTCCCTCCTAATACCGCCCATTTCACGTTTTTTTGGGATTAAATTACAGGTAAAAAAAAAAACGTGAAACACAATTATGACCGTCGAATGAGGGGCAACAGATCTAATGGTGCGGATCGCACGTGATAGAGAAGTTGCGGGGTTTAAGAATTAAGTGGGGCCTATGGTTACGTCATTATTTTTTTCATGTGGTGGGTAGGTTGAATGGTCTATTGGGTTTAATCCTGATCGTCTGATCTTGAATTTGAACTGTCAAGATTTGATAAAAGGAGCAGAGTGTTGAAAGGGAAAAGGGATAGAAAGATGGACGGGCGGAGAGCAGGTGACCCGATGGTCGTTGATCTGAATAGATTAATGGTCCAGATCTATTCCAACATTGAAATGTCGAGGTAAATGGAAAAACAAAGGGAAAAAGGGTTTGGGGATGGGGTTTTTCGGGTTTAATTCCGATCGTCTGATCTTTCTGATGGACGGTCATGATTAAAAGTTGCATCGAAAGATTTGAAAGTGAAAGGCAGGTGAATGAGCGGAGAAGAGGAGACCCGATGGCCTAATGGCTGTTGATCTATGTAGATCAATGGTCTATATTCTTTTAGCTCAAAATGTCGGGAAATGAAAAAATAATGAAGGGAAAAGGGGTTTGGAAGGATTTTTAAGATCTTTAGCGCCCATTTGCGGGGCTTTGGGTCATGTGAAGGAAAGGGAATTAAAGGAATAAGCCCTCAGGGGCTTAGGAACCTCGTAGTGCAGAAAGGGTGTTTTTAAGCCAAAAAACAAGGATTTTTAGGCCGAAACAAGGTTCCGGTAGGGGAGGTAAGAGTTTTAAAACCAAATGAAAGGGGAAAATAAGGTTTAAAAGGGTTTTTTGAATGATTTAAAGGTTAGATGAAGGGATTTTAGAGGATTTTATGGAGGAAAGAGGGTGAAAAATGGAATTTTTTTATGAGTGAAAGGAGGAATGAAAATGATGGAAAATGGGGTTTCATAAGCAATTTTCTTTGGTAGAACAACAGGTAATTTACGATTTAAGAGGGAAACAACAGTGAAGATTAACTCAAAGGGTAAAGATCTTCATAAGAATTTTAAGAACTAATAGTTTGGACATGAATTGTTTCTTAAAGGCTAAAAAGCGATTTAGCCACCATTTGATATGAAAATTTTTATAGGTGGCTAACAGTGGCTCCACATGGGGATGGAATCTTCTTGAATATGTCAAGAACTGAAGATAATTTCTCTGGAAGCTGACTAGTGCCTTCATCCATTGGGCATCAACTTTTCTTTTCTTTTGTTGATCTTCTTTTGATCTGACAATCTTTGCAGCAATCTGAAACAATGGAATTCTATCAAAACAACATCTCTACCTACCCAATCCTAATGATCTTAACATTTTTTCTTCTTTCAGAGTGCATTTGGGTCGGTAAACTCTTTTTGTACACATTTTATTCTTTTGAAAAAATATAAAACTAGTCTAAGTCTACTCTTATTTCTCCATGAATTCAGATTAAGCAGTTGAACTCATAAGTTCCTCTACCTAACTAGTATCTGTCAGGATTAGACTATCTCATAGATTTTTATTCTCTAAATTCTAAGACAGAAAATTTAAAAGAATCCAAGCCAAGATTAAGCAGTTTGACTTGCTGCAGATCTATGGCATAAAAACAAGCTGCACATAGACTAAAATTGCAGAAAAGTAAAGAAAAATGGTGAAGGCGTAATATCTAAAAACTAAAACATCCTTCACTATTTCTTCAACTCTGTTTTTAGGCTTGTTTGAGCTATTTTTCTTTCTCATCTGGTTCAAGTTTTTAGCATATTGGAACTAGTTCTTCATCAATCTCAAAGGTTCATGATTTTAGCATGCTTGAACCTTTGTTTTTCTATCCTAATCTACCTTACTGATAAGCCAAGGTTATGCTGTTTGGCTGATCTAATTCACTAACCTATCAGCAGTAAATTGAAAATCTAATTATTCATGATTAGGATGTATGACTAACTATAAATGTGTTTTTAGGAGTGGAATTTGAGCTTGCACACTTTCAGACTTTGTCTCTTTTTCGGTATGGGGCTGTACCTTTCTTGTTTTCACTCTGCCCTCTTTTCTATTTTCTATTTTTTTGTATTTTTATTTTTCTAACTTTGAATGCAATGTTCAGAAAATGATATTTACAATGAGAAAAAAGGAAAAAGTTTCAAACTGATATAGTCAAGAAAAATAATGTTTGAGCATCCTGCCATTGACAAGACCTACAAAAAGATCAGTTCCATTCAATTCCTGCAAGAAATAAGCATTCTTACCAGCAGTAGAATGAATGAGATAAGGGCCTAGCCATAAGTTATCAAGTTTTCCATGTTTGCCCTTATCTTCTCTCCTGGAATCCCACTTCAAAAATTTATCTCCAATGATGAAATCACTTGCTTTGGTTATTTTATCAAACAACTTCCTGATGTTTTCTTGCTTGTGTAATGCTCTGTTGTAGACTTCCTCTCTGGTTTTTTGAAGATGTATAGTCTAATTGATTCTTCTTGTCATATCATTTTCTTCAGATTGCACTTCTTGGATCAGCTTCATGACTGGCACTCCTAGACTAGTTGGAAAATTTTCATTTGCTTCATAAACTACTTGGTAGGGTGACATTCCAATGGATTTCTTAAGTGTTAATCTGTCAGCCCATAGTGCATGTACTAGCTTTGTGTGCCATGATTTCTTATTGTCTTCCAACAACTTTTTGATTATATTCACCAAAATTTTGTTTGAGGATTTTGCGAACCCATTACCTTGAGGGTAATAAGCAGTGGAATGGCCCAATGTAATATGATATTTGTGATATAATTCAACCATATTTTTAGATCCAAATGCAGCAGCATTGTCAGTGATAATCTTCCATGGACAGCCAAATCTAGATAGGATATTATTTTCAAGGAATTTTATGATAACAAAGTCATTGGCTTGCCTAGAAGGGATGAATTCTATCCATTTGGTAAAGTAGTCTACTGCACTGAGGATCCATTTATGTTGGGCAGATGAGGCTGGATAGATTTCCCCAATGAAGTCTAGACCCCACTGTTGAAGAGGAACTTCAACATTGATTGGTTGCAAAGGTAAAGGAAGCAATTTTCTTTTGCCTTCAAAGAGTTGACATTTGTGATAGGAAATAATCATTTTATGGAAATCTTGAAAGAGGGTGGGCCAGTAGTAACCAGCTATAAGGATTTTATTGGCAGTTGTCTTCCAATAGAGGTGGCCTCCACATTCTCCTTCATGGAACTGATGCTTGATCTTATCTGCATCATTCTCAGGCAAACATTTAAGCAATAATGCAGTATAATTTTTCCAATATAGACATTTATCCAAAGTGCAGTATTTAACACCTTTCAACTTTAAAAATATTTCCTTTGTTTTAGAAAAACTAGGAGGTGTATTGAAATTGAGAAAAATATATAAAATATCAGCATACCAAGATGAAAACAGAAAATTATCTTCAATAATGGGAGTTGGAAACTCCTCCTGTTCATTTAATGCATCTATCATGTTTATATCAAGAGCTTCAAAATTAGACTCAGCCATTAATCTTGCTAGTCCTTGGCCTTTTATGTGATTAGTGGGCTTGATTTCTAAATCATATTCAAGTATCAAAACAATCCACTTTCCTCTTTTTCCATCTGGATCTTGTGTTAGAATGTCTTTTACAACTGAATTTGGCACAAATGAAATTATGTGGGAATGTAAAATGTAAACTCTGAGGACTTTTAAGGCTTTTAATAAAGTAAATGATTTTTTTTCCATGATATTTTACTTCAAAGGTGCATATCTTAATGCCTTACTAAAGAATGAAATTGGCTATTCTTGTCCTTTCAAGTTTTTCTATAATAGGACAGCAGCCACTGTGTGTTCTGATGCAAATGAAAAAATGAAGAAATACTTTGTAAAATCAGGACTAATGAGAACTGGCTTTTTGGTTAATTCTTGTTTTACCAGTTCAAATGATTTCTTTTCTTCTAAGGTCCATTTAACTCCTTCTTCCTTTTTCAGCATATTGGTCATATTTCTAAGGAGTTCAGCTAAGTTGGGTATGAACCTTCTCAAGAAATTAATCTTCCCAATGAAAGATTGAAGTTCCTTGATGTTTCTAGGATGGTTGATTTGCAATATACCATAAATCCTCTTTAGGTCTATCTTTATTCCCTCTTCTGAGATGATGTGTCCAAGTAGTTTACCTTCCTGGAGACCAAACATTGTTTTCTTTGGATTTAAAGATAACCCATATTTTCTGCATTTCTCAAAAACGTTTCTCAAGTTTTCTAGGTGTTCTTCATCTGTTTTGGAAAAAACAGTGATATCATCAAGGTAAATAATGATGAAGTATCCTAATTATTCTGAGAATGAAATATCCATGGCTCTCTGAAAAGTAGCACCGACATTCATTAAACCAAAGGGCATTTTCACATACATGAAAGTACTCCATGGTGTAGTAAATGATGTTTTGAGTTGATCATCAGGATGTACTAATATCTCGTTGTAACCTGAGAGGCCATATAACAAAGAAATCCTTTTTAGAACCAAATACCCTTTGTAAAATGTGATCCATCTTGGGTAAAGGGTAGTTGTCCTTTAATCAAGCTTTGTTTAAGTTCCTAAAATCAATACAAAGCCTTATTTATCCTTTCTTTTTCCTAACTGACACAAGATTAGATACCCAATATGAATATCTAACGGGAACTATAATTCCAACATCATGCATTTTCTTGATTTCCTTCTCAACTAGGGGTAACTGAACAGGGTTTATTCTATGCAATTTTTCTCTATAGGGCTTCTGGTTTTATTTGAGGGGTATCTTATGCTTAATTATACCTATACCATAGGACTTTAGATCCCCATAACTCCATGCAAATACATCAGAAAATTCCTGAAAGATCTCAATGTATTTCAATTTAATGTGAGCTAGCAAGGTTTTAGACAATTTAATCATTTTTGGTTTTTCTTGACTGCCTATGTTACATTCTTCTACTTCAGTTTCAATAGGTTCCACTTTTTGTTTCTTGGTAACATCATTGAAATCAAACAACTCTTCTAATGGGACTAGAACTTTTGGCAATATTTGAGTGTTAGATTGCAGCATTTATAAATCATTTTTTTCTAAATCTGCACTAATTTCTGTGGTATGTTCAATTTTATTAGATAAAAAATTTATATCATCAACCTTTGGAGACTTTAATTCTTCGTTAAGTGGATTTTCTTCAATAGGAAGGTCATTTTCATAATCTGAATCTGAACTTAGTGGCTCAAATTCATTTCTGGACTGTAGGAAGTCTTCTATTTGTTTATCTCCATAAAAAACTTGCCAGTATTTTTCATTATCTGGGCATCTGGTCTAAATTTGTTTTGGGTGTTATATTATTAGGTTTCATAAGGTGTTAGACAAGTTCTAGCAGCAAAACCTAAACCATTAGCAAGGATATTTTGGTTTCTTGGGCCAAATATAACTTGGAATTCATAAAATGTTTTTAATAATTCAATGACATCATTTCTATAGGCTTTAAGTCTGGGGTGTTTGGCACTATATTCCCCATTCACTTGCCTAACAATCAACTCTGAATCCCCATGAACTTTTATCCTTCTGGCCCCTAATTTCTTCAATAAGTGTAGGCCTAAAATGAGGGCTTCATACTCAGCTATGTTATTTGAACATTGGAAATTTAACCTATAGGAATTCCCTTTAGTATGATTTCTTTCTGTGTTATGTATCCATATGCCTGCTCCAGCATTATTCTTAGTGCAAGACCCATCAACATTCATACTCCAAAGAGGACTAGTTTTAGATTTAGCAGTTTGACTACTATCATGTTTATCTTGTGTGCTTTTAGATTGGTTTTGTAAGTCAGCACTATGTTGAAATTGTTCTAGTTCCTCATGTTCTTCATTAAGTTGAGGAATCTTCTCTTGACTCTCAAGGTTGACAAGTAATGGATGACCATTTTGTAGCTCTAGAATTGTGATTAGTTTGTTGTGATTTTTTGATTTGACAAACTGTTTTAATACTTTTGTCTTGTCTTCCTCCTTTTCTGTATCTGCTACTATATTACAGTGAGGGGTGGCCACTAAGTCATTTAAGGTTTATTTCTCCTTAAATATTTCATTATTGAAAAGAATAAATGAGTCAAGGCCTGTATGTACATAATAAAGAGGAGATTTTTTTGGTCTCTCTTAGCTACTAACCATGTATTGCATATGAGATTCCCTATAAAGTCTTCTAATTTGATTAAAAATAAGGACGGTAGCATATGTCATATCCATTTGCATTGTTCTTTGTAACTTATATCCCCAAGATCTTGATAACAGCATACCATATTTGTGGGGTACATCGGCCACTACAATATCCATCACTAAACACTTGGCTGGAATTTGAGCTAAGTTTACATAAAGGTCTTTGATCAACCCTAAACATTTCACTCTGCTCAAGTCAAATGAATATAGATCTTTGTATGGTCTAGTAATTTCAAGGCTGAGACTCTCCATTACTGATTTGGGCATTAAGTTGTGAGAGGCCCCTGAGTCATGCATAGCATTGTGTAAAATTTTGTCATGAATTTTCAAACTAACATAAAAATGAGGAACTGGCCCTTCTTGGTATCTTCATTCAATCTTTGGACCAAATAAGAGCTCTGAGTTGTCATCATTAAGGTTGACAGTGTCATTATTTTCTGGTATGTTGAAAGCTTTCAAAATTTGGTATCTATATACATCTTAGGTGACTAATTCAGTGAGAGGAACAGAGATTTTAATCATGGAAATTTCTTGTTCCAAAATAAAAGGCATATAACTTTTTACAATGTTTGTTTCAACCTTGTTAATCACTAATTTATCAGCAAAATCAGTTTGTTGATTTCCCCTATTTATATTGGTCAAAATTGTTTTAATAGGAGCACTAGCTGAGGTGCTAATGCTACTAAGATCTGCACTCTGTTTTTCATTAATTTGAATGTCTTTATCTTTCTTTTGATCAGAATTTACAACCACTATTTTGTCCTTTTGTTTAATTTTTTTGGGTTTGCTCACAGGGCTATTTTTTATAGGATTGTCAGAGGTTTTAGTTTTGGGAGTTTTCTAATTCTTTTTAATCCTAAGATCATACTCCTTTGGAGTTTCTATGATGACATTTTCCAGCTCTTGATAATAATATTCCTCCTCTGCTCTTTTATCATCATAGGGTCTGTATAGACCTTGTTTTTTATTAATAGGAACATCAAAATTATCATTGTCTACTCCCAACATGTTTATGTCATCTTCCTATATTTGTTCAATTGTTTCTTCAACCTCGCTTACATAGTTTTGATGAAAAGGAGGTGGAATCTGTTGATCATCCTCTCTTGGTCTGTTTTGAGATTGATTTCTCCTAAAATTCTAATTTTGATTTTGATTTCTGTTTTGAGGAGCTTATTGGTTTTCTCTAGCTTGTGCTCTCTCAAGTATGCTCATCTTTTTCATCGTTTCTTCCATCATTATTTAAATTCTAGAGCTAGATGTGGAGGGTGCATATTCTTCCCTAAATGATAATTTCTTCTCATTCCTCATTCTAGCTCTTTTCTCCATCAGATTTACTTCCACAGCTAAGGCTCCTTTCTGCATATCTTCTAGAGTCAAAGGATCTCTCTCTCTCAACTAATAGGCCATTTTAGGATCAAATGTTTTGGGAAAATTGTTCAAGGCTGAGCCTTGTAGAGGTTTCAAGTCTGGGGGCAGTGCATTATAAACACTATTGAACCTAGTGCAATAATCTTGGACACTTTCCCCAATGTTTCTTTTGAGATTGTTATAGTCTGAAAGTATTTGGAGGGGGTTTTTCCTAACTTCCAATTTGTTTAAAAATAACTAATGAAAGGCTTGGAGGTCATTAATACTATTAGGGGTAAAGATTTTAAGCCATTTTCCTGCTTCTCCCCCTAAGATTTGAGCAAATAACCTAATTTTGACAGTTTCATTATCAATCTCATTTCTATCAAAGTAGTCATTCATATTTTCCACATGTTGTGAAGCAACAGTAGCACCACTGGCATCAAATAATGGTATCTTGGACTGATAGTCCTGTGGCAGATTGACTAAAGGTAAAGGAAGGACTAGAGGGGCATACCATGTTGCCATGATAGGAGGTTGTGGAAAAAGTGGGGGCTTTACAAGTGGACGATGTAAAATGGCAGGGGTTTGATGGATTGGGGTGGTTTGAACAGTGGGTGTATGGATAACAGAAGTGGATGGACTAGCAAGAGATTGTTGAGCAGATCTTAGATGAGGGAAACTAAAATTATGAAGGAAATTCAAATCAGGTGGAGTAGTTTCTCTGCTACCAGGATGTTCACCTTCATCTTGGGATGAAGTTGGGGACTCAAAATATATCTAATTTATATCATCAAGTGACCTGGTTATGAATAGGTTTCTTAAGTCAACTTGTGAATCTTGTAGAGCTATAAGGTTTTCAGGAACAAAGTTAGCTCTTTGAAGTGATCTAACAATAGTTGAAGTTTTCGCCTTGGGAGATTTCCTAAGTATGTTTTCAGGATTATCAACTATCTCATGAGGGTTTGGCTTAGGATAGGCTTTAGTATGAACTCCTCTAGAAGCCACTATGCTATGTTTTTAGACCCAACAATAAGAAATTTTTAACCAAATATGACAATATTTAAGAGGCTAATTGATATTTAACAAGAAAGATTTAATCCTTTAAGTCTTCCTAACTGAGTTTGTATGATGTTATGATAGTAATGGGTTTCCCAGTGGAGTATTTAGGTATATTTAAGATTGTGGAGTCACCAGGTGGAAAATGTTTAGCTTTTTTAAAGGTAAAATGTTTTATGGTTCCACCACCATGTTTATTATGAATCCAGTCTGAAATATTTTTGGATTTTCTGAGTTTTTACAGTCCTATGGGTTATGAGAGTGTCCTAAATTTGTTTCAACACTTAGTTAGGGTGACGAGACAAACAGAGTTTACTTTTATGGCTTAACTAGCTGATACCTTCAAGGTTTGATAAGGCTCTATGAGAATCCTAATGGTTACTTAGTTTGTCACTAATTCAAATAATTCCCATCATGATTACCATTTGCTTTGGTAGTTCTTGAAGAGAGCTACTTATACTGCACGGAATGCTGAGTGTTTTGTTTTAAGGATTTTACTCAGAATGTCCCCAGTGGAGTTTCTTAGAAAACTAAGGAAAATCAGCAGGCCTATTGATGTTCAGTGGGGTCACCAGGTGAAGAATTTTTACTTGATTTCAAGGCTTGAAAGTTTTTCACTATCAACAATGAAAACCACTCTAGGAAGACACTTGGTTCATTGTCAAAATGGGATTATTTGAGTTGTGAAGTTATCTATTACTTCAGAAACTCCCCAGTATGGTCGCCAGAAATGTTAGATCTTTGTAATTTAGTAGAGTGGCAAGACTAAATGCTGCAAAGACGACATCAAAAACCACTTTGGGATTCTAAGATCTAGCCCTCCTGAATCCAGAGAGGGATCTCTCTATAAGTGCAAAGATTGATTTATCTTTTAAGGTTTTAAGTATGATATTAGGCTAGTTATTAAGAACAAGGGTTTTTGTTTGTTTTGTTGGTCAAGTATGATCTTTGATTGGATGGAATATCACAAAATGAAAGAGTTCAAAGGGTGAAAATGCAAGTATGTTGAGAAGTGTTCAGTAGATAGAATAAGTATGAAACAACTTTAAACCATTGGGAAATGGAGTCACAAAAGGGTTTAATTGTACAACAATTTCAAGAGTGGTCTGAGGGGAAATTCATCTATATCAAAAGATCCTTTAGATTAAATGATGGAATGGAACATTAAAAGTGTTGAGAAAGTGGAAAAAGCCAATAATTTCAGCAAGGATTTATCAACTTTCCATACAAGAAAATCCTTTCTAAGCAACTTTTTGAAGCCAACAAAAGAAAGGGCTAACCATAAACGTCTTTGGACAATATTGTATTAAAGCTAACTTATCGGACAAACAATCCAGTAATCTTACTAGACTACTTTCAGAAGGGATGAAAACAAGTAAGAAAACAAAGTATAGCTTAAGATGAAGCAAGATACATTAAAATCAAAGCCTGGTCTTAGCATACTCTTAGGGAAACTTTCAAACAAACTTTGGAGAAAGAACTAGAAGACAGGGCAAACCATAAACATTTCTAGTTTAAATCTACTTAGCATGTATTGAAAATATCATTGAAGAACTTCCTTTCAAGTTTTGCACATCAAGACATGGACTAACCAACATTCCTTGACAATGTTTACACTTAACTTAAGTCATTCTTAAAAACACAATTGGAGGAAAACATAAAGATAAAGCTTATTAGTGAGAGTAGGGTACTTTTAATCAGTAAATCCTAGCTCTATATTTGTTGTTATTTATTAGATAAAAGTGAAAAAAATGGCATACGTGAAAGAAAAACAATAACAATAAGAGGTACTTCACTAATGATATATACTAGGATCCCAAAAATCAGCTTGTCTATTGATTTCAATCCAGTTACAAACTACATGTCCAATGTTTCATCATAGCAACAACTTCTCATCTCAGCCTAACTTCTTCAATAAATTAACAGATCTTAAGAGCTTCGGAATTTATTTACATTAAAAAATGATTCTAATACAACAACTATTTCATCATAAATCCAATAACCAACCCTTTACAATGTGCTCCTCAAGGATATTTTATAAGAAGATGAGGAGGTGGGAGAGTTTCCAGGGTTCAAGTATCATTAATTCCATAGTAAATTCAATTCCTAGCCTTGAAAACCATGCAAGGCATAAGGTAGGAATGCATTCTATCTACATCTCTATTTCATAACTCTATTTTCCATTTTTTAGGCTTAGTGGATGAAAATATTGACTTCAAGGTTCTTTCTTATCTTTATAATAACTTTATTGATAGTTTAAAATTTGTTCTTTTGTTTGTAATAACTGTTAGCAGTCTTTTGGGAAAATATCTTCTGACTAGGCAATAACTATGCCTTATTTTGATTTATGAAAGTTGTAGGTGGCTCTTTGGTAGCTGAAGAGGATATTTTAGCCTTTGATGTGGCAGTGGAGGCCTTTCAGACTGATATGTTTCTCTGTCCTACCTTAAAACAACTTTAATTTTCTTTTGACTTGTGTTTAGGCTTAATTATCCTTGATCTTCATCTTCGGATCTTTTTCTTTTAACGTTTTCTTTAACTCTTTGAACTGGAGGATTATAACCCTAATATTATGGTTTAGGCTTTAATCTCCCTTTAACATTGATTTCTTGATTACTGATACAGTTTGTTGTTCTGTTTCAGTGGCACAAATGGTGTTATGCAGTTGGAGGGTTTCTGAGATTGAGGATCATGATGCAGATGATTTAAACCTAGATTTCTTACTCTGTAGATCCTTTCTCCTTCGATTTAAGGCACATAATTGTCATTCCGAGCCTCTTTGTCACTTGTTTGTGACTGTGGAAAAACACAGAGAAAACACTGTTTAAAACCCTGCAAAACACACAAATTCATTAAGAACTCCTGTGGAATTGGGTTAAGACTGCTTCAAAGGTTAAATGGAGGGGATGGAGCTGTGCAGAGTGGAGGAAATTGCAGCAAGAAGGGAGAAAACCTTTAGCGGAAGAAAAAAATGGGTGCAAATGAAGTTTGGGGGTGATAGTGAATAGGAGTCGTTGATTTAGAATGATCAATGGTTAAGATCTTCTGATGAAGTCTTTTGGAGAATAGATGGAGGGAAAATGAATTGGGATCGGGATATAACGTGAGTTGTTGGATTAAAACAATCGATGGCCTAGAGCGTTTAATGGAGCGTTTGGGAGAAAAGACGAAGGACAAATGACTCAGGGTCATGACATAATGTGAGTCGTCTGATCTCAAAGATCGACGGCCAAGATTAAAAGGTGAAAATGACCTTTGTAGAGGACGGCGGTAAGGTGGAAAAACATTAGTGGTCTTCGCGCGACGTTTAAGTGGTTTTAGATTTTGGCCAAAAAAATGCGATACCATACACTTAATGACACCTCGCCCTCCTAATACTGCCCATTTCGCGTTTTTTTTGGGATTAAATTGTAGGTGCAAAAAAAATGCTAAACACAATTCTGACCATCGGATGAGGGGCAGCAGATCTACCGGTGTAGATCACACGTGATAGAGAAGCTGCGGGGTTTAAGAGGTAAGCAGCGCCTATGGTTACATCATCATTTTTGTCGTGTGGTGGGGGGGTTGAATGGTCTATCAGGTTTAATCTCGATCGTCCGATCTTGAATTTGAACGGTAAATATTTGATAAAAGGGGCAGAGTGTTGAAAGGGAAATGGGACAGAAAGATGGATGGGAAGAGAGTAGGTGACCCGATGGCCATTGATCTGAAGAGATTAACGGTCCATATCTATTCCAAATTTGAAACATTGGGGTAAATGGAAAAAAAAGAAGGGAAAAAGGGTTTGGGGATGGGGTTTCTCGGGTTTAATCCTGATTGTCTGATCTTTCTGATGGATGGTCATGATTAAAAGTTGCATCGGAAGCTTTGAAAGTGAAAGGCAGGTGAATGAGCGGAGAAGAGGAGACCCGATGGCTTGATGGTTGCTGATCTATGTAGATCAACGGTCTATATTATTTTAACTCAAAATGTCAGGAAATGAAAAAATAATGAAGGGAAAAGGGGTCTCGAAGGATTTTTAAGATCTCTAGTGCCCGTTTTTGGGGCTTTGGGTCATGTGAAAAAAAGGGAATTAAAGGAAATAAGCCCTCGGGGGCTTAGGAATCTCATAGTGCAAAAAGGGTGTTTTTAAGCCAAAAAACAAGGATTTTTAGGCCAAAACAAGGTTCCGGTAGGGGAGATAAGAGTTTTTAAACCGAATGAAAGGGGAACATAAGGTTTAAAAGGGTTTTTTGAATGATTTAGAGGTTAGATGAAGGTTTTTTAGAGGATTTTATGGAGGAAAAAGGGTGAAAAATGGAATTGTTTTATGAGTGAAAGGAGGAGTGAAAATGATGGAAAATGGGGTTTCATAAGCAGTTTTCTTTGGTAGAACAACAGGTACTTTAGGATTTAAGAGGGAAAAAATGATGAAGATTAACTCAAAGGGTAAAGATCTTCATAAGACTTTTAAGAACTAACAATTTGGACATGAATTGTTTCTTAAAGGATAAAAAGAGATTTAGCCACCATTTGATATGGCAAATTTTATAGGTGGCTAACAGAAATCACATCTAGAAATGACATGGCTTAAAGTTTTCCTTGCCTAGAATTTAAGGGAGAAATGACATGTACATGGTTTTCCTTAAATTTTTCCTTATATTTTATGGGAGAAATGACATAGAAATCAAATGTACATGGCTCCCAAAACATTAGAAGATGTCTTAAATTTTATAAGAGAAATGACATAGAAATGAAATGTACATGGTTCCATAAACACTAGCAAATGCCTTAAATTTTATGGGAGAAATGACATGTATATGCTTATCCTTAAAATTTTCCTTGAGTTTATGGAAGAAATGACATGTACATGGTTATCCTTAATGTTTTCCTCAATGTTTATGGGAGAAATTTCATAGAAATGACATGTACATGGTTCCAAAAACACTAGAAAATGCCTTAAAATCTGTGGGAGAAATGAAATGTACATGGTTATCCTTAAAGTTTTCCTTGAGTTTATGGGAGAAATGGGAGAATTGACATGTACATGGTTATCCTTAAAGTTTTTCTTAAATTTTATGGGATAAATGGAATGTACATGGTTCCAAAAACACTAGCAAATGCCTTAAAGTAAAGCTTGCCTTAAAGTTTATGGGAAAAATGACATAGAAATGACATGTTCATGGTTTCAAAAACACTAGCAAATGCCTTAAATTTTATGGCATAAGTGGCATGTACATGGTTATCCTTAAAGTTTTCCTTGAGTTTATTGGAGAAATGGGAGTAAATTTTTCCTTAAAGGTTATGGGAAAAATGACATAGAAACGACTTGTACATGGTTCCAAAAAAACTAGAAAATGCCTTAAACCAAGTATGCACATAAGTTTAAATTGGTATGTTTATTTCTAAAGTTAATTGAAATAAATATGATGTTAAAAATGAAAATATAATGATAGGTTCTAAAAGGTGGATGTAGACTAATGTTTAATAGATGCATGTATGTCTGTATGTCTTTTGGAGTTGTTGTGTGCATGCGAAATTTGTGTGAAGACAATTATGGATGTAGACTAATATTTAATAAACATGCATCTATGCATGTATGTCTGGTGGAGTTGTTGTGTGCATGTGAAAGTTGCGTGAAGACAATTATCCTGCACACAGAAATGAAAATATAATGATAGGTTCTACAATATGGATATAGATTAATGCTTAATATATGCATGTATGCATCTTTGTCTGGTGGAGTTGTTGTGTGCATGTGAAAGTTGTCTGAAGACAATTATTCTCCACACTAGTATTATTCATGCTAGGTTCTACAAGATGGATGTAGACTAATGTTTAATATATGCATGTATGCATGTATGTCTGCTGGAGTTGTTGTGTGCATAAGTACATTACCATGTAAGTGAGAATTTTGAGTTATTGGGAGAAGAAATTAAAAATCAAGTAATGAATATAAATCTATATCTCAATAAATATCAGATCAATATTACTCTCAATGCATATCCAAGTCTGCTAAAAATGAAAAGGACTGAGAAAATTTTAGATAATATAAGAACTTCAGAAAATTTTCAAAATGTTAAATCTATTTCTAAAACAATATTTCACCTTATTAACCAAAATCAAAGTAATTACATTATACCAAGTATCTAAATTTTTAACCAATTTATTATGATAAAAATTAATTTTAACCTCATGACTATTATATGAGGGTGATGATGTTTAGATTTAGAGGATAAATATTTCTCATGTTTGGGTTGTTGTCTTTTGTGTTGTTTCAATGTTGTGGCCATGGCAACTCAACTTCAACAATTGTAGATCAAAATACCTTCAATGTTGTCTACCATTAGTACTAGCCTAATTAACAGTAACCTACTTAATACATAGTCTTATTTATCTATATGATTACAACTCTTAATGGGAAGAGATCTAACATATAAGTGTAATAGAAGTAGTAAGGTTAAATAATGAATACAATGGTACTTCTACTGATAGTTACAAGGGTCATGTTTCACTTACCACTATTAAAACATAACCTCCAAGCTGTAACTGATCTTAACTAGTAAGCTTCTAGTAATCAATGATGCTCGAATATAATAAATAGTATAAGATGACGGTTTTTACTAAGATGATTAGTACTAGGGATTCTGAAGTATCAACGTAATACATCATCTATCTCTTATGGAAACACAAGAACCTTTAGTGAAACAACATAATGTTGAGTACTAAGTGTGATTGGAATGAGTGATTACCATTATATTTACCCATATGTGAGTTAATAAGGATACGTAAGCTTTATACGGATAAACACATGGTTTAATAGAGTATAATAAAATATATATCATAGTGAAAGATAGCTTACTCCTACTATATAGGTAAGCATATGACTGGGTGATTTACAAGAATTTAGCTAAGAAGAGAGCTCAATCGAGCTTAATTATGGAAAGAATGATATCTATTGCTCATTTCACTAGTGTAATCATGAAGCAGAGTACAAGAACCTAGGTAATGAAGATGGACATGTTGAAAATTAGATGTGGAAGAATGTAGATTAGTCATTTTTAAGGACAACATGGTGGAGCTAGGCTAAGGATTGCAACCCTGAACAACTAAAATTATTAGTTTTCTAGAAGGGTTGGTTCCCGGTTATTTGGTGCTCATAATACAGGCTTGATTCCCTTTGAGTTGGTGCTCACAAGATAGGATTGGTGTATTGAAAATATTCAAGTCCTTGGTTGATTTGTGTCAGCATATTTCTGAGTCGGTGCTAATGATATTGGTGTCCCAAATAGGTTTCATCCTGCTAGCTATTTTAACATTCAGTTGGTGCCCATTGAATTAATAAATAAAGTTTCTCCTTTTTCAAAATTATATTTACTATGTATTATCTTTTTTTTTCATTCATTGTTGATTGCATAATGTGTTAATGATTAAAAATGAATAAAATGAAGAAAACATCCTGATTACTAATTCACACCCTTCTTAGTCACTCTTAAGTGTGGTAGGGTGGAGCTAGGCTAAAGATTTCAACCCTCAACAACTAAAAGTATTAGCGTTCTGGAAGAGTTGGTTCCTGGTGAGTTGGTGCTCTTAATATAGGGTCGATTCCCTATGATTTGGTGCTCACAATACAAGATTGGTGTATTGAAAATATTGGAGTCCTTTTATGGTCAGTTTCAACATATTTCTGAGTGGGTGGTCATCAAGCTAATGAGATTGGTGTCTCAAGCAGGTTTCATCCTACTAGCTGTTGTAAACATTGGGTTGGTTCCCATTGAATCAATAAAGAAAGTTGATCCTTTTTAAAAATTCTGTGTACTATGTATTATCTCTGTTTTTTCATTCACTTTTGATTGGATAATGTGTTAATGAATAGAAATTAATAAAATGAACAAAATAAGAATTTTTCTTTGCGAGAATAATTATTCTTGAATAAAAAAGGAAAATCAGGAACATAAAGGAAAATAAGGAACATGTTGTGGATGATTTTGTCACCCCGCTAGAGATAGTCTAGAGTTGCCATAGACCAATGCCTAGGACATCTTAATATAGCAAGGAGCCCTTTATAGTTTGGGTTTTCAGTCCAAGAACTCACTTACTATCTCTTATTTGAACAAGGAAATTAGTTTTGAATGGGACCAATCTCTCTCAGAAACCGGTACAAAGATAAGAACAGTGTAGGAAGATCATGTATAACTCCAACACGAAGGTATCAGATAGTTAAGAGACCGCTTACTGTAAAGAGGGCCAGTTCAAATAATATATCACAGAAATCAAATATCAAGAAGTGAGTGCAGTGAAGAGAGTTAAAGAAGATATTAGCTAACATGAAGCTAATACCCAGATACACAACAGAACCACATAAGGGCATACCAATCTATGAATCCTTATATGAAAATGGCGTTTTAAAAGCACCCTCCTCATGAAACTAATATAGCAGAAAATATGGAAGACATGATCATGGAACGGTATATCACGACTAGGCCTATTTAAAGTGCTTGACTAATTCCAGAAAGGGCATCAACAAAGATGAATCCTTACTACAAAATAATGAGCCACTCGCATTCTAGAACATGATACAAGAGGATAACTAGCATGAAAAGAGATATTGTATTAACACATAAGAGAAATTACATACTGTGAGATACCAGAGACTAGAATCCTCATTATAGTTATAACCCCTCCTCACTCAGACCCTACGGGCTCTGAATCTTCATACAGAAATATTACAGAATGTATACCAAAGCCATTTTGCTGCACCGTTTGCTGATAGAAACTTGGAACCCTTACAATGTCTTTTTTCTAAGCTTTTATAGAGAAGATAGAAAATTCTAGAGGAGGAGGTAGATGAAGCACATTTAATGACTTATTTTGAATCAGATGGTGGAAAACATTCGCGCCCATCTTTGAATGACTAACTATAAATGAATGTACTTTACAAACTGACTATAGAAATAAATGCTGGGAGATAAAAATCTCCTTATATACAAGACACAAATAATAAAATATATACAATGTGTTGCCTGTGGTTGAGGGAAAATCTGCTGCCGTAAGAACCCTGATATATTCTTCGATTCTGCACTGTACTATTGGCCCTTAACTTTAGATTTGAATACTGGATCATTAATGTAGAGCGAGTTTCTCTGGAGGGTTCTGTAGGTCTATCTCTTTGTTCTTCTTTAATAAAGGTCATTTCACACACCTACCCTCAGCATCTTCTTTGAATTTCACCGGCAGAATATCGTCCTTTCATAAGCTTTTTAACTTCTGCTATAGAGGCAATGAATTATGGGGCCTCTTGTCATCTCGGAACCTGCAAAACCCGAAAACATTAGATAGACCAGACCCACAGGCAAAGAACGCGTAGACATGGATGAGAATGGCATTGCGAACATGGACGGATAACAGGAACATGAAGGGTGTAGGGAGAAACACGATGAGCGCTTTGACAAATAAATGTAATGCGGGTCTTCCACATGACACAGTTTGGAGGTGGTGACTGAAGAACGACAAGCGAAAATAAAAAAAACACATGAACACACACATATATATATAGATACAACGGAGGGAAATATCTTAGACACACGGGGGAAAACACGTGGACATACGGAAGGAACAAGTGGAAGGGCGACGTAGCGAAGTCAAGAGATGGGGGGAACTGTACTCTGGACCGTTGGATGGTAAGCACGAATCAACGGTTGGGAAGTGATGAGGGTAGTACGATGGTGGGCCATAGGACATGACAGACGCATGTTAACGAGCGAGAAATTTTTGGTACACCTCCGCCGTTGGATAGAGATCGGGAGATCCAACGATTCACGTGAATTCTGCTGCCCGACGATTGTACAGACATTAACGCGCGGGGGAAGCGGTTTTAAAACCTGTACCAAAGACATGCATCACCCTCCTAATGGAATCACTGGCCTGATGGATAATACCGCTAGCCTGGGGTACGCGGTGCGGGGGTTTACCACTGGTTTTCTATGCGTGGGGCCCTCCATATGAAACGTTCGCCGCTCCATTGATTTAACCTGATTGGACGGTCATGATCACGCCCGGAATATGAACGATAAGCCCCCTTTCTTTTTGCCTGTGGTTCTTGGGCTCGGGTTATATGGTGACAACAGGAAAGGAGCTGGGGCCCTGGGGCTTGGGTTGATAAATTTAAATTGCGGGTTTTTATCATTTGGACAGTGCATTTCGGAGTGGTAAAGGTGGCGATGAGCACGACGTGGAGAATTTTGGTCACGAAAGATGCTTGCAGCAAGTTTAAAAGGGACCAGTTGTCGAAATTTGAATGGAGGGGGGAACTATGTACAACATCAGCTCCATCTAGGGACAACATGATCATCCTCGGGCATGTCGAGAACACGCAGACCACTGAATATTTCACTCGGCTCTTTAATTCCCCTGCGCTCATTCTTCAGGTAATTACCAGCATTCTTTTCTTTATAAAAATAAAGCCAAAACAACTTATATACAATATACACAATAGGCATTTCCAGCCTGGGTCAGGATTGGAAATACGGATTGAGGAATTGGCCATTCACAGGTGCATCCAACAAATCACCCTGTAGATTTTCTAAAGAAAAAGTGTTGTTTCTTCCCAGCTTCACTATTTTGAATGGCCCAAACCACAGCGGGTCAAATTTAGCATGCTTGCCCTTCTCTGCTCTGCGAACATCCCATCTGAGAACCAGGTCTCCAACTTGAAAATTTCTATCCTTTGCGTGCTGGTCAAAGACATCCTTCATTTTCTCCTGATATTCTATCAATCTCTGATTTACCTGGTTCTGTGTTTCTTCCAATTCTACCAATTGATTAATCCTCCTGATCATATCATCTGGTTCCTCCTGATTCTCCTGCATAAAACGTGCCACTGGCAAATCCAATTGCACAGGAAACACAACATCTCTCCCATATACCAGCTCATAGGGTGACTTCCCTGTTGCTCTTTTGCTGGTTATCCTATTTGCCCACAGAGCAAACTTTAATTCAGAATCCCAGTTCTTCTGATTTTCACTGATTGTTTTCTTCAGGGCTCTCACCAGGGTTTTATTAGATGACTCTGTTAATCCATTTCCCCACGGATAATATGCGGTGGAATGAGTCAGGATGATGTTGTACCTTTGGCAGAAATTCACAAATCTGGAAGATTTGAAAGCTTGTACATTGTCAGTTACAATTCTTGCGGGACAGCGAAACCTAGATATGATATTTTCCTCCATAAATTTCATTATCACAACATCTGTAGCTTTTCTTGTAGGTATGGCTTCCACCCATTTAGTGAAATAATCTGTGGCTGTCAGTATCCATTTATATTGGCCACTTGATGGGGGATGTATTTCTCCTATAAAATCTAATCCCCATTTCTGAAATGGTTCATTTACATGAATAGGAATCAAGGGCAAAGCCGCTAATTTATGTCTTTCTGCAAATATTTGGCACTTGTCACATGCTCTGACCCAAGCAAAAGTATCTGTGTACAATTTTGGCCAGTAGAAACCAGCCTTCAGGATTTTGTGAGTTGTAGCCCTCCAGCTGTAATGCCCTCCACATATCCCACTGTGTAATTCAGTCAATATATTTTCTACTTCATTTTCTGTGAGGCATAACAGTAATATACCTAGAGGGTCTCTCCAATAGAGTTGTCCATTGGAAATTATGTACTTCTGTGATTTCATCCTTACAGCCCTATATTTTACTTTATCACAACTCGGAGGACAACTAAGTGTTAAAAGATATTCAACAATCTCTTTGTACCAAGGACTAGTTAGATATTTCACATGTACCTTTTGAGTAGCCATCTCCAGTCCTTGCTGCTCCTCTTCTTTTTCAGATTCTTCATTTGCTAACATAGATAGATTAATTCCCAAAGCTTGATGATTTGATTCAGATAACATCTTAACAAGTCCGTGTCCTTTAATTAATTTGGTAGGCCTTATGTCCAAATCGTACTCCTGGATCTTTGCAATCCATCTTCCTCTTCTACCTTCGCTGTCTCCCTGAACTAAAATGTCTTTGACTGCTGCTGTGGGGGCATATGCAGTAATATGAGATTGCAAAACATATACTGTAAAGGCTTTAAGGGACTTTACCAAGGCATATGCCTGCTTCTCCAATATATTGTATTTCAATTCTACATCATAAAGTACTTGAATGAAGAAAGCTATAGGCTGTTCATATCCCTCTTCATTTTTCTTCTGCATTTTTCAAAAGTTCTTCTTAAATGCTCAATATGCTCATCATCATTATTTGAAAACACATTGCTATCATCAAGATACACCACCAGAAACTTGTCCTGTTCTCCAACAAAGGCTATGTCCATTGCCCTCTGAAAAGTAGCTCCTGCATTAATTAGTCCAAATGGCATCCTAGCATACATAAATGTTCCCCATGGTGTAGTAAATGCAGTCTTCTTCTGGTCTTCTGGAAATACAGCCACCTGATTATAACCAGAAAATCCATCCATCATTGACATTCTGGATGCTCCCACTACTTTCTGCAGGATGTGGTCCATCTTAGGCAGTGGATAATTATCTTTGAGAGATGCTCTATTCAAATTCCTGAAATCTACACAGAGCCTTATTTCTCCATTCTTCTTTCGCACAGGAACAAGATTTACTATCCATTCTGAGTATCTTAATGGCACAATTATCTTGGCTTTTATTAATTTTTTGATTTCTTTTTCAATTGAGGGAAGCAGCAAGGGGTTTATCTGTCTGAGCTTCTGCTTGTATGGCTTTGCATCTTCCCTCAATGGAATCTTATGCTGCATTATATTTACATCAAAAGTTTTTAGGTCCTGATAGGACCAAGCAAAAACATCTTTGTAAGATTGAAATAACTTCAAATATTTTTCTTTGTATTCTTCTGGGACTCTTTTGGATAATTTAACAATTTTGGGATCAGTAGAAGTACCCAGATTCAGATCTCCTACTTGATCTTCTTCTGTTACTTTTCTAGGTTGCAATGGAATATCATCTTTGTTAAACAATATTTCTAGAGGCACTAGCCCTCTAGGAATAACATTTCCTTTCAATTGCAGCACTCTATTTCCTGCTATTCTTTTTTCCCATTTTTTTTCTGCAATATTTTCCACTTCTTCCTCCTCGTTATCATCGATTTCCATATTTGTGAATTCTCCCACTGTCTCCATGAATCTTTTCATCTGTTCATCATATTCAAATACTTTCCAGTGCTTTATGTTATCTAGAATGGATGGTCTGTACTGTACCTCCACTTCATATCTTAAAAGTGGGTTCTAAGGAGGACGGAATGTACTGGCAGCTACAGCTAGAGAATCTGCTATTCGGTTTTTCTCCCGGGGCATGAACTGTATGTTAAATGCTGAAAAGAAATTTTATATCATGTCCCATACTTCGTTTCTGTATGCTCTAAGCCGAGGATGTTTAGTTTGACATTCATTTTTGATCTGCCTTACTACTAGCTCAGAGTCTCCCAAGACTTTTAAACATTGGATGCCCATGTTTCTAGCTGTTTGCAGTCCCAATAGTAGTTCTTCATATTCAACTACGTTGTTTGTAGCCTCATACTCCAATTTAAAAGACAAAGGCACCCATTTACCTGTAGGAGAGATTAATAACACCCCTGCTCCATTTCCTTCTCTTGAGTTTGCTCCATCAAAATGCAAAGTCCATATTTTTACTCCTGATCTCCTTTAGGCTGTTTAGCTTGGATTTGACCACAAAGGGGCTGATGAGCATAATTTTGATTTTATTCTAACATCAAGCATGAGAAGTCTCCCTCTTTGTTATAAACTGGAGATTTCTCTGAGCAGTCAGCCTTAGTTACCATTTTGACAAATCTAGTCTCCTTGTATAACCTCCTTTCCTGACCTCCAAAGACTGGGACAGTAGCATATGTTAAATATAATTTGATTGATCCCCCAATCTTTGTACTCCAAGACCTTGACAACAGCATGCCAAAGCAGGCTGGGATATCAGCAACCACAATGTCCATGACCACACTCTTTGCTGTAATTTGGGCCAAATTGACCACTAAATCTTTAATCATTCCCAAGCATTTAACCCTTTTAGAATCAAATGAATATAAATATTTGTATGGTCTTGTAATTTGCAGCCCTAGTTGTTCCATGAAAGACAGAGGCATAAGATTATGGGAAGCCCCAGAATCTAACATACAATTATGTAACAGCAGGTCATGTATAACTAGGGAAACGTAAAAAGGAGGAGTAGAAGGGTCTATCTCCTCAACATGTGGGCCAAAGACTACCATGGGTCTTTCTTCTTGAAGATTTAAACTATCAGGTGCAATTGGTATTTCAGGAGGAAGCATAAAGGAGGTAACTTGAGACTGATATACAGGCTATTTTAATAACTTAGTCAGAGGGACAGGGATCTTAATTTTCTCAAGTTCTTTTTGCAAATTGAAAGCAGATGGGGGCTTTTCTATTACTACTTCTTTTGACTCCTTATTCTCAACTGAAGATTTGACTTCTTTTGACACTGCCTCAGCATTAGGAGGACTAACTATTTTATAAGAGGAAGGAATCTGATCATTCGACTGCAAGGGAGTGTTTAAAGGATTCTTACCTTTTTCTATGTTCTTCTTGGTTGCTGATTCCTTCTGAACAAATGCTTCTTTTTGAGGTGGCTCTTCTTCTTGGTCTTGAGTTTTGGTCCTCTTTCTTGAAGATCTGAGATCATATTTGACATTGAACTATGCTTGCATGAAATCAGAAAACTGCTTGCAATAATGATCAATCTCTGCTTCTTCATCTTCATCTTGCAACGGGCATTCCATATCATCATTATTTGAAAAATCCAGATTTGAATCTTCCAATCCATACGCTGCATCTCCAATGGAGTCATCTGCTGGTCCTTCTAGGTACAAGGGATGAGGTACCTGGTCTTGTTGTTCCTTTGCTTCTCTCAGAAATATCTGCAATGGGGGTCTTCTATACTGAGGATTATATCCTCTGTTTGGAGCATTATAATAGTTTTTGGGAGCTGCATTCTTAGCTTCCAGTTCAAGCTTGACCATTTTATTTATCATTTTACTTATTTCATCCATTTTATCTGAATCCTTTTCCTGATTAGAGGTGGAGACCTCTTGTTTGCCTCTCCTCCTAGTGTCTTGTTCAATTTTTCCTTTTAATTTTCCAGTGGAGGCAAAGTTTGCTTCCAATTCCAGAGCATCTGATTGTGCATCATCCAAATTGGCAGGTTTTCTTTCTCTCAAGGCGAAGCCAAAATCGGACTCAAAGGCTGCTATGAAAATTATCTTGGCAGCAGCTTCATGGGGCTTCATCTCGGGAGGCAGGCTCAGATATAGCTTGTTAAATCTTTTGATGAATTCAGAGACCCCTTCATTCTGTTTCTTCTTCATGGTATTAAATTCAGTAAGACATAGGCCGTGATCTTTCTTTTCTCCCCACTTCCTGAGGAGAGTATTTTCCATGATATCCTAGGTGGTTATTGAATGGTTCCCCAATGTTTTGAACCATTTTCTGGCTTCCCCTTCCAAAGATTGCAGAAATAGTCTCAAGACCACATCCATATGTTCAACATTTAAGTTCTCTGCAAAAGAGCAGAAGGTCTCAAGATGTTTCTGAGCATCAATTTCATTTTCTCCATTAAATCTCAGCAAAATCTTCAAATAATATTGTGGCATATCATTCAACACTTGGGGTAAGGCCAGAGGAGCATATTTTTTCAATAGAAAGGCAAGAACGTTAGACATTGGGGGAGGTGGGGGTTGTACAACAGTCTGAGATACAAATGAAGGGAGAGGAGTAGGAGGAAGTGGAGTATGAATAACAATGGGAATATATTGCACAGAAGCCTGAGGTGTGGATGGGAATAACTCACGATTAGCAGCAACTACTTCTGTGACCTCTTTAATTTCTTCAGCCTCGAAAGCAGGATGAGATTCTTCTTCAATCCAGGCACTTCCTCTACGTGGAGTTTCTGAGTAAAACTCGGGATTTTCTGTTCTAACTTATTGAGAAGAAGAGGGCGGATAATATTCAATGTAATATTCAGGGTTTTCAGCGCGGGCTGACTTCCTCTCTTTCCAAACTCTTTTATGAATAATCTTCTCTGGGTCAAACACGTAAGATGCTTTCGATTGAGATGTATCTGACCTCAAATGTGGCTTACGAGGAGCCAGGACTACCAATAAAATTTATCAAATAAAGACCAGTGGAGTCGCCAAGGTGAGAGATATGCAACTCTTCAACTCTCTGTGCTCACATGATTAGAGAGTGAAAACAATTTGTCGAAACCCAGGCAAACTGATATTCTTGGATTCGCTCCCTGGCAACGGTGCCAGAAAGATGTTGTGGATGATTTTTTCACCCCCCTAGAGACAGTCTAGAGTTGCCATAGAACAGTGCCTAGGACATCTTAATATAGCAAGGAGACCTTTATAGTTTGGGTTGTCAGTCCAAGAACTCACTTACAATCTCTTGTTTAAACAAGGAAATTAGTTTTGAATGGGACCAATCTCTCTCAGAAACCGGTACAAAGATAAGAACAGTGTAGGAACATCATGTATAACTCCAACACGAAGGTATCAGACAGTTAGGAGACCGCTTACTGTAAAGAGGGCCAGTTCAAATAATATATCACAGAAATCAAATATCAAGAAGTGAGTGCAGTGAAGAGACTTAAAGAACATATTAGCTAACATGAAGCTGATACCCAGATACACAACAGAACCACATAAGGGCATACCAATCTATGAATCCTTATATGACAATGGCGTTTTAAAAGCACCCTCCTCATGCAACTAATATAGCAGAAAATATGGAAGAGATGATCATGAAACAGTATATCACGACTAGGCCTATTTAAAGTGCTTGACTAATTCCAGAAAGGGCATCAACAAAGATGAATCCTTACTGCAAACTAATGAGCCACTCAAATTCTAGAACATGATACAAGAGGATAACTAGCATGAAAAGAGATATTGTATTAACACATAAGAGAAATTACATACTGTGAGATACCAGAGACCAGAATCCTCATTACAGTTATAACCCCTCCTCACTGAGACCCTACGGGCTCTAAACCTTCATACAGAAATATTACAGAATGTATACCAAAGCCTTTTCGCTGCACCGTTTGCTGATAGAAACCTGGAACCCTTACAATGTCTTTTTTCTAAGCTTTTATAGAGAAGATAGAAAATTCTAGAGGAGGAGGTAGATGAAGCACATTTAATGAATTATTTTGAATCAGATGGTGGAAAACATTCGTGCCCATCTCTAAATGACTAACTATAAATGAATGTACTTTACCAACTGACTATAGAAATAAATGTTGGGAGATAAAAATCTCCTTATATACAAGACACAAATAATAAAATATATACAATGTGTTGCCTGGGGCTGAGGGAAAATCTGCTACCGTAAGAACCCTGATATATTCTTCGATTCTGCACTATACTATTGGCCCTTAACTTTGGATTTGAATACTGGATCATTAATGTAGAGCGAGTTTCTCTGGAGGGTTCTGTAGGTCTATCTCTTTGTTCTTCTTTAATAATGGTCATTTCACGCACCTACCCTCGACATCTTCTTTGAATTTCACCGGCAGAATATCGTCCTTTCATAAGCTTTTTAACTTCTGCTATAGAGGAAATGAATTATGGGGCCTCTTGTCATCTCGGAACCTGCAAAACCCGAAAACATTAGATAGACCAGACCCACAGGCAAAGAACGCGGAGACATGGATGAGAATGGCTTTGCGAACACGGAAGGATAACAGGAACATGAAGGGTGTAGGGAGAAACACGATGAGGGCTTTGACAAATAAATGTAATGCGGGTCTTCCACATGACACAGTTTGGAGGTGGTGACTGAAGAACGAAAAACGCAAATAAAAACACACATGAACACATATATATATATATAGATACAACAGAGGGAAATATCTTAGACACATGGGGGCAAACACATGGACATACGGAAGGAACAAGTGGAAGGGCGACGTAGTGAAGTCAACAGATGGGGGGAACTGCACTCTGGACCATTGGATGGTAAGCACAAATTAACGGTTGGGAAGTGATGAGGGCAGTACGATGGTGGGCCATAGGACATGGTGGACGCATGTTAACGAGCGAGCAATTCTGGTACACCTCCGCCGTTGGATAGAGATCGCGAGATCCAACGATTCACGTGAATTCCGCTGCCCGACGATTGTACAGACATTAACGCGCGGGGGAAGAGGTTTTAAAACCCGTACCAAAGACACGCGACACCCTCCTAATGGAATCGCTGGCCTGATGGATAATACCGCTAGCCTGGGGTACGCAGTGCGGGGGTTTACCACTGGTTTTCTGTGCACGGGGCCCTCCATATGAAACGTTCGCCGCTCCATTGATTTAACCTGATCGGGCGGTCATGATCACGCCCGGAATATGAACGATAAGCCCCCTTTCTTTTGGACTGTGGTTCTTGGGCTCGGGTTACATGGTGACAACAGGAAAGGAGCTGGGGCCCTAGGGCTTGGGTCGATAAATTTAAATTGCGGGTTTTTATCATTTCGACAGTACATTTCGGAGCAGTAAAGGTGGCGATGAGCATGACGTGGAGATTTTTGGTCACGAAAGATGCTTGCAGCAAGTTTAAAAGGGACCAGTGGTCGAAATTTGAATGGAGGGGGGAACTATGTACAACAGAACATAAAAGGAAAAATCCTCCCTTGATGGGGTCGTGAGATGTGGAATTGATGGGGACATGAGCCTGGGAATGTTGAGGACAAAATATAAAATCATAAAAATCCCTATATTATATGGATCCATATGGTTATGGTTATGGTAGAAATTGTTTCCTTAGGGAAATGTATAAGAGGATGGGAATTTAGACGTAATGAACCTGGCCTTCTCTTTATATTCTCCCTATAGCCAGCAAATTCAAACAAGTGCCACATTCATCTCTTTATCTCAGTCTTTCAGCAACCAAGAGTCACTAACTCAAGTTATAACATTTCCTTCTAAATTATAAGATTAATTCATATCAATTGAGTAGGTTTTAGGAAAATCAGGAACATAAAAGGAAAATAACCTAGTTAATTAGAGTTTTTCGTCTACCTGGGAATTCAGAGATAATGAGACAGCAAGACAACGAGGTTGTAACAAGAATATGAGGCCGTAACGAGCATACATCGAGAGGACGAGGCAGGAGATTGCCGAGGACTTTTCCGAGGACAAAGATAACCTGCGAACATAGAAAATAAAAAATTAAAAACAAAAAAGAAACAATAAACAAAAAAAATAAACATAGCATAACCAAAGAAAAACCTTTTCACCTCCTCGCCCCTACAACAAGAAACATGAACATGAGCAAACAGTGAGACAACGAGGTAGTAGATGGTTGAAGAAGTCATCGAGGATGTAGATTACAAATAACCTGCAAACACAGAAAATAAAATCTAAAAACAAAAAAAAAAACAACAAACATAAAAAATAAACTGAGCATAACGAGAAAACAAACCTTCTCACCTCCTGTCACCTGCAAACACAAACACAAGTAGACAGCAAGATGACAAGGTAGCAGATCTCCAAGGACGAAGATAAGACAGACATAAAACAATGGTAAAAAATGGTAACAAATCCCAAACCTGTTGCGTTCTCGGGGCCGGTATACTTATAAGAAAAAGTTAGGGTGAATTATTTTGAAAAGTTTGGATGAAATAATAGTTTGGTAAAAATTTTGTTTCTTCCTTTCCCATCTCCGGCCAAAAAAAATTTCACCCACTTTGTCAACACACCTTCAATGTAAAGAACAACATTATTTCAACTGAGTTAATTTCAAAACTTTGGTCAAAATGTTCGGAAAAATAAATTTTCACCCGCGTTTCTCACGAAAGTGTAACCCAGCTTCACATTTTTATCCATGACCACCATCCGAAAAAATCCTCCTTATATTTGAAGGCAGTCTTCCACACATCGAAGGGTTCTATTGGTACCTAGTGATATCTGGACTTCAAGTCAATATTGATGAAATATTTGGCCCCTTTAGCCGGTCCATAATGTCATTAATCCTTGGGATCGGATACCTATTCTAGACAGTGAGCTTGTTCAAGGAATGATATTTGATACAAAATCTCCAGGTCTCATCCTTTTTTTGTACCAACACGATCAAGCTCCCACAGGGTGATAAAGTTTGCTTGATGTTCTCTTTCTACAACAACTCCAAAATATTCCTCTTGATTTCATTGTTTTCCATAACATAGTGTCAATAGATTGGTCAATTGTGTAGCAACGCTCCATGGTTGAGATTGATGGAGTGCTTGATGTGACATCGTAGAGGTAACCCTGTGGGTGAGGTGAATATGTCCCTATATTCGTCAATGACCTTGTCCATCTACTCCTACCTTGTGGAGGAGCCCTATCTAAGGGTCATGGCCATAATAATCTTCATTCCCCGAGGGAAAATCATAAGGAAAAAAAAATTCCCAGTCTGGGAAATGATCTTACTCCATTATTGCGCAATGACCAAAGAGATGTTCGTAGGAGGTGCTACCTCCGATATCCTGTACAACTTATTCCCGAAAGCAATAATAATACTGCGAGGCCTAGATTCAGACATAACATGCCTCTCCCAGAAGTATGTTTGGCCTAACAATACATCACAAACTGCAAGAGGTTAAACATCACACAACGCCTCATCTATTAAGGGTTTAATGTTGTAGGGAAGGCAACACTTATTCCTGATGCAAAGATCTCGTCCTTGGTGAAGCAACCTGATGGTGCACGATGGTGGGTGTGTTGTGATCGGTAGGCCCACCACCTTAATGACCTATGTTGAAATGAGGTTCTTTTGGCTTCCATTGTTGATAATGAATTGTAACGAAGAACCCTTCGCCCACATCTATGAGTGGAAGAGGTGCTCTACCTCCTCTAGATCTTTGGGATCATCCTTCTAGATCTTAGTCATTGAAATGGTGGCACTAAGCTTTGCATCAATAATTTATTTCATTTTTTCATTATCCTTTTTTGGTTTTGACTAAGAGTCATAATATTCATATGACTCGGAAGCCTTCAGCTTGGCCACCAGTGATTGCTTGGCTTGACACTTACTTGTGTTGTGAGTGGGTCTCTCACAAAACTCATAGCATTTCCTTGTGTCCTCCTTTATATTCAGGGTTTCATTCTTTACTTGTGACTTCAATGATTTGTCTCAGGTCACCCCACCTTTGCTTTGTCCTTTTTTTTGCGGTTTGGGAGCACCTTTCCCTTCCTTCAAATTCACAGATCCAAAGTCTCACATATTTTTGTTTTAATTTCTACTTGATCTTGACAACGTATGGATAGGTAGTGTCGAGTGAGGAGATGTCCAAGAACTCCATCTCATCCTAGATGTACTTGTATAGACATTTGTGGTACTCTAGTACCAAATGTCGCTAAGAATCCTTGATACCCAACTTCATGCTAAGGGTATGAATAATATTTGTGAACTTTCTCACGTCTTCAACCTTTCCCTACCGCAGCATTTTCCACTTTATGTATTTGTCATTGTAGCTCCCTGTAGGGTAATACTTCTCTTTGACGGTAACCCAGAAATAATTTCAAGTTGGTGTGGCTGAAAATAGTGAGGTTTTATTCCTATCCCTCTTCTCATAGTAGGTTTCCAGCCAGTCCTTGATGCGGGGGGTGACTTTGAGGAGTGAAAAAGTAATATTTTCCCAATTGGAAATATCTTGGACCTAAAAATATCCTTCTAGCCAATTTAACCATTTATTTTCGGAATTTCTGTTTATTTTACCTTCAAATATGGGGATGTAAAACTTAACTTAACTTAACTTGTACCTTAAAGGGAGTGGCGCTTCTACAACGGCTACTAGAATAAGATGTGTCGCTTATGGGTAACCGCTAAAGGATCTAGGAAATGTTGTCAATCTTCAAATTCCTCTGTCGCTTAAGGGCTTCCTTGAGCAATATTTTTAAAGGATCTCCTACTCCCTTATCATTCTTTTTTGGCCATGGGCGACCGTCGGGGTTTGCGAGGTTGGTCTTACAAAGATTAAACCAGTTCAAGAATTAACTAATTATACCCATACCTCATTGGGGACATGAATATAATACCTCTTTCGAAATATTTCTACAAGTACTATAGGATTTTGTTCATTTCGATAATCTTGTGAATCTCAAAAAACACAATTTAGGGGGTCAAAATTTCTCCAGAAGTTCAGGATCCGAAAAACTTCTAAAAATAGTAAATGTTTCTATAGACAAGGAAACTAATGAAACCAAATGGAGGTATATGTGGAATAGGTGGGCAGCCTCCAACCTCCACCTTGATCACATTTTATATTCTGTTTTAGCAAGGTCAATCCTCATCCAAAACACGAAGTTATTTGAGTCATCAGAAGGGAAGTATGGTCTTCTTGAGTGCAATAATGTTGGTATCGATTTTAATTTCGTTACAAAATATCCTATAACACATATTTCATTAAATTTGGATGTTTTCTATTACAAGGCCTTCAACAACATTCATTCTTTTGTAAATCATCATATTAACTTAATTTAATATAAAAATAATTTAGGAATGTCAAACAAATTAGAGACCATGAATAGGTCAAACATGGGGTTGTTAGGTACAATAGTATAAATTCACAATAAGAGTGCAAAACAAAAATCTTAGAAACAATTTATTTAAGGTAAATCATATTAGTATGCTTAACATCCAAGAAATATATTATAGTTATGGATAACATAATATAGTCATCGATGTTTGATTTTTGTGTTAGACGACTCTAACTCCCTTTCCCACAACCTATTGTACTTTCACCAAGAGGAGAAAATGATAAGAATTGTTAATGGGGAATAATTAAGTGTGAAACACAACTTAATATGGATTTTAGTTGAAATTTATATAGCCTTTATCCTCTTTGATTATTAAATACTTAATGTAACTACTAATAATTTATCATTAAAATATTAATTTTGAATATTAAATATGTACTAAAAGCCATTTATCTATTGCACATGATTTTCCATGTCACGATCTAAATAAACCACTTAAAACCCATTATCAATAAATTCTAATTAGTTTTGTAAAATATGTATCTTTACTTACGTTAAGAGATTTATTTCAAAAATATAATACTACATTTATAAACTTATATCAATAATATAACTAAATGGAATACAATAAATAGCTTCACGCCTTGTTAGCTTCTATGAGATTATTTTAATTACAAATAGTTTATTTAATAATTGATTTTTACAAAATGTTAATATTAATGGGAAAATCATGTCATATGGTGGAAAAAAGTTTAAAGTCTATGTTCATTTCTGACACAGCTCTTGAATGAGCCTGAATAGACTACTTAATCCTCGACATTATGAATTAATTAATCCAATGATGTTTTAATAGAAAACATTTTTTTTACAAAGAGTTTTCTTTTAGAAATAACAATGTCACATTTATACGTTCATATTAAACCACATGAGAGGTAATAAAGATGTTCATTTGTCATGCAACTCTTGAATGAACCTGAATAGTCTACTTAATGCATGACATTATGAATTAATCAATCCATGCTTTAATAAAAAACATTTTTTTTACATAGAGTTTTCTTTTAGAAATAACAATGTCACATTTATACATTCATATTAAACCACATGATAGGTAAATAAAAATCAATTGATTATTTCTTGACTTATCGACTTATATGGCATGATTGTATATGAAAGTAATTGGTTTAAAAATATATAGATAGAAAAAATTATTGATTAAAAATATAATAAACCACTTAGAACTCATCATCGATTGATTTTAAATTATTATTTTTTCTAATAAATGTATATTTAATTACATTAAGAGCTTTATTTCAAAAATATAATACATTTATAACCTTGTATCAATGCATATAACTAAATAGAATTTAATATGTCATGCTTTATGTCTAGTTGGCTTTTATTATTTCAATTATAAATGATTTATTTACGAATAGAAATTTACAAAATGCTAATAGGGATGAGAAAATCAAATGGTGTATGTTGCAAAAATTTTAAATACATTTATTTATGACCAATATCTTAAGAGAACTTGAGGAATCTACTCACTATTCATTATCAATTAATTATTTCATGTTTTGTTAGGAAAAACATTTCATTTTACATGGAATTTTATTTCAAACGAGCAATGTCGCATTTATACACTTATATTAAAATTCATGATAAGCAAATAAAAGTTGGTAAATGGATCTTATATAGACCACTTATAACTTAGTATCCATTACTTTTAATTTGTTTTATAAAAATATATATATGTGTTTACATTAGGAGCTACATTTCAAAAACATATCACATTTATAAACTTCCATTAATTCATATAACCAAAGAGAATACAATAAATAGCTTCGAGTCATGGTGGATTTTATGAGATTGTTTAAATTACAAGTAAATTATTTAAGAATTGAAAATGAAAATATGTTAAAATGGATGGGAAAATAAATGTCTTATGGTACAAAAAGTTTAAATACAAACATTTATCATCTATCTATTTAATTAATCTATATGGCCCACTTAACACGTTTTTAATTAATTTTTCCATGTTTTATTAAGAAGAGCTTTTTGTTTTACATGGATTTTTATTTTTAAAAAAATACAATACGAAATTAATACTCATTACGGTAAAAAAATAAAGGTCAATAAATGGATTATTATTAACTTATATGGGATAGATGATTACATATGCAAATATTTGATTTAAAATAAATAAATAAATAAAATTTATGGCTCATATGATATGATTTCAGTTTATTTAAAATACGAAGAAGAAAAAAAATAAAAATAAAATAAAGTTCAAAGACATAATTATCTATGATAGAGTCATATCAAACCTTGATAGTCCACTTAGCAATCATTATCATTAATTATATGTTTTTATTTACAAATGCAAAATTATTTATAATAGAATTTTATCTCAAACAATAAATATCACATTTATGCACTCATATTAATGCATTTTATACGTAAAAGGTCAATAACGAACTTTGAGTGTTGTTAATTTTCTATATGATATATGATTTTAATTACAACCATTAATTGATTGAATTATATAAATTTATGTAAAATATGGATTGAGAAATCTGATATCTTATGCTTCAAACAGTTCAAATCATTTTCTTATGACACATTTCCCATTAGCCTAAATAGCCAATAGTACTTGTAGCATTTATCAAGTAAATTATTATAATTTATTCAATAAGAATTGCACTTTTGTTTGCAATGAGCTCTATTTCAAAACTTATTTCACATTTATATATGAGTATTATTCATACAAGTAAATACAAGTCAATAAAAATACAATCATGCCTTGATGGTTCGTGTAAGATGATTTAAATGGAAAATAATTCATTTAAGAACACACATACACACACATATTAGCAAAAAAAAATGGATACAACAAAGTCATTGCAAAAATAATTATAAATAATAAGAGAAATATATAATAATATAATTGACAATTCCCATTGTAATTTTTTTTTATTAATTGAAAGCTCTATTTTTTTTCCTAAAAAAAAATTAAATTGAAAATTCCCATATAAGATTCCAAAAGATATAAAATTATACAAATTGATTCAGAAAAACTATGTTCAAATTGCATTAAAAAATTAGAATGTACTTGGGAACAAATTTATAAAGAAAAATATCTTCATCCACTACAATGAAGTACATGTTCTATTGAACATTCGAATGTACTCACGTTTCTCTTTCATACGATGAAGTGTCTTAAGAATGGGGAATAAAATATGCATAAGCCAAGTATCTTGCTCTTTTTCTGTATAGGCTTTTATCAAGATGTGGTTTGATCCATATCTGATGAATTGAGAAGTATGTTTTGGTCTATCTATTAGCAATACATTCAATTCTCCATAATTATTTCCATATTGGGACCACACATTAGTCAACCTTTTCTCATAAAATTGTATTGTCCTCCCTACTTATAATTTTGTTTGCAAATGAGAATGAGACCTATTCCATGCGAATTTAAAGTCCTCTATATCAATATTTGAAATTTCAAGTACTCATCGGATGTACTTGTCAGTGACATTTAATGTCCATATTGCAACATCATATTTTTTTAAGCAATATTTTAACAGCTCTGAATGAAAAGGCCTTAAAAAATAGGACCTATCACCGAACTGCCAAGCTGGTTCTCTTTGAATATAATTTTTTTTTTCATCTATGGTGTATGATTGGAATAAAACTCCTTCCATTTCAAATATCAACAACATCTTTTGACTTATAGTGATCCCCATTTGCATCTAAAACTGCACTGCAACCACACGTATGATATTAACATATCTCCACTTCAACACTTTATTGCGTAATGATATAAAAACCTAACATTTCAAAAATGATGTTAATATTTATTATGAATTAACGGTAATCACAAATTATAATTACTAGCCCTAGTAAAGTGAAAAAACTAATGATATGTTTACTTTATACGTACAACCTAATACCTTTATTTAATTTGTTTGGAATAAGCAAGTCTTATAGGATCACATTGACCCACCATTTAAATCATTTAGTTTAAGTCTTATAATGATTTGTTTAATTTGAATTGAAAGATATAATTACAATGGTTGCAATTAAACAACCTAATTATATATTAGTTTCCACATGTAATATAATACAATTTTTAAATTTCAAACCTACTTATTTATACGCTCTAGAGTCTCTACTTTAGTTCCTTTTGGTGCTTCTTTTAGTAAAGATTCTATGTCTATTGTTGGGGCTACATACATCCTAATACATTTTTTCAACTT
The DNA here is from genome assembly GCA_034641835.2 of Pinus albicaulis. Lineage (NCBI taxonomy): Eukaryota > Viridiplantae > Streptophyta > Pinopsida > Pinales > Pinaceae > Pinus > Pinus albicaulis. The sequence goes on along the minus strand of CM076579.1, from coordinate 76,954,120 downwards.
ATATGAAATAAAATTTTTTATAACAATGCAATGAACCATCATTTGCATTACTAATTTCGAAGCCTGTATAATGATAACTTAAACCACAATTGAAAAAAATAATTGTAATTTTTCAATTCAAATAGAACAATTATCTATTAATTTTTACATACAATCTAATCGATTGTAAAAATTTCTATAGCATGAGAAATTTTGATACGAAAACATTAAACAACCATTCAAATCAATAATTGTTATCAATACAATAATATCTCACAAAAATAAAGAACATAAAATTATTGTATTCTACTTTTGACAAACCAAATCAACAATACTTTTATTAGTATTGTGAAATAGAAGTCAACTTAAATTTAAAAGGGCTACAAAATATAGTAATAATCCATGATGTCACACATATTATGACATGAAATAGACACCAATCATGTTAATGTACTATTAGATGTTATTAAACATCCTTCAAAATAGCCCGCACATCTGTTGCCTTGCTGCATTTAATCAACATTCTCCATAGCTTTTCGATCAACCAATCATCCTCTTTATTTGTTCCAATGAATTAAGGGGCAAGAATCACATTTTCTTTTGGATTTCCTTGCATTCTCTCAAGTGAACAATCCACTATAATAGTATTGGTTGCATCATATTGGGTATGAATTTCCCACACTTTTTTCAATGATTAAGTTTGTATACCTTTTTTTGGATTGTCAATGGCCTTATGTCACTTTTTTGGTTTACACTCTGAAGTAGTCCACATAAACACAAGTTTATCTTGTATTTTTTCTGAAAATGAATTTTTTAGAACTCTTGTTGTGTTTTGTTTTGAAGCTGTCGTCCAAATTGCAATTTCAAAATATTCATTTTTGAAACACGTTTCAAAAAATATATTTGCATGTGGATGAATCCAAAATAACTTTTTCTCTATTTTGTAATCTGCACCAGTTCCCATTTTCTCAATATGTCCTTTGTTTGTTGCTTCATCATCGATGCTATGATAAAAAATGTCCCTTCATTCAAGAATAACTAATTTCTTTTTAGTTATTTGGGCTGCAATACAATAAAAAATAGTCTAGTCAAACCATTTTATTCTTGTTACAAAAATTACTAAAAAAAATATTGAAACAATACACTTACCATGAGGGTTCTTTTGACTACTTATAGATCAAACAATCTTCTCTTTTATCATCTTCATGGAACCTGGACTTAAAAATATTAAATCTTCAATTAAATATGATCAAATTATGTAATAAAATATATATTCAATACAAAATTCGCAATTAATGAAAAGCCTTATCGATGTAACCTACGAAATACACACCTACAGACTTTTAACATTATTTTGATTGTTAGTTTTGTTATTTTTATTTGTTCCTATAATAAACATATACAATGTTATGGTATAGAAGCATTAGAATTTGAAGAATAATAATAATAATAATAAGTACCTAATATGGCATTATCTTCATAATTATAACTTTGCACCTCATCATTGTTTTTGTTCTCTTTATTTGTCTCTACATTAAACATATAAAATAGTTTTAATTGTGAAAATGAATAAAAATCATTAAATAATAAGGAAAACAAATGGGAAAATTACAAGTACCTGATATTATATTGTGTTCTTGATTACAACTTTGTTTCTCAATCTTCGGATTATTGTCTTCGTTCTCATTATTTGTCTCTATAATGTACAATGAATATGTTATAAATTGTGACAATGATTAATTGAATTAAAAAAAAACAAAAGAATAAACAACAAAGTTCATGTTAACTACCTAATATGATATCATTTGCTTGATTATAGCTTTGTTTCACATGCATTTGATCAATGTTTTTGTTCTCCTTTCTTGTCACTATGATAAACACAAAAAATGTTATAAATTGTGACAATGAATAAAAGCATCAATCAACTATATAAACAATGAATCATCTTTAATCGTCCATATAATATTTTGGCCTGGGTTGTAGTTTTTTGGGACATTCACTTGTCATTATATACTTTATTTTCAAATAATTTAGAAATATATATATATATATATATATATATATATATATATATAGAGAGAGAGAGAGAGAGAGAGAGAGAGAGAGAGAGAGAGAGAGAGAGAGAGAGAGAGACTAATACCTATTTCTATCTCCATCATTTCATGGTCAATGTGTTGATTAATTCGTTTCTTCTCATAATTCCCTATAATAGACATCTGAAAATGTTATAAATATGAAAATTAAATAAATTAAAAAAGTAACACGAGCAATAACCAAACAAATTATGTACCTGGTATAATAACATCTTCTCCTCCTATTTCCATCTCTAAATTTGTTTCAACATCATGTGCACTATATTGATTATTTGTTTGCTTCCCACTTTCATCATTCCCTGTTTTAGAATCCCCATCATTAGTCATTGTAGTAAACATTTTGACAATTAAGAAATTTGACCAAAATAGTATCCAAAGTATTATAAGAGAAACAACAAAGAAACTATAGTACCTGAATTTTCCAAGAAGCTAATGGATCCTTGGTTTGATAGTTGAAAATATTTGTAACTATTCAACATTATTGTCCTTTGTGATTCTATTTGCACAACACATGCAATTCTTCTTCTATATGTACAACAAGCCTTGATTAAATTTTCCCCCGCATAAAGAGAAATAACCACTTTTGCATCACTACATTGTTGATGTCTTTCCAATAAATCCATCCAGAAATCATAATCTCTCTCATTTTCATCAAGTGTGTCTTCAAATGTGTGAGAGTATTTTGAAGCCTCGAACATTTTTAATTCTGAAGTATAGAAATGTATAGTCAAAACTATATCATAACTATAATTATTTTGGGACTTATATTCATATATTCCAGTAGTCATTTTATATTTGAACTTGGAGTTTTGTATGGAAATTTCCAAAGTTTGACGTACATCATTACAAAACCAAAGTTCTACTAAGAGAACTGTAGTAAAGTCATTCAACTCGTTTTTTTCGATAAGAAATTGAAAAAAATCAAGATAATAGCTCTTGTGGAATGGTTCTTTTTTCAAATCCACTGTATCCAGAACAACAAGGTCAGTATGTAAAATTGGCTGCAACTAACATGGAAAAGAGTGCAAAAGTGTTGACAAAAGATCAGGCCCTCCAAAATGACAACCAAATTCAAAATTGTTGTCAGTCTATTGAATGTTTGTTGATTCTTTTATCATTTTGTCAAGGACTCCACATGCTTGTTTAGAAAGGGAATCTATCTTTGTATTTCGTGTTCCTTTTACATAAGTAGACCCCTCCACAGTTTTGCAGAAATTGGAAAATATGAGCTCGGTAATTTGATAATGCTCAAGAATATTGAATGTGGTAAGAGTCTTATCATTCAATTTCTCATCATGACTTTGAAAATATGCAACCATTGCTTCCAATATTGTTCTGTTGGTTTTCAATTTAGAACAATAATATTTTAATTTTATGGCATCTGTTGGATGATTAGGTGGAATAGAAAACCAAATGGTTCCATTCAATAAATTTTCTGCTA